>CM042814.1:13138142-13738142 GCA_009982885.2 Hyles vespertilio | reverse complement strand
AGAGTTTTTTGTTCTCAGTTTAATTAGGTGTATGTACTATGTATACATCACAATGAAAAAAATAATTTTGTTCAGGTAAACATAAAGACCCATACAAAACATCTCAAACAAAATGTTTTCAAATAATATGACAATTTATCTTTATTTATTTGTGTGTTTATCAATCTGTATTGACATAAACACACCAATAAGTTTCTGTTAATATATAATAAAATGTCGCATATATCCATAACATTTTATTTCACAACTATAGGCCGACAGCTATATCGATATCGATATGATAGTATCGAAAGTGCATGGTACACCACTATATGTCAAGCACACATGTAAACTTCACGCACACAATCGTAAATCAGTTTTGGTCGCGCTCAAAATGACACATTGCCGATCTATGTTCTATACTACATCTATGGTCTACACTATTATTTAAGTTTTTGTCGGTGTATAAGCGCATCCTAAAAAAAACAATTACATATTTTCCAAACGGCCTAAAAAGCAACAAACAAAATTATAGTTTCACGCTATAACATTAGTATTGCTTCAGTAAATTTTTTAATATGCTTCCTTTTCTTGCTTAGAAATGACTATGTCTTATTTCCCATTATATTATCTGAAACATACTTTATACTCACTACAAAGTCATGGTAGGTAATAAAAAATAAAATAACATATTTTACTACCAAAGTACTAAGATGTGGTAATCGTAGTACACGCGTAGGACAGAGCGACGAGCGATACATCCTACCTCTAGAAAGCCTTGCGGCGCGGCGCGGCGGTCTGATTTGAGGTTGGTCGGACAGCGTGTTTTATAGTGGTTTTTAATATATTTGTAGAAAACATAAAAACTAATTTTGTTGAAATATAAAAATGGTAATTGATTAATAACGTGTTCTTTTATTATAGTATGCAATTACTATATAAAATTATGTACGATAAGTTGCTGAAAAAAAAAATGTTCTTGACGAGAGTTCCTGAATAATTTCGCATTTTTTAAATTATATTTTTCAGGAACTAAACACAAAAAGATTATTTTTCTCAGCAAAATCCTTCCATAAGAGTCTTATTAGTGTGATAATATTTTGATTTTCATCTTATATTTAGTGATTTTGGAGATCTTAAGCTTCTAAATTGCCATTCGAAGCCTAAAAAACGAAACCAGTGTTCAGTAATCCTAATAGTATTCACAAATTATCTATCAATCTATAATGTTCTCCATTAAAATCCTTAGATGACAACCTTTTCTAAAATTACTACCTACTAATTATTTTTCCTTTAAATTGTTTATTGGTGGCTATTAACTCGTTTGAAAAGTCCTGTTTTTAAGTAAAAAAGCGCGCGGAAGGTATAAACGCTCTTAAAAGCCATTCCGCTTTGTTAACTGTGATTGTCAACCCTATAGTCGCCTGTGGGGAATGGTCTTCGAAGAACTGCAATAGTAGTTTAAAAGTCATGTTAATAGTATTAGATTACAAATATAAATGCTTGTTGTTTAAATTACAAAAACATAATTCAAAACAATGAGTTAGTTATTTTCAAAATTTTAATTGTTATAGGTATACAAATAACTACTAAGGGATTTTTTTTAAATTTTGATTTTTTATTGAGAAAAACTGGTACAATGTATATCATTCAAAATATTGCCCGTCGCTTTCTATCACCTTTGCTCATATTTCAAGCAGCATACGGATACCGCATTTTAAAAAAATCCTCATCTTTTGAGGCGATCCAAAAATCTAGCCAATTTTTCAGATCTTCGTAAGAAGTGAAGTGCTGCTCAGACAGCACATGAGCAATTGACCGAAACAAGTGGTAGTCCGAAGAAGCAATGTCTGGTGAATACAGCGGGTGAGGTAGGACATCCCAGTTCAGCGCCTCCAAAGTTTCCTTGACAACTTTAGCAACATGTGGCCGAGCGTTGTCGTGCTGGAAGATTACATTGTCATGTCTTTTGGCATATTGGGGGCGTTTAAGCTTTAATGTTCGACTCAATTGCACCAATAGCAATTGTTTGTTGAGTTACTCCCAAGGTTTCAGCCAGTTTCTCTTGAATTTGGCATGAATCTTGATCCAGTAATGCTTCTAACTCGGCGTCTTCGAACTTTACACCATCACCACTTTTAAAACGCCGGAGTCAATACTCGCATGTTTTTATTGATGGAGCATGCTCTCCATACGCTTCACATAGCAGTTTATGCTCTTCAGCTGCACTTTTCTTCGAGTTGAAGCAAAAAAGCAGAGCTTCCCGCAAATGTTGTTTAGTTGGCACAATAGTTGACATAGTTCCAGCCACAAAAATGCGTGTCGTATACACTTCAACGAAATAAAACGTACTATGAGAGGAAACTGGTTACGTTTTAACATGAATACGCAAGTCTCAAAGATAGTCCGATGCGATATAGTACTAATTATGCCATCTTTTGTAAACCCTCAAAACTTATTTGTACACCTAATAGTTCCAAATTTAGCCACACGCCAACAGAGGAATGATTTGTTTGTAATAAATACAATAGGTTCTGTATGAAATTACATAAAATATTCACATGCTAAGCCACTTCAATTTGCATGTAATAAGTATACAAATATTTAACTTTTTAAAACTAAAATTATTATATAAAGAAAAAAAAAACATAGACACTGGTAAAACTTTATAATTCATTGGAATATTCCATACACATTGATATTAGTCTACATTATAATATTACGCAACAAAATAAATGTTGTATGCCATGTATTTCAAATGTTTAATTTAATTAATAAATTGAGTATTATAATCAAATTTTCATAAAGATGTTTCCAGAGAATACAGCATAACATAATACACAGTATTACCCGGTATAAATCACAAGAACATATTATTTACAACAATCTCAACAATTGAAAGTTTTCTATAAACCAATAAAACACATTGCATTGCAACATTGTCAACAATGAATAAATATTAAATAAAAATGTTTCTACACACTTTCATAGCTAAATATGATTTAATAATAAATAAATAAAATATTTCATGTAAAATATCTACTCTAGCCAATCTAACTTATTATGCCTTTTTGCTTTATAAATGCTGCTCTGTTGTGTCAAATTGTTAATATGCAAACAAAGTATTTATTAGAAAAATTCTGCAAATAACAGATTTAAAGCTCAATGATGTGACATTAACTTCAATGGTAGATTACTAAAAAATTCAACTAGATCTTATCAGCTTTTAATTTGCTATCAAGGATACAATATAGCTACAAGAGCAGATTTTTTTTACAAGTGTTTAAAAATTAATTTAGAGTAGCGTGCATATGTGCAAAGTTATAATAATATATTATTAAGGAAAAACATTTTTATATTAACCAATAGGCGGCTAAACACGGAAATTCAAATCCATGTGACTAATAACACATTTCATTAAAAATTTGCATACTATATATGCATACCTAAGACTGCCTGGACATTAATCTATTCATATGACTTAGGCTTTTTATAATTAGTCAGTGATGCACAAAAAGAAGCACCATATTTTCCGAAATTGCACATCACTCTCTTTATATAATCCAGGCAGCTTATATGATTTATAAATATATTGCAAAATCTGAATAGGTAATAATTATTTCTACACACATCTAAATACAATTCTAACAAGTTTTTGGTACTTAAACAAAATGCAGACACTGGCCTGGGAAACATTTTAACTGCCATTCTTGGTAACAGGGCAATCCCCATTTTGTTTGGTTTCATTTTTGTCCTGATTTTTCATTATGGCAAGTTCTTTTTGTTCTTTCCGAGTATTTCTCACTTCAAATTCCAAGCGGTGGCGTATTATTCGCTGAACAATGTCATCGGTTGTCATTGTATTGCCTGAGTTCAGTAGCTGTAACATTTAAAAATGTATACATTAAAAAAAGTAATTCAATACAATTAACAAAAAAACTTTGTTATTGTATTCAACATATTTCTTTTTCTTTTAGAATAGTCTATCTAAATATACCGGGTATATCAAGACTGCTACCGAAAACGAAGCCGGGTGGTAGTTTTAGTGACTACAAACATAATGCAACTAAAAATTTCGCAAAGAGACGCGACATTAGTTTTTAATGATTTTTTAAATATCGTAATTTTTGGGTGGTAAATCCATAGTTTTTGCTAAAATAATAATTTAAACTGTTTTATACCTTAGAGTATTTATAAATAAAAGGGTATACACTATTATTTTAGGAAAAAATGTATTTACCACCCAAATATGGCCATAGGAAAAAAATTACAAAAAAAAATTTTCCCTTTTTTTTTGCAAAATTTTCTATTGCATTGTGTCTGAAGTCGCTTAAACAACCACCCGGCTTCGTTTTCGGTAGCAGTCTTGATATACCCTATATGCTCATAGTATCGACAAAGAATATCCCGATATGGTTACTGCTTAAAACTAATTATACCAGTTTTTATGGTTTGTCCTTAAACATTTTCCTATTTTATCCCGGCCAATAGACTTTTATAAAATAAAGTAATTATCATCAAATTTTACATTTTGTTCAAAGAGCCCCATACGAAAAAGTATTTTTATTGGACTTCCAAGTTCATTTTTCAAAGAACTCCAGGCCTGGGTCTCAATTATGTTTATATGTATTTATTAAAAATATAGTGGGTGCAATCGCTTAGCGTCACGAAAAAAATTGTGTATGACAAAAGTACATCACTAGAACCCTTTGGCATACTTATTTAAAATTATTTTTGTTTTTGTTTATGTAATATAAAATTAATTTACCACTACTAGTTACTAATTTAGAATTAGTAATTTATAAAGAAACGTTGTTTAGAGAAAGATGATATAAATGATCTTCCCTACACAAAAAAATAGGTTTCATCATGGCACAACAATCTTCGCATTGATACTAATTACTAAGTTTCCCAGTAAAATGGCCTTTTATCATTAAATTTGTAACTTATCAATGTCTGAAAACTACTATTGGGATAGTGCGTAAGGGGTAAAAATATAAACTCATATACAATATAGAAGTATACGATTTAAACCATTCCATTCTTGTATTGTGGTGTTACCTCGTCGCACCTTATACATAGTTATTACTCTCTCAAATTCAAAGAAATTGGGATGGGGCAGGAGACTAAAAGATTGCATGCCCTGAGTTATGGGACAGAAAGAGTCGAGATATGAGTTATGATGGGATGAACCAGGGACCGAAACCGGTAACGAAAATACTAGTATTTTGTGGTATCAACCGAAAAAAAGACAGGTATTTTTAAAGGGGTTACCTTTATACGCCAATTTTCTTAGATTCCTGGAATTAAACCGGTATCATACTAGTAATCGAAATAAGGATTTACCTCTATGTTTCACGCGCCGTTCTTCACTAGTCAAAGCACGTGCAGTGTCTGCGTGTAGTTATACCGCCGTGTGTCTTTACCAAACATTATGGCACTACACTACACATTTACGTTTACTCATTTAATTTTTTTTCAACAAAATTACACCCAAAACAAAAATGAACCGATTCTAGCAATATTATGTAAGCAACAAGACAAGCATGATATTTATTTGTTTACATCAATGCGTTTTCTTTTGCATTCAAGGTCTTTTTAGATTACCGGTATTAAAACGGGTACCGTATATAAGGGTAACCTTTATGTGTCATAGCGGTTACCTAAATCTTAAAGGTAACCGAAATTCGTCGATACGCGTACCGCAATGTAGTGCGGGTTTCGGTCCCTGGATGAAACTAATCGGGACTTGAAAAGTAGTACAGAGGATGACATTGACTTAAATTATATATAAAACAGTTAGTACGCGAAATAACATACAGCTGAGCGGCATGCATGCGGCATCTCACTCAACGTACGAAACGCGACAGCAAAGCTATCGCTTTACGTCTATATGCTGTGAGACAGCAGTACCACTATGGATGAGCCTGTCCATTCATTAAAATTGGGACACCTAAAGACAAAATTAGCCTATACACTAAAAACATCTACCATTAGCAATATCTATGGTTCCATACCTTAAAACATCCTCTTTGCTTGGGCACTTTGTAGGGATCTGATCCATCAGCATCGGGAGCAATAGTTGTTAATCCATGACACACCACTTTGACGCGGAAATGATCCATAAGTTCGGCGGTCACACTATAAGGGGCACCAATTACTACCTCATGGACAAACTGCAAATAAATATAATCACTTAGAATCATGCAGGTAGAACCATGCCCATTCTTCTCTGATGTAAACCGTTTCCAAACCGGGTGGTGGAATAAAATTTCTGAATATTTAAATTTCACTACACCAAAATACTAGTTTCAGGCGATGACTTTAGTATTATGAGGAATAGACTGTATAAAAACGTAGCTTTTCACTGGAGGTCTCACAAGAAAGATTGAGGTAATTCAATGTGGAGAGGGCTATGCTCAGCATTTTCCTATAATATCGATGCATAAATGAGAAAATCTATAGAACAAAGATTACCCATATAGCACGAAGAATAAACAATATTGGGCAAGAGGCAGGGCTCATAGCGCAGAGACGTGATGGCTGATAGGGCCAAAGAATTCTAGACCGCCGGGCTACATTCAAAGTTATAATAGCACATATAATGTAGCATGTCGCTAAGTTCGGGCTATTTTCAACAGTTCTCTGTGAAAATCCTTGGAGACATGCTCAGCTTTGGATTTCCGATGGCTAAAGTATTAGTAGGTGTATATTGCATAAACCTATTGATCTATTAATTTTAAATATTAATATAAACTTATCATAGTTATTTACCTTACAAGCCAATACTGAAAGAACCCTTTCGTGAAGGTTCATTATGGGATAGTTGGATCCTTTGTACCGGTTGACTTCAAGATCTGTGTGTAGACCTACAATGAGGAAATCACCTTGTTTGTGCGCTTCTTCCAAGAAGTCCAAATGTCCCACGTGAAATAGGTCAAATGCGCCAGCGACATATACAACCTGCAATAAAATGTATTTACTTAAAAATCTCTATTGAATTAATTACATTAAAAAGAATTGTAATGTACGTACTCATTGTAATGTATCTATCATCTCACTATAATTGATTGCTTCTAATTAAATGTAGTTGTAAAAAAACAACTATATTCATTTTACTAAAATTCACACGAGTATAACACAACCAATTATAAAAACAAACTACAATTCATGAATGTAATGATGACGAAGATAATAATTTTATCAAGTACTAGCGGTCGGGCCCGGGATTTTATGTAGTAGGCGGACTATCCTACTCGCTTTTGGCCAGCGAGCTGGACTTAGTGATTGCAATCCGGCGTCATTTTCAGTCCGGCCGGATACGACCGGATTCCCATCAATCCGGCCGGATTCGGTCGGATCCGGGCGGATAGACTATATGGCCTAGCCATTCTCAATCGTAGTCTCGATTGTAGAGAAGGCCCTTGCCCTCTAGTGGGACGTCTATGGGCTGATACAGTACAGTACAGTAAACGGAGCCAACTATGGTTTTCAGTTGAAGGTTATTTAAGTTGAATAGTTAGAATGTTTGTTAGAAATTCTTGTAGAAACAGCTGCTGGTAACAATCATGCATACATACATAAACACGTTTTACCATACAGGGTATCTCAAGACTGCTACCGAAAACGAAGCCGGGTGGTAGTTTAAGCGACTTCAGACACAATGCAACAGAAAAAGTTGCAAAAAAAAGCGACAATTTTTTTTTGGTTATTTTTTTCCTTTGACCATATTTGGGTGGTAAATACATTTTTTCCTAAAATAATAGTGTATACCCTTTTATTTATAAATAATCTAAGGTATAAAAGAGTTTAAATTATTATTTTAGCAAAAACTATGGATTTACCACCCAAAAATGACGATATTAAAAAAATCATAAAAAATAATTGTCGCGTTTCTTTGCGAAATTTTTAGTTGCATTGTGTTTGTAGTTACTAAAACTACCACCCGGCTTCGTTTTCGGTAGCAGTCTTGAGATACCCGGTATATTTTGCGTTCCATGATGTGATAAGGGGTTATTACCATATCGGGCTCTGGGCTGATAATCAGTAGAAAAATCCAATATCACTTTGCCCGACACGGAATTTGAATCTGAGATTACAGTTTTGGAATCATTCCGTAGTACAACTGCGAGGCACCGAGTCACAGTCTACGCCACTAAGGCAATAACAATGATAAAAACACATATTTATTGCTTACCATTATTGCAGCATATGCAATATTCACATTTGGAGAATCAGTACATTTGGAGTTTCAAAAAGGTGACCGTGAAAATCACGCTTAAATAAATATTGAATTAACTTAATTTAATAGATTTCGTTCAAATGACCATAAAAAAAACTTTTATAAAATTTCTGTATTAATACAACAAGCATTTTTAAAATCGTTACGAGGGATGAACAATTTCAGTAACACTCCTCTAGAGAACTGCCGGAGCACCAGCACCACTTATGTCGAAAAATGTTACGCGTTTTCAGCCCTGCCCTTTAATTTATGATAATTATTTAAATAAATAAAAAAGTACACCATGATTAATAAGATATTCCGGTCTTTGAGAATTATAATCATATTTACTAAAATATTCAAAAAAAAATCTTGCAGATTTATAAAATTTTCCTATTAATGGTATTTTATTTAACCACTTTTCCCGTCTATCCGAATCTTTAGGGAAACTGTAAAGAGAAATTAAACGAAAGAATAATTTATACTCATTTTTAAGCAAAAATAAAAATATAAATCAAGGCTTGATTATATTGTGCACACCGCAGTGGAGTATCTTAGTGAAATACGGTAACATTTTGTAACTGTGTGTAACTTTTGTGGCTATTTGTTGAATGTTACTCAGCGCGTCGGTATCTCCAATAACTTTGAGCAACAAGTACATCGAAAGGCATATGTAACAATGACGTTATCGATTTTTAACACAATATGTTGACTGTTTTTTAAACGCTAGGTAACATTACTTAATAAAATATGATCCGTGGCTAATTTAACCTAACTCACTTAAGGATTCTCAAGTTATGTATTTGCAGTCGGCAAGATCATTCACGCACTTTAAAATTAGAAAAAAATATAGCATCACTACTTTTGCGGTATTTCGCATATTAATTTACGAATTTAAACGTTGTTCCAACTAAAATAAAGTAACTTCATGTTTCAAAAAACTTTGTGATAGCACTTCAGAAATGTTGCTGTTTTAAACACCTAACAAAAAAAACGATATCAATCAATGACAGTTTTCACCTCCTCGCCTCATAATTCAATGACTCTAATTGCAGCCAAAGCTTAAACTATGGTCACCCTAGTCTCTTTGTTTACAAACTATCACAATATAAATAATCACTTTTATCTTTATGCTTATATGAAAAAAGTGTTCATCAATGGTGCAAGACACATTAATCTCACAGTTCATATGTAGAATATCCATTTGTTTAGTACTTTTGTCTAAATATTCACAATAATTATAACAATCGATTTACCTGTGTAATTTCACGGTAGATACGGAATGCCAAACATTTTTAAAACTACACAATACACAACTCATTCTGGAAAATCACTATACACGCTGAAAAATACGAGAAAATGTTGGATTATGTGAAATAACCGCAGAAAAGAACATTTACAAAAAACAACAGTAAATGATTTTGTAATTTGAAGTTGTCATTTTGTTATAGTGTTGCCTAGCAATGTATGCGCAATGAGCAATTAAATGAGGAAATAATGTAAAACTAAAACATTAATAAAGTTAAATAATAAAGATCAAATCCTAACCGAATACGTAGTTTTTTAGGATATCATGACCATACAAACTTATGTAAACGTACAGGTCGAAAACAGAACCTTTTTATTTCATTCAGTTAATTAAAAACGCCAATACTTTGTGCTATTTGGGGAAATAATTCGTAAGCTTTGGCAACATAAGAAAAGGATCGAAGACCACATGAAAGGTCAAATTTTGTGCTTCAGTTTTCTAAACGGAATGCAATCTCCATTTGGATATAAGCTTCTTGGGCAAACTGCATGCTCGTCTCGCGGCTGGCCATTGATAGCAATAAAAAAAACATATTTATGTAAAAGGAGATCTTAGTTACTATTTTGTCAGTACACCATTATGTAAAATAGTTATATTGTCTACTGGTTAACCGTGACGTGAACACAAAATTGTGTGGTGTGTTTAAAACATATTAAAAAATAAGCTGAAATTCCGAACACTGAGATAAAATACCAAACGTATCATGCATTTTTTTATACTGCCTCTCTGCAAAATTACCACAATGAGAATATAATGAACGAGAAACTAAGACTATGACTCATCTGGGGGCACGGCAGTGCCCCCTCAAAGTCGAACTAAAAAGCGGCACAGTCGTACCATCCTTTTCTCGAAGCAATTCAGACCATTTTCAACACCCCACAACTTCGTTGTGGTTAAAGCAAGAAGCCTGTCAGTTACTAAGCAGGCATTGTGTAAACACGGTATATTTAAAATTTCATTCATATTGAACCAGTAGTTTAAGAATTGTAACATGTCAAACTTTCTTAATTTTGTCACTCACTGACTGACTGACTGATCATCAAAAGTCTAAGGCACTTCTAGCAGACATAGAACCTTCAAATTTAGAATATAATTAGTGTTTTGTGTCTAAAGTAAGGAAAAATGTAAACATTTCATAATTTCTGTCTAGTTTTCTAGATACACCAACTGCGTGAATAACTTTGTAATCCCATATAAATTTTATTTATATTTATTTATATATACTTTATTGTACACCATGAAATAGGAAAAATAACAGATTAAATACTTAAAACTAAAAACATGGTAACAATAGGCGGCCTTATCGCTAGCTGGGATCTCTTCCAGGCAACCTTTGGATGGACTGGATTAATATAATAAACATCTAATGGGGCAGTACAGAGGACGAGATAAAAGAAAATTATACTAGATGTACATGTTATATATTATGTTTTAAATATAACATACTTATATACCTAAATTATAAATACATAAATACATACATATATATATATATATTAATATACTATATATTAAGTGAACAGTGAAGATGACAATACACATACATACATATATATATATATATATATATATACACATACATACATATATACAATTATGACAGGAATAAAGATTACTGTAGTGATAAGTAATGTTCCTTAACAAGTCTTTTAAAACTTGGCAGCGTCTTGACTTGTCTAATTGACAGTGGTAATACGTTCCACAAGCGAGCAGCATGGATGGTAAAGGACTTGTCAAGAAATGATGTGTTGTGCTTGGGAATCTCTAGCGTTAAATTCTCTGTTAATCTAAGAGATCGCGCATGAGTGTCACTAAGGCAATTAAAGCGGTTCTTAAGGTAAAGGGGGGTGTAGGGATGGAACAAGATACCATATAAGAGTGAGAGAATTCGAGTATTTCGGCGAAAACGTATTGATAGCCACTTGAGTTTGACTCGAAATTCGGAGACATGGTCATATTTGCGAAGACCAAATATGAACCTAATGCAGACATTCTGAAGTCTCTTAAGCTTTTCAATCTGGGCTTCGGTAAGGTATAGCTAGCATCAGCATAATCAAGGAAAGGAAAAAGAAGAGATTGAATCAGTGCAATCTTCGTGGGAATCGGAAGAAGATTCCGCAATCTCCGCAAGGACCCCGCTGCAGCAAACAATTTGCAACTAACTTGTTGCAATTGGAGACCCCAGGATAAGTTGTTGTCAATCAGAATTCCCAAATTCTTGACAGTGTCACTAAATGGAATAGCACAACCATCAAACAGAATCTGAGGTAATTGATCCATATCTAATTTTGATATCATCCTGGGGCTGCCAACAACAATGACTTGAGTTTTAGTAGGGTTGACCAATAGCCCGTGAGACTTACTCCAACTGCTGATACCCACAAGATCCTTGTTGATGGTGTTAATAGCCTCCATCACTCTGTCCACAGGAGCATGATAATATATTTGTAAATCATCTGCATACAAGTGGTAGGAAGAAATTAGATTTTTTGATATAGAATTAATAAAAACAGCGAAGAGTAAGGGAGATAAAACGCCGCCCTGAGGGACGCCAGTAAGTTTGTCACACCAAGAAGACACTGAGTCTTCAACACGTATGCGCTGGCGACGACCCGTCAGGTAACTACGAAACCAATCAATTACTGTTAGAGATATGTTAATAGAGCATAGTGTAGTTAGCAAGACATCAAAGTCAACGGTGTTGAAAGCATTGCTAAAGCCTAGCAAAGCTAGAACTGTTAGCTTGCCATTCTCCATCGCAGCTCTGATGTCATCCGTGATGTGAACAAGCGCAGTAGTGGTACTATATCCATGACGAAATCCCGACTGGAAAGGATTAAGGAGATTGTTACGAGTGAGAAAGGAGCATAATTGTTGGTGGACGAGATTCTCAAGGACCTTAGAAAGGAAAGAGAGAATGGATATTGGCCGGTATTCAGTGTAAGATGCGGGATTAGGTTTTTTGGGGAGAGGAATTATTTCGGCCTCCTTCCATAAAGATGGAAAGACGGAGTTGGATAAGGAAAAGTTAAGAATATGACAGAGGATGTGGAGAATTTCGTCAAGGACAGGCAAAATCATACTGCGACTAACGCAGTCATTCCCAGATGCATTGGAAGAGATCGATAATATGCTCTTTTTAACATCACAATCAGAGAATAAATGTATATGTAAAATAAATGTATAGGATTACAAAGTTACATTTACAGTTAATGAATCATTGTACCCGTATATAATGGAATAATAATTGTTGATAGGTATCTATATATATGAGGCATAATAAGAGGGGGTATAGAGAGGGAAAAGGTGTATTCAGCCCATGAAACTGTACAACATTCCTCTAGAAAAACATGACGAAGATAAGCTTGCAAATAAATAGACTAAATAGTTCGAAAATATCAATTTCCATGCAAGAAAGAACATTAATAATCTAATCCTCTATACCGGGTATCTCAAGACTGCTACCGAAAACGAAGACGGGTGGTAGTTTTAGTGACTACAAACACATTGCAACAAAAAATTTCGCAAAGAAACGCGACAATTATTTTTTATGATTTTTTAAATATCGTCATTTTTGGCTGGTAAATTCATAGTTTTTGCTAAAATAATAATTTAAACACTTTTATACCTTAGATTATTTATAAATAAAAGAGTATACACTATTATTTTAGGAAAAAAATGTATTTACCACCCAAATATGGTCATAGGAAAAAAATAACAAAAAAAAATTGTCGCTTTTTTTTTGCATTTTTTTCTGTTGTATTGTGTCTGAAGTTGCTTAAACTACCACCCGGCTTCGTTTTCGGTAGCAGTCTTGATATACCCTGTATTTGTGATAAATAGATACCTATAAAAATAAGAAATAAAAAAAGTAAAAAAAAGAACATTGGTAAAATCATTGTTATGCAATTCTTGAGCGTCTATAAATTTAATTTATAAAAATATTAATAATTAATTTTCTCAGTAATTTTGGTGGCTGGCTTACGGCAAAACTAAGCCTGAATTACAAAAACACAGTTTTCGTACAACTCTATTGATATTTGCTTTATTTTTATTGGAGAGGCGTTATGTCATTCCAATGTTGCCGATTTTAAAATATAAGCTTGACTGGCTTTCTTTCATTGTCTTTCTCAGATAATTAATATAAAAAATAGCGCAGAGAATTAAGAACAGCAAAATAATCACTGATTAATGAATTAAGTAATAACAATTTACTTCTATCGCCCAAAAGCGCTATTGTGCAACTAATAATATATAGTTGTCCTTTCTTTACCGTTTACTTAATTGGACATTATATTACTATTACATTTGTAAAATAAATAAGTAAGCGATGTTTAAATTGCGTGAAAAATATATTTTTCATTTTTATTTGCCTTACGCCAACATAAATGGAACAAAATAAAATTAACTACCTACAGAGTTTGACAAGATATAAAAAAATCTGTAAACCTTTAAAGTGGAATATCTTTGTTCCCAGGCTTGCTACAATAGTAAACCTTAAGAAATAATTGTTAAGAAATTCGCAATCCATATTTTAAAATATTTTTCATCTCAATACACTTAAAAAAAAATACAACATAATAAATAATAATAAATAACACCCAACAGTCACATACATAGTCCTGACCCCACACTAAGATCGAGTCTTGTGTCGTGGGTATCAGGAACTACGAGAGACTTTTCGGTCTCACAAACACCCAGACCCGGAAGAAATATTATTAATTAGATAATTTTGTATCAGTGTATGTGTACTTTAATGAACAAATAAAGGTTTTTCTATTCTATTCTAAATATTTGTGGGCCGCACAAACATTTCTCTCGGTGCGGGGATCGAACCCGCGGCCTCTCGTTTCACAGGCGGCGTCTAACCAACTGCGCCGTGGCGCAGTTGGTTAGACGAGGCTGACAAAAAATGTATGGAGGATTATCATTGTTCTTTTAAGTTAAACGGTTTGATATTGCAGATAAATGTACTAAAAGCTAAAAAATAATTTCATGGATACAGTCATGGGTACCAATATGTATACATTGTTATATTTTCAAAATAAAGTAACTCGTGACCTTACTCACTTTCTGGAAATATCTATGGTCACATAAATTCCTAAAAATGCAATATACATTTATGTAAACACCTATGACAAAAGATGTAATTTTTGTAATATACAAATTTAAAACATATGCATTGATTAAACTAAAATAAAATCGTGGGGCACGTCCAATATTTACAATTTAATTTAATCATTTAATTTAATTAATCCCAAGGTCATCCAAAATTCATTTAAAGTGGACGATATAGAGATTTTGGAGTCATGTGTGTATTGATAGTCAATCACCACGCAGTATAATGGTGAAATAAAACATTAAACGTTGTACTACGATATGGTTATAAAGCTGAAGTCCTGGGTTCGAATTCCGGGTCGGGCATAGTGACATTGGATTTTTCTATTCATTATTAGCCCGGAGTCAGGAATTTGTGCCCAATATGGCGATAGGCTCGCTCTCTATCACATCGTGAGACGGACATACAAGGCGAAATGTGGGTGCTCTGGTAGCAAGTCTGCCTAACCCTTATGGGAAAAAGGCGTGAGTTTATGTATGTAATAATTATATTACAAAAATAGAAATATTTTACGAAGTAATTCCAGCACAAACCTTGTCTGTAGGTTTTGGTGAGAGTCCACTACTGAATTGTATAATTTTCTGTGTGGTGGGCAAGAACTGTGAACAACCAGTGTACGGCGATCGCGCCGTGGAATCGGTCCCGAGGTTGGAGGAATGCTCTAGTGCCACAGAATATTCTTTGTCACCTCTCCTGAAAATCACAATATACCTGAAGTGCAATTGCAATTTTTTTTATATTTTGAAATAAAACTTTTATTTACGGATTTTATCACGAATTTGGTTTAATTTTTACATTTTTGACTTCCCGATGTTTCGATTACTTTACAGTTTTTGTGGTCACGGGGCGGACTGAGGTATGAGTCATCCGCTCTGTGACTGTTACAATTGAACTACCCTTATTTTACAATTATTAAATTAAAAAGTTAATTGGTTTTAGCATTCCGATCTACGCAGAAGGAGCTCACAGTGTCTTGAGGTCTGGTAGTTGGTCTTTTGGGTTCCGATTTAATTAAATGTAGAAATGGACCCCATGCTTGTGCAAGCCTCAAACCATCTTCTCTATTGAAATTTGGATGTTTTTTAATATTATTATAACAAAAATATTATTTACTCGAAAACGGCTAAATCGAATTGAATGAAATTTGGACATCAAATAGACTCACTGAAAAGGGGCTAACTATGCAATTGTACAAAATCCGGTTCCTACTGATTACAGTAACTACCTACGAAGATATAAATAACATTTGTATTCATTCCGGTTGGCATTGCTACTTTAAAGTATAATAAAATACTTATACTATCATGGATTAAACCATTTACTTAAATATATACCGGGTATATCAAGACTGCTACCGAAAACGAAGCCGGGTGGTAGTTTTAGTGGCTACAAACACAATGCAATTAAAAATTTCGCATAGAAACGCGACAATTATTTTTTATGATTTTTTAAATATCGTCGTTTTTGGGTGGTAAATCCATAGTTATTGCTAAAATAATAATATTAACTCTTTTATACCTTAGAGTATTTATAAATAAAAGGGCATACACTATTATTTTAGGAAAAAATGTATTTACCACCCAAATATGGCCATAGGAAAAAAAATAACAAAAAAAAATTGTCGCTTTTTTTGCAACTTTTTCTGTTGCATTGTGTCTGAAGTCGCTTAAACTACCACCCGGCTTCGTTTTCGGTAGCAGTCTTGATATACCCTGTATAATAATAGTAACAGGACTTTTGTTAGACATAATCAAAAGTAATCAACTTACTTAAAGTGTTCTCTTGTAAGCAGTAACATTCGACCAACAAGGTCTGTGGTAGACACTCCAGCAGTTCTTGGTACCTCCCTGCAATAAAATGTACTCAGTTTTATCTGCTTACTCATGCAAACAAATGCATCAACAATATGGAATACTAGCTGTGCCCGCGACTTCGTCAGCGTGGAATTTAACAAAAACTTTATTTTTCTAAAATAAATGCAGCCTAAGTTACTCCTTATTGTATCAGCTACCTGACAATAAATGTCCCGTGAAAATCGGTCCAGCCATTTCAGAGATTAGCCGGAACAAACAGACAGACAGACAGACAAAAAAATTTTAAAGGTCATTTTCGGAGTAGGTATCGTGTATATAACCAGAGTTGGGCAAAATTTATTCGAATGACGAATAACGAACACATATTTTTTTTTATTCGTTATTCGAATAAAGAATAACATAGGTTATTCGAACCAAAGTTATTCGAATAACGGATAACTTTTTTTATTCGTTAATCGAATAAGAATAAAATAAACGACTGAATAATTGGTATTAAACTCGTTACATATTTTATTTGAAAACGACTTGAAAAAACGAATAATCGCAACTGGACATGTATACACAGACTGCATACACTAGATTTTTTCTGTTATTGTTGGTAGGGAATTGTTTATCGTGAAATATTAAAATGTTTTCGTCACTAATTTATATTCGCCATTGAAAGTGTGTGATGCAACTATACAATGGGTAATGCCCATCGTGGGCTAAACGGACAATGACAAACAGAAAAACGAATCAATCAAACCAACATCCACGCCTACTTGAAAAACTCACCCTGTATATTTCGTTAATAATATGACATAGTTTTTGACTAATCATTCGTAAAAAGGCTTTTTAAATAAAAACAGATAAACAATAACATTATATTTTCATGATATCTTTCATTTGAGTGTCATTAAATCGACTAATCAATGGTAAGTTTACAATATTTTTATACATATAGGCTAGGTACATGACAAAATGGCACAGTTGACGTTTCATTGAACATTTTTGTTACCTTCGAGAATGATTTGTTTTATTGGATTGAATTTATTTATTTCTGGTAACGTTAATAAATGGACTCAGCTGATTCCACACTGTGGCGGAGAAATATGGGAATAATAAAATCCTGAACTAAAATAAGTATAAAGCAGCCAAATACATTTGCGGAGTAACTACTGGACAAATTGCGATTTAACATCTTATGTCTCTGGATGGTAAGCGCAGTGAAATGCCAAGCATTGCTTTGTAATTCAAGGTATTGTTTGGTTTTGGCACCGTTCATGAGCGGTCTTATCGCTTACCACCAGGCGAACGGCATGTTCGTTTTGCAATACAAAGTAATAAAAAAAATGTTTCATTGTCAATTTGTTAAAAAGATAAGGTCAAAATGTTATGGATTTCTAATTTTTTCTTCCCTTAAAAAGACAATGGCATAATTTTTAATGTATTTTCTGATAATAAATACCCTTATTCTGAAATAAGTCCCAAAGAACCCCAGTGTAAGTGTTCGTTCTTAGAGCAAGAAACTATGAAAAATGGGCATTCCCCTTGATAGAGAAGTAAATAGGATAACTATGCCATGGTTCTTTCCTCACCCACCTCACCAAGTTTAGTATCTCTAGAACCAACCAGTACACCCAAATTCCCTACATAACTTACCTCACCGCCTCTAATCATTTGTCGGTCACTACTGTAATTGGCAATTTGTGGTTTCCACAACATACTAAGAACGTTCAGTCCCAGGTAACTATTACCCAATATAGAAACCAATTTGGAGTAAGTACTCGCCCTGGGTTCGAATCAAGGGCCTTGCTGACCCACAACCTATATGAAGTACCGAGCTAAAAATATTATTCAGAATAACGAATAAATCATAAATAAATAATTCGTGAGGGATTATTCACGAATAAATTATTCGCGAATAAATCATTCGTGAATAATTTTGGTGCGAAAAAATTTTCATTCGAATAATTATCTAGATAACGATTCATTCGAATAATGCCCAACTCTGTATATAACAATATGTAGTAGGACATTTTTTTTATTTTCACTTTACAGACACTTCAATTTTATTTATATGTACACAGTCAGGTTATAAGTATTGTCACACAATAAAATCTTTTCTTTTAGAATGCTGGCCACAAAAAAGTTTATTGAATTCGAATTTCGAATTGTTCATGAAAATAAAACTGTATTCTTTTTTAGAATTTTACTCATTTTTAAATATGGAGTGGACGCTTAAAGAAGACCGTGTTGCAGTTATTGCGTTGCATCGTTGCGGTTACGCGCCAATTTAAATTTTTGACATACTGAAAATTTTGAATATAACCAAAAGATTCGTTTGTCGTACCATCAAACGATACAATGAAGACTCTAGTGTAGATTACAGGTCAAGAAGTGGTCGCCCTCGGTCTGTTAGGACTCCAGCAGTGATAAAAGCTGTGAAGGCGCGAATTCAAAGAAATTCCAAACGTAAGCAGAAACTGTTGGCCCTTCAGATGTGGTTAAGCAGAACCACGGTGAAAAGGGCGTTAAATGAAGACTTAGGGCTTCGGGCATATCAAAGAAAAACAGGACATCGTTTGAATGCTCGTCTAATGGACCTGAGAATGAAGAGATGCCGCGCTTTGTTGAAGCGGTACGCGGGAAAAAATATCGGGAAATTCTTTTTTCAGATGAAAAAAAAAATTACCGTAGAAGAAAGCTACAACAAACAAAATGATAAGGTGTACGCATACAGTAGTGAAGAAGCGAGCAACCGTATTCCGCGTGTCCAACGAGGTCATTTTCCATCCTCGCTCATGGTATGGTTGGGAGTTTCTTATTGGGGCTTAACAGAGGTACATTTTTGTGAAAAAGGTGTAAAAACGAATGCAGTTGTGTATCAAAATACAGTCCTGACGAACCTTGTGGAACCTGTTTCTCATACCATGTTTAATAACAGGCACTGGGTATTCCAACAAGATTCGGCGCCAGCTCATAGAGCGAAGAGCATACAAGACTGGCTGGCGGCGCGTGAAATCGACTTCATCCGGCACGAAGACTGGCCCTCCTCCAGTCCAGATTTGAATCCGTTAGATTACAAGATATGGCAACACTTGGAGGAAAAGGCGTGCTCAAAGCCTCATCCCAATTTGGAGTCACTCAAGACATCCTTGATTAAGGCAGCCGCCGATATTGACATGGACCTCGTTCGTGCTGCAATAGACAACTGGCCGCGCAGATTGAAGGCCTGTATTCAAAATCACGGAGGTCATTTTGATTAAACTTTAGTGTCATAAGAATCTATGTTTTGTTAAGTTCCTTTTGGTATATAAATGGTTGTAACCATGAATGAAATGAATAAACTTGTTTCAATTATTTTATATTAAATATGTGACAGAATTTATGACCTGACTAGGTATAGATTATAATTCTTTTTTACACTGGTATTTTTGGTATCCACTTGTTACTGCTGAACTGTTCTGCTGAACACTAGAGCTGATGACAGAGTCCATAATGCTAGCTCAATTTCAAAATATCTAAATTAATGTTTAAAATACACTCAATATCTACTAGAATAATAATGAATAACACCCAACAGTCACATCTATAGTCCTGACCCCACACTAAGAACGAGTCTTGTGTCGTGGGTATCAGGAACTACAAGAGACTTTTCGGTCTCACAAACACCCAGACCCGGAAGAAATATTTGTGGGCCGCACAAACATTTCTCTCGGTGCGGGGATCGAACCCGCGGCCTCTCGTTTCACAGGCGGCGTCTAACCAACTGCGCTACGGAGGCTGTCCAAATGAAGAAAGAAGCACTGGTTGTGCATATTGTCTAAGCATTACTTTTTAATTTATTGTGTTGTTTGGTTTTATTGCAGGTAATGAGGGATTGTATCACTTAATGTCAAGTGAATGGCAAATTAGTCTTGATATTTATAGTAAAAAATAAATTGAAAAAATTACTTTGCCACCACAAATTGACTATAATAGACATGACGATAACTGCAGTGCAATCTGATGTATCTGCTTTGATGGCTATCTCTTGCCATTTGACAGCATTATGCCACTCAAATTGAATTCCAATATAATGCGGGATGTATACTAACTGGACACACTCATTACTATGAATGTTCCTGAATTTGTTTGTATGATGGGCTTTTTAAGCCTCAGTCCATCATAACTGATAGAAATCCTATAGAAATTTATACAACAACCTATGAAATGTAGCTTAACTTACAACATTTTCTTTCACTGTTAATGTGGATGGTAGTTCATCAACTTTTTTAATTACAGCTTTTTATTGAAATCGTAACAAAAAATGAATTGACTTACTTATATCTTCCAGCTTTCTTCACTAAATGATATGTATCAATGCCATCTGCAGTTACTGTGATGTCATCTGAAATTCAAATATTGATTACTCACAAACCTAAGTCTTATAGAAAATAATTAAATATTATCAATAAACGCAGTATGTATTTTTTTCCTGACTGAATTATTTTTAAACTATTTTTAATAAATATTTAAACAGAATCTTATCTCTAAAAGAAATAAGTGATTTGTGCAGACAACATATTTCTTTCATACACAATAATAATTTGGCTAATTCTAATTATTACAAAAGATACCTGATCTAAGAAAGTAGACTTGGGCGTTCATCATTCAATAATGAAATTGGATATCAACCATAAGCACATTATTGCTTAGGGTTCTTTTCCGTGATTACTGCTTTGTAAATGCTATTAACTAATAAAACAAAGAAATGAAGAGATGATTTGAATTACCTCCGTGAACACAGAAGTCACACTGGTACTTGTCTAATGTTTCAAGTGTGGTAACATAAGGAGCACCTTCTACAACTTGATCTACCCATTTGATAGCGCGAACCATTTTATACCGCTCCTCCTGTGTGAAGACCGGTGGCCCTTTATGCTTGGATATCTCCTCATCAGTGTGGACGCCAACAATGAGAACATCGCCTAGAGCTTTCGCTTGGCGCAGGGAATTCGCATGACCAAAATGAACCATATCATAACTGAAACATGTAGAACAGCCCCAGTTAACTACGTTTACACGAAAAAAACATAGCCTTGAAAAAAAAACTTGAGGACATGCCTAGCGCCGTGCCGGATGTTTAATTTATTGCACTTATTCATTTTGCGAGTGCAACCAATATTATACCCGTATTGATATAGATTGACGCCTAATATGTTGCATTCAATTTAGCAAAATCATGTGGAAGAAATAGTCTAAATGGTAAAACTGAATATTACTCACCACCCATCACACCACACGCGAATTTGTTTCTTTTCGTCGTTTTGTTCACTCATATTGAATGTATGGTTTAAATAAAATGCGTAATAATACTAGTAAGATTGCTAGTTAATTTTATTCAGTTTGAATTATATGTTAATTAATTTAATTATGAGCGCAATATCGTTCTGCACATCTAATACATGACGCCGCCATCGACCACTGAATCAGACTAAAAAATCAACTAGCAAACTGTCAATGTCAATCAGATCTGTCACATGAATACTGGCTGGCGAGTCGCGGCTACAGAGTGACAAACTTTTCTATAATGTTAGGTTGATTTCAATTTTATTAAATTATTTTAGCGTAGTAAATTATAGCAACTTTTCCACTTTTAACATTTAACCAAGGTACGGGGTACCCATTTATTTAATAATATATCGTTATATTTCATGAGGATAGAAATTTAAAGACGTAGTCCAAAATTTAAATGTCTATTAGCGTCAGATTTATCGGCAATACCAATTATTTAAGTATAACATACTTTCATACTTTCATCTCTGTCACTGACCTAGTGGCAGTTTAGTTACGACTTACGGTATAGAAAAGGTAGGTATTATGAATGCTCGGGTGTGGAATAAATTGCAATAGGCTCTTCCAGAGCACTGTTCGAGATTGAAATGAATTAGGTCAATGACTAATGAGGATATAAGATTGGTAGAAGTAGCAATAAAGCTTTTTCTTTTGTGATTCTGACGTTTATTATATTTAAAGTAGGTACTAATAATGAAAAATGTTGTAATAATACACCCCAAACATTTTATGTATTTTTTACATGCACTCAACTGTCAAATACATAGACCTGACTCCACACTAAGATAGATTCTAGTGTCGTGGGTTTCGGAACCCATGAGAGACTTTTTGGTTTTACAAACAACCGGACTCGAAACAAATAACTGTGGATCACATAAATATCTATTGGTCTCGATGCAGGGATCGAACACGCGGTCTCACGTTTCAGTCGGGGTCTTACTAACTGCGGCACGGAGTTGCTGTTAAAAAATCCTTTACCCACGATATATTACACGGATCTAGGTGCAGAATTTAACATTTTTCGTAATATATATTATGATATTAGCCTATGTTTAGCAGTGGATTTCCTGTGGCTGAAACGAACGAATGAAAGAATACAATAAATAAACCGATAACGTTAGAGTGAGTGCCTTATTACGTGAATTTCGAAAACCACGAGTTTTTGTCGATCTCACAAACATCCAAAACAACCACCAATATTTCCAAACGTGCGACCACGCGTTCATAGTCGGCGGTTAACTACGCCACTGAGGCTGTAATAGTCAAATCCATAGCTATCATACTCGTTGAATCAAATGCAATAACACAAAAATGTATGTCATGTTCCTAAGAGATTGATAGCGATAACACTATAGTCGAGCCAGCTGATTCACTTTGCATTCTAATAATGGATATTACAGAGGGGCACTATCAAATTATCTTGTAATATATCAGTATTTGATCGCCAATGAGCTTCATTATTATCTAACTAGCACAACATATACCTACTTTTAAAATAGTTATAAGCCACAAATATATCTATTAAATAAAAGCTTCTCTCGAAGGGACAGTTTTGTAATGAACCATATTAATGTAATTACTAATATACTTAGTAAACTCAAGAAGGTGCGGTACGATTTATCTAATCGTGTCAAGAAACTTAATTGGTCCGTTCGAATCACGCCACTATGAATGACGACTGTAATACAAGTGGACTTTGTCGTCCATACGACGTGAATGACTGACTGACACTTGCATTGTAACATAACGTAGGGTTATCTATAATAATTAAATCTTCCAATTCTAATAGGCCAATGACTGTTGCATCTTGCTTATTTTATTTCACTGAATAATAAATCATTATTTAGTACTAGGGAACGGTGTAACTTTGCCTGGGGGCTGACACTTTTTGAGTCCACATCGGAAACTTATTATTTGAGTTATAATTATTTTATTTAAATTTCAACTCAATCACGTCCCTTTATATCCCGTTCTGTCACATGACTTAAGGCCTGTAATCCTGTCTTCCCTGTAGTTACTACATTCCCTTAAGTTTGAAAAAGTAACAGATATATTTAAATTGCTGGCTCTTTCCACGGTATCACTACATTTTTCGGAATAAAAGGCACCACCAAACGGTCAGAAATTCTACTAACCATTATTTTTGAGTCTTTTAAGTTCATAATATATGCTCCCTTTAAATGTAGTTATTGCCTTCCTTCCTTTATATGTATAGAATATACATATAAACTAGATATTATTTGAGAAATAATAAATAAGTTACGAAGTGGGATTTTGTAATACAATACCGCACAAAAAACTGACGGGTCATTTTTTCAGAAACAGTACATTGTATTGTACATACTGGAATTCATTTAGGTATCTACAAAGCGTTGGTTGTTATTAATTAATAATGTTCGATTCAAATATAAGTCTAAGCTGAAACATTCTTCGTTTTTATCTTTCTTATCAGACTAATGTTGGTGTAATCAATACCTAAATATTGCTTGTCTGTCTGGTGTTTGCAATTTTGGTTTCCATTTTATATTCCTATTATAGAATTACCGTCTAACCATTGGGCGTCATGCGTCAACTATTTACTTATATTTTGAGGGGAGTTAATTTGAATAAAAAAAAGTTTAATTATATTAATTAATTATTATTAGTCTTTTGCATCAGATACACCTCCATTGGTAATGGCAAAAGTAGCTTCGCTTTCAGGTAAGTCTGGAGAATCGTAAATCTTGGCTATCCTGTTCTCTCCCCGGCCTTTTCTGAGAGCGATTCTAGTTGTAGATGCATGCGCCAGGATGTTTCCACCGATAGGTTTCTTCGGATCCGCTTGAAAGGTCAAAGTCGCTCCGGGGTCGGCCGTCATTTGATTTGTAATAAATACGGCTACATTGTATTCTTCAGAAATCTAAAAACGAAACAGTCATTATCTGTCATGCTTTATCTTGTACTTCCTTGTGTATGTACACACTTAACATACTACTTTATCAAACTAAAAAAATACAATAACAATACTAATTATTATGGTTGTATTTACGCGTAAGTGTTTAAGTGTAGAAAATTAACAATAAATATACTTTTACGAATATATAATTAGTTAAACAAAATTTATATAAGAACTGACACGTGAAAATACGATGTTAGCACGGTTATGTATTTAAGATTGATCTTATTTCGTATGAGGGTCAAGAACCCAGCGAAGTTTGGAACCGGATCCTCGTTTATCGATACTACTGTTTCACTATAGACCGATCTTGAACTTAGATATGAATAATGTGCCACGCTTAGTAACAATATTGTACTCTGTGGTAACAATAAATACCTAAAACTTATGCGCATGCGTAACAACTACAAAAATAATACCTACTTAGCAACGTTTAAAAAAAATCATTATTGTTAAAACAAAAGAAGATATTTTCTGAGTAAAATTATACTCGAGCTATTAAGAGGAATAATGAATCTTTTTGATTATGAGTAACATTTGAATAAGAGATATACCTAAAACATAGAGCACAAAACACCGATGTATATTAAATATATAAACATGCATATGCATGCCATGTGGGGGTTGAGTATATTATAAGTCGGGAATATTCCTGACCTCATACTAAGATCGAATCTTTTGTCGTGGCTATCGTGGTGCAGACTGCAGTAACTATGAGAGACTTTTCGGTCACACACAACCAAAACCGAAACAAATACTTATTTTTATTTAATACAAAGATTACACACGGCATACATTGTTGTGCATCTTAAATTATAGGAGGAAACAGCTTACATAAAATACTTATAGGAAACAATCGAACAAAGACACACACAAAACATTGAGGTTCACATAACCATTTGTTTTAGTGCGGGTATCGTAACCACGGTCTGTAGTTTCAAAGCCAGCGTCTAACCAACTGCGCTACGGAAGCTGTAGGTAAATAATAAAATACCCAAAAAGTAAAAGGATATTCGTATTGTCCAGATAATAGCTATTGTTGCGCATAGCTTTGTGTAGCAAAAACCTTACACGCTGAGCACACAAGTTACACTTTGACACCAGTCAGTGTATACGTGCGTTTTTATAGGCTGTACTGTGACAAACGATGAAAGATATCAATCATATATTATCCTGTCCGTGCTATATTCCTTGTTCTGAAATGGCTTGTAATAGCCACGGACAACCCTAGTTAACATAATCATATTACAAGCACCGAAGATATTGTTAAAAAAAGAGTCAATACACGACGTGTATGTCGGTTAGATCAGGGCTCAAGGTAATACTACAATAGATACAAGTTCTCTGAAAGCAGTCTATATAATAACCGCCAGGGTGTACAAGAAGGCCTATATCAAAGCGAATATCCAACGCCTCTTGAAAATTTGGGGCGTATTTGCTCATGATCCCACTAGCAACAGTGCGCGTGGGAGTTATGCTTACCTACGCAGTGGCGTAACAATAGGGTGGCAGAGTGCGCAAAATGCCACGGGCCCCCGGCCTAGGGGGCCCCCGGCCCGGCAGGGCTTTGGTCTAACAGGGCCTCGGACCCGACAGGGCCCTGGCTCAACAAGCTCAAAAGAGCGTAAGCAGAGGAGAATCTAACATTAATTACAAAAGTAAGAATAAACAATTTGTAAGATTGAAATAAAACTATTATACACCAATTTTATCGCGGATTTGTTTAATTTTTACATTTTTAACTTCCATTTGCAAGATGTAATTATTATGATTTCTATAATCCTGGGTCCTTCCGCCGTAGTGTGAATCTTAGCAGGCCGGCATAATTGTGTCTATTGACATGGGACTGCCGTCCGATGCCAGTAGACACTCTGCCTGGGTGGCATTTGGGCTCTACATCAGGCGCAAGGCGGCCACGATGCCGGGCCAGAATAAAAAAAAATATGTAAACAAGACATTTGCCTTATACATTTTATTATGCCGAAGTCATTATGTCATTACTTAACCTCTGAAGAATTGACCCTGACAATGCTTGAAGATGGGCGCAGTAAGCACACGAAATACTGCAAGAACTATTATTGTGTGTATTTCTGCAGTTCAGCGAGTAGGTTTATAGCGTTTCCACGGAACTATCTAATCTTCGAAAACCAGGAACAGCCGAAAATGGTGCACGTGGTGGCACGGGAGGATCACTAAATGGTTTCAAAAATTTTGAGAAATCGCGCTTTAGGGCTGTTGAAGTAAAAAAAATCATCATTTACGAGCTGGAGGAAACAATCTGAGTTTGTATGCAGTAAGGCGGCCTCTGGCTGAAGCAAATCTAAAGCCATTGAAACCTGCAAATGGGCAAAAACTAGAAAGACACCACTGAAACTCTAGGTTGAGTTATAGTAGAGAACAAGAGAATTTGGTGGGAGTGCAGTTTTTATGCAAGAAAACGTCCGCCTGCATGTAATATCTATGTCTACCTCGGGTAACTAATGCAATTGGGTAGGTACAACTTCGAAAAGGATAGTGGGATTCAGTTTCAGGATTCAGGCTGACCTGCGTTTAGGAAGTCGTACCACATATTTTCGTCGGATATACCACAGAGCTTTAAGATTATGGTGTTCATCCAGTATGTCCTGCAATGATTAACGGAGCCGAGACGTGGACAGTGATTGAGGGGCTAATATATAAGTTTAAAGTCGGTTAAAGTGCAATGGAAAGAGCTATGCTATGAGTGTCTCTGAAGGACAGGGGCAACGGGCAGGTGATGATGACGAGCACGCATAGGATGAAGTGAGACAACGTGTCAATCAGCGGAATCCACCACCAATCACGCTACGTTAAATGAAATAATAGAGGAATGGCATTAAAATATTCTTTAATGCAGTCTTTATTTCATAAAGCTAGATAAGGTACTTTTGCAGATATTAAAGATTTTCTAACCGACCCTTTTTCTTTATAGTCCAGTGAATCGTACTGGCTTTCCAAGGATATACTCAGTTTTCGATCCACTTTTATACACGAAGTAGAACAATCAACATGTATAAGAAAAGTTATTCCTCATCAGCCCGTTGCAGTCCACTGCTGGAAACAGGCCTTGACCAAGATACGGCAATGAGCCTGGTCTACTGCATTGTGCTTCCAGTCACTGCTGACAACTTGTGAAAGTTATCCCGCCATCTGATCAGACAGCGTCCTGCGCTACGTTTCCCAAGACACGGTCAGCGGTGTCCACTTCAGAACTAGCTTACTCTAGCCGTTATCTTTTCTGCGACATATGTGATACGATGTCGGTCACCACGGTTCTCTGACGGATCACTGAATTCCAAATTTTGTCCTTCAGAGACATCAGACACTCATAGCATAGCTCTTTCCATAGCACGTTGAGAGACTTTAAAGTTGTGGATTAGCCCCACAGTTTCTTGAACTTGCTGCACAGCCTTACTAATAGCTGTTCTCCGTAAGAACCTAGACAAGACGAAAGTCATGTCTAATGAATTTGTCAATTCGGGACCAGCTATCGTCGACGGCATGGCTCTCAAAGTTGTCAACGAATATGTCTACCTGGAGAAATTAATGCAATTAGTTTGATACAACTTTTTAAAGGAAGCCGACAGGAGAATTCAGTTGGGCTGGACAGCGTTTAGGAAGTTAGTCCACATATTTTCGTTGGATATATGACAAGCAAAAATGTTCTACCAGTTCGGCCTTCCTGTAATTTCTACGTATACTTAAGTAGACCGAACTTTACTTGGTTACTTATAAAAACGAAATTACAACGTCAAGTATTTTTACATTTACGAAGGGCCCCATTAGACGAATTTTGCCACGGGCCCCCGATGGGCTAGTTACGCCACTGTACCTATGTCTTAGTTAATCTTATGTCCAATGTGAATGCTGTCATCCCTAAATGCCGTTTTTTTATTGCTAATAATGGCAAGACGCGCCTGCCATTCGCCTGATGGTGATCGATACGAACGCTCATGGACAGTAAGTAGCAAAACCAAAACAGCCCTATGAATCACAAAGCAATGCTTGGGATAAGATGTTAAGTCTCAATATGTCCAGTAGTTACTCTGGCTACTATTTCCTTCAATCTGGAACACAACAGTGCATTTAGGTACTTATATTGCTGTTTGGCGGGAGAAATAGACATTACGGCGGTACCTACCTAGGCCTATTACCTATAGTTTAGTATATATTTCCATATTTTTATTTCACACATTAAGAGTTTTTAATTTTGGTAACGCCATAAATACCAACACATTATTATGCATGCAATAACTCAGTGAAGTAAGATTTCTAGTTAAATTGTTGCCTACTCCGCTATAAATACACATATAAACATTGAATCGCATTATTATAGAATTTTAACAAGCTTCATTAACATAATTATTTGTAGAACGATCTCTTCATACCGAAATATTTTGCGATCCGCCCGCGGACCTTTTTTCATACATTTACGCATCAATTATGCGTAGGTAAAAACGAAATATGTTCAGAAATGTGACGTCGTCGATTATATTTCATGCAATACATTTGTATTGCGATAAGAAAATTAATCACTTTAATAATGACACGCCCATTATAAAGTAAGAACCTAATACTAAGTACCTATATAATTTTCTCATACAGTTCTTTATGGTCATATGGTACAATAATTACAATTTGTTTACTACAATACATGTAGCATATTATGTATAACATAAAATGTCTTGAAATACAATTTATAAATAGTTAGTTACCTTTTGCAAGCGTGAAAGAACTTGTGCTAATTTTTGTTGTCTGTCTGCTAGCTCCCCTCTCCCAGAAAAATCTACTCGAAATAACGCCATTATAGAATCTATTATTAAAAGCTTGAACACACCAGCTTCTTCGTGAAATTTCGCTGCTACATAATCCAGGAGCTCTGCCTATACCAAAATAAAAAAAAATGGCTCTATAACATATTTATTTTATATTTGATTCCAGTCTCAAACGACTATAAAGGTGTGATAAAGGGGACAGCGATACCTGGAATTCCAAATAATTTACTAAAGTTCTATTGCAGTGCCTTGGTAATACATATATTAATCTGCAGAATCGTATACACTATGCATTGTATGATGAGGCAGTGATTTAAATCAGTTATTACCTGATGCTCAGAGGTGTAAGCTCTGGCGTACAACACATTATCCAGCACAGCGTTCTGGTCGAGGTTGAACCTATCTGCAATAGGCCGCAGCCGGTCTGGGCGACTAGTAGGAAGTTATGGAAACTCATGTATTTGGGTCATTAGACAATGTTTATTAGTTAAGTAGAAATCTGTTCTTGTGATCTTATGAAGTTTGTGTACCGACCTGGATTCTAAAACTACTGAGCGAAAACAACACGTTATACGTCAATATCGACCCTCCTTCATACTCACCTTTCTTCTATACCAGATATATATAATTGTGATTTGTGAATGAATGCCCGGTTAAGTAAAAACTATACAGCGATCCCAAAGTCTTAAGTTGTTAACGTAAAACAACAGAGCTTTGCATTTTATGCTTGACTAAATACTGTATGGACTACGGGCAGTGTGATCTAGCAGCCTGCTTGATTGCTTCCAGTAACAAAAATAGCCCTGATGGAGCGTATATTGATAATAATCCGGATAATACTGTAATTGGAAGATCTAACAGCTATGACCGAAGAGCTCTGTGACGTGCCTGTAATGGTGGGTTCATAAATAAACATGAGCAAAACTAACATTATTTGCACAAACACCGATGCCAACCACATTGCTGTACACCAGTGATGCAGTAGTTCCCAAACTTATTTTTCTCGTGGACCACTTTCAAAATTTTACTGGTTTCTGTGGACCCCCTGCTGCTACATTTCTACCACATAGCATATACAAAATAAATGCTAATTTAAAGTTTCTTCTTCAATATTCAATACATTTTTGACAAAATCTAGCTTTTCCTATAACATTTGTATTCTGTAGGAAGTAAACTGCTGAAGAAAGACCATTCTCAAAATGCAAGCGCAGGGCGTGGCATATTACGCTTATGCTATCACTGTTTAAGCACCTGAAATTCTTCAGTTAGCCGCAGAGTGCACAACGATCGGAATGGCGCGGCGTGGAAAATCAGATTTGTAGATCACTTTACACTCCTAATATATATTCTGGGTATCTCAAAACTGCTACCGAAAACGAAGCCGGGTGGTAGTTTTAGTGACTACAAACACAATGCAAATAAAATTTCGCAAATAAACGCGACAATTATTTTTTATGATTTTTTGAATATCGTCATTTCTGGGTGGTAAATCCATAGTTTTTGCTAAAATAATAATTTAAACTCTTATATCTCAGATTATTTATAAATAAAAGGGTATACACTATTATTTTAGAAAAAAATGTATTTACCACCCAAATATGGTCACAGGAAAAAATAACAAAAAAAAATTCTCTTTTTTTTGCATTTTTTTCTATTGCATTGTGTCTGAAGTCGCTTTAACTACCACCCGGCTTCGTTTTCGGTAGCAGTCTTGATATACCCTGTATAACAACATATCCAGAAATTGCAAGTCACTCAGAGTCCAGAGAGCCATGGAGCGGGTCATTGCCCTAACATTTTAGGTGTTTCTCTCCAAGACAAAGTCCCTAACACGGAAATACCGAGATGAACTGGACTCATAGACATTGGCATAACTATAACTCGACGAAAGTGGAAATGAGCGACATAGACCGTAGAAACGATGACAGATGGGGTAAAGCAGTGGTAGAATGGAGACCAAGAACCGGTTATAGAAACCGAGGTAGGCCTTTGACGAGGGGGACCGATGTCCACGTCGCGGGAAGAAGCTGGATGTGGACCGCCCTGGACAGACTAACATGGCGTGCATTACAAGAGGCTTACACTCAACATTGGGTGGTTATATAGGCTAAAGAACAATACTGTAATATCTTGCCGAATTACTGTAGTGTGTTCGATTCCTAACTTATTATAGTTTATTATTTTTCCTGCGTCAATGTGATTTTGTTTTATTAGTTTATACTATAATTATATATCATAATAACTGGATAATAACAGTCAATAAAAAGGATACAAGGTGTGTTCTGTATCGAGAAACATAACTTTTCCACCTGAATAACCTGTTGAGGTAGGTAGTTGTGTAGTTACACATAGCGTGTGAGATAGTTGAGTTTTGCCCGTGCGAAACTCGCCAAACACCTCAGTTAAAGCCATTGACTCTATCCCTCCAGCGAGTAATTTGCTGCAAATAAGGAAATAAGTCTTATGGGTACAAAATAAATGCTAATTTAAAGTTTCTTCTTCAATATTCAATACATTTTTGACAAAATCTAGCTTTTCCTATAACATTTGTATTCTGTAGGAAGTAAAATGCTGAAGAAAGACCATTCTCAAAATGCAAGCGCAGGGCGTGGCATATTACGCTTATGCTATCACTGTTTAAGCACCTGAAATTCTTCAGTTAGCCGCAGAGTGCACAACGATCGGAATGGCGCGGCGTGGAAAATCAGATTTGTAGATCACTTTACACTCCTAATATATATTCTGGGTATCTCAAAACTGCTACCGAAAACGAAGCCGGGTGGTAGTTTTAGTGACTACAAACACAATGCAAATAAAATTTCGCAAATAAACGCGACAATTATTTTTTATGATTTTTTGAATATCGTCATTTCTGGGTGGTAAATCCATAGTTTTTGCTAAAATAATAATTTAAACTCTTATATCTTAGATTATTTATAAATAAAAGGGTACACACTATTATTTTAGGAAAAAATGTATTTACAACCCAAATATGGTCATAGGAAAAAATAAAATAAAAAATTGGCGTTTTTTTTTGCAACTTTTTCTGTTGCATTGTGTCTGAAGTCGCTTAAACTAGGTACTACCCGGCTTCGTTTTCGGTAGCAGTCTTGATATACCCTGTATATTAAATTACTATCGACTTGTTAAGTAACTATATGCATCACTACATAGTATAAAACAAAGTCGCTTTCTCTGTCCCTATGTCCCCTTGTTTGCTTAAATCTTTAAAACTACGCAACGGATTTTGATGCGGTTTTTTTAATAGATAGAATGATTCAATAGAAAGGTTTACATGTATAATAACATCCATTAAATAGTGGAGAAATCCTGTTATTTTTGAGGTTTCTAATGTGATGTCGTTAATTACCATTTTTTTCCGCTTACATTGCAAAGGCAGGCTGAACCCTACGAGATTTATTAAAATAATGTACTATATATTTGTAGTTTGTACACATTGAAAAGGTCTACAGAAAACTCCGCGATGGTATATGTCTATCTCTTATGGATATCCCACAATAACATTTTTTTGTCATTTACTTTTTAGGACAAATAATGGCTAATTTTCGAAGCGATTTTAACCAATACAGCATTAATCCTTATCCAATTAAATAGCTTAAATACATTGTTGATTTAATATAGATCTATATGGTCCATTACAGCACAAGATTTAATTATTATTTTTTTATTGCCCTGTAGGCAGACGAGCTAGCGGCCCGCTTGATGGAAAGCGGCTACCGCTGCTCATGGACCTCCGTAGTGCCAGCGGACCAGCACAACAAAGTCGCCGCCTACCTCGAGGAGAGTACTCTCCTTAAACCTCGTTTGAAGAAGGACAGGTCATAGCGCTGAGGAAACACCGATGCAGGGAGTTCATTCCAGAGCTTGCACGTACGTGGTAGGAAGGAACGCTGGAAACGTACCGTTTGGGAGCGGTACGCCTCCAGGTGGTGGGAATGAACTCTACTGCGGAAACCTGTGGTGCGATGGTACATAGGCGACGGTGGCGCGCAGATTGAAGGCCTGTATTCAAAATCACGGAGGTCATTTTGAATAAACTTTAGTGTCATAAGAATCTATGTTTTGTTAAGTTCATTTTGGTATATAAATGGTTGTAACCATGAATGAAATGAATAAACTTGTTTCAATTATTTTATATTAAACATGTGACAGAATTTATGACCTGACTAGGTATAATTATAGTTACGATCAATAAATATTCTAGAACCTAGAACCATCTTGCGAAGACGACCCTTGGGTCACCGAAGAGCATTATCCTATTATTAATCGACATCAAAAAAATAATTTTGTCTATTTCGACAGACTTCGGAATTGTAATAAAAAGAGATGAATAAAACGAATCTTATAAGAAATCCAAAATACGTAACTATGCCAACAAAAAAAATGAGATCTTTGCCAGCCGTACGTTAATAATATAATTTACCTACAATGGGGGTAAAAAGCAAAAGCGCAGAGCATAGCTAGTCAGTGGTCCAAACATTAAAGTTGGCACCGAAGTCAAATAACATTTTTATTGATTTATTAAAAGATTAGATTTATTTCTCTCCATAAATCACAATTTTGATTCCTTAAAATTATTATGCCTCTGTGCCTCGGTAGCGTAGTTGTACTAAGGTATGGTTACAGTTGAGGTCTCGGGTTCGAATCCCAGGTTGGGCAAAGTGATATTGGATTTTTCTATTCATTATCAGCCCAGAGTCAGGAATTTGTGCCCGATATAGCGATAGGCTCGCCATATCACAATGTGGGACGGAACATACAAGGCGAAATGTGGGTGTCCTGGCACCTCTGCTTACACCTTCTGGGATATAGGCGTGAGTTTATGTATGTAGATATGTAATGTATAATTATTATTGTATAAATTGTCGCTTCTTAGATGTCATTGTTTTAGAAGGTTGTTTCGATGCTTCGACCAAGTTGCTACCTAATCGGAAAAGTGCTTTCGAAGGAATTAGATAATTATAAACGTAAAAATAAATTCCTTTACCAAAAACTACAGTATTTATTAGCTACCTATACTACATTTCTGCCAAAAAGAAATCACTAAAATCTGCTAAAAGCTGCCGAAGATATTGAGTATTTACGAATATATTAATGTTCTCAACTCTCCCCCTCTTCTCACTCCACAGTAGCTTAACCTATACTGAACCTAATGCAAAAATAACTTCTGTATCCTACTCGATTTCGAGGAGTTCAAGGATATTCATCGGGTCTTCACTATTTTATGGGATCAAATTACAAGCATTTTAATACGGGTATCCAAGATATGACACGATTTATATTAATAAGAATCTATTTATGTATATGATTTATCGATTCTGGCTGAATGTAAAGATCCAAGATATTAAATTGACGTAAAAGCTTCAGCATGGGGGGATGACCTATTGGGAAACGTGTGCAATTCCGCATCAACTATCGCTGTCGTGCGCGAAATAACGTATTACTTCCATAATTGTTGCAATATTTAATTAATTATCTGAGACATCTCATTTCGGAGCTTAGATTTCGGAGTAAAGTCGCGAATGAAGTCGTATATCTATACTCGCAACGTATACCGTTAGTATTCCGATGGTTGTAATATATGTACTTGTGCAGCAATGAGATGGGATAAAAGAAGATACTTACTCGAGTTCCATACTTCCAGTGCTAATTTTAAATACTTGTTTTCTGCGATCACTAACTTCTAAAGCAGTCATGAAACCAATTGCGGCAACTTTTTGACACGCTTCTTTGATTTTATCAACTTTAGTGTCAGAAAAACCTTTAATATTTGACAGCTTTTTCTTTGTAGACATTTGAATGCCTTTGATAGTACAAATCCCAGCAGCTTTTAATTTTTTTATGTCAGCGACATTAATTCCATATTTCTGTAAAATATCTACATCTTGAAAATAGCTGTCTTCATCATCATTTTCTGAAATGTTACCGTCAATAGTCTGATCAAGCATGTCTTTATTTTTAGTCATTTTAAGATTTATATTTAGCTTAGAATAGTTAGAATCATAAGTTTGTAATTTGGCGGGATTTATTTTTATGTTTTTTTAACGTTTTCTATTTGTGCAAAGGCAAAGGGCGATCGCAAATAGAAATCGTAAGCCGAATGGAAATATTTTTAAGAATTATTTCAAAAGCAAATATTCTATTAAGTCCATTAATTTTAAATTTTATATCACTTTTAGGAGTAAGAGTACCGTATTTTTTTAACATTACTCTATTGGATTTGTCTCAAAACTTAGATATGAAGGAAAATATGTCTACAGTCTACAAAAAGAACTATTTTACTTGTAAAATATGGTGGCAAAAATTTGTAACATTTTTATTTGTAGGTTTCGTATTATAATGTTTATCTTTAGCATCTTTCAGTGATATATTTCCAAGGGAAGTTAAAAACAAACTCACTAAACTTATTAGATAATTTACGAAAATTCTCAGTAAATAAATAAATAGGTACGTGTAACCATTCATCCTGGAATCATATTCTATTATAATCATATGGAATCATATATAACCCAAACATGTACTTAATTTTGTATTTTTTTCACAAAGTAGAGTAATTATTTATTAATGTAAATGCGACGAAGATGTAAAACCAAAAAAACAACTTTTGATCCTCACACACAAAAAAAGTTTGGTGTAAATTAAGTTTGAAAATTAAAATTGTTTCCATCGACCTCGCATCATGGTAATTCATTAAATTAAACTAAAAAGTTATACACTACCCTTACTTGTAATTTACTATGATTAAACCAGAAGTCAATTTTCATATAATTGCCAATTATCGATACATGATCGATTGATAAGTCGATTATTGTTCAACCCTATTTTGTTTGATGTATTTTTTTGTCTATGCTTTTGATGACTTCGCTTCGATGTTGAGGGACTCACGGCGCAAATTAAAGGATATTTTAATTAAAATTACAAATACTTCAAGAAATTTGCCGTCTAGTCCATCTTAGTAAAGGTAAGGGCGTAAGTTAACCCTACGGAAGTACTGAAAAGTGATTACTTATTATGTTCATATATTTCCTCCTCGTATCACAGCCATGTTGAAGTAGTGTTGATTTTAATAAGTTTTCGTCAGTTTATCGTCACAAAAGTTATAAAGTTTATCACAAGTTTATGTGACAGACCTAAGTTTCATTTGTGTTGTGATTTTAAAGTCGATAAAATGAAAAGTGTTATAAAGTGCCACCGATTCTGGCGTCGAGGCGTCATCTTGAAGGTAAGGCTGGATGTGTCTTCAATATACAACACGATGTAGCATTTTGCAGATTACCAACTAGAAAAAACAATAAACAATTTTAAAGTATTTTTTTATTTAATTGTAATTTACTCACAATTAATTTCTCACTTTGACTCATATTTTACAAAACGTTAATATGGGGTCAAAAAACTGACTTTCGTAATTCGTACACTTCAGTGAGTTCAACAGAAATATGTACATTTTATTTTATGTTTAGGGATTTGGTAATTCAATAAATACAATTCAATATGGAAAATTTTTATTATGAGGGCCTGCTTGGGTATTAAATCAGTAAGGTGAGTTTAGTATTTCTTAGACAATGGAAATCTTTAATATAAAATTTCTACAAAAAATAGTTTTTTATATTTGCTTTATGAAATAAAGTAAATGTGTGTACTAACATTAAAGTTTAAGGAACAGCATAATTTCCTTGAAGCTAAATTGGAATAACACAGAGTGCTTGTTTGGGTTGGGTACACATTGGGCATATTACATGCTCCACGTGATTATGCCATTTTTTTCAGGGATGGATTCTGAAGACTCTCGTGATGGTACTGGTGATGCTCGGTCATCATCAAGTAGTAGCAGTTCAAGTTCAAGAAGCAGACGAAGTTCATCTTCAGATAGAAGTGAAAAATCAAAGAAAAATGCCAAATCGCCTCCACGGTCACCCCAGTCTCCAAGATCTGATGGACCAAGGTCCCCATCACCAGAGAGTCACTCACGATCGCCTGTACGGTCACCCAATTATGACAAGCCACCACGTTCTCCTGACAACATGAGTGGGGCACATTCTGACATAAATTCTCCTGAAAATTCTATGCCAGCTTCTCCAGTGGGACCTAAGTCCCCAGATGCACCCAAGTCTCCTAGTGATGCAGGTTCCCATCCTGGTTCACCAACATACACGCAACAGTTCACAGAACAATATTCATCAGCACCACCATCTGCTGGTGAAGGTCCTAAAACACCACAAAGCCCTGGTAGTTCAGCCAGGTCACAACCAGGTTCACCGGATAATAATAGGTCTAGACCTCATTCTCCTGACTCGGTCTCACAACCAACATCTCCAAGGAACAATGAAAGAAGGTCATCATCATCAAGTCCATCACCTGACAGGAATTCGCCACAGTCATCGCCTCATAGATTACAACAGGCAAAAAAAAATGACTGGAGTCCTAAGGAGAAATGGAGGCGACATACAAAGGCTGAACAAAAAATGGTGCCGGTAACACGTGCTCGCAGCAGGTCTGAGTCAAGTCAATCAAGCAGGAGCTCCAGTTATCATAAATCCAATGTTAAAGATCCTGCAACTGAAGAAATTTCAGAAGGTGTGTTATTATTTATTTTCTTACTTTAAATATCAATTACTTCAATTTACTGAATTATGTTTCCCAATCAATGAAGGCTGCTCAAGACTGGGATGGTTGGCGCTTGCTTGTGTTGGTCTATGTCTATCTGTGGACTGTAATAGGCTGTATTTATATTGAAATAACTAACCATTGACCTCTCCAGCTTGGTTAAGAAAATGTTAAAAACTTATAATCTTATTTTTTTTTCTGTATTTAATAAATGTGATAAAAAACGCACTTCATAGGAGAAATGGAATCTGATACAGAGGAAAGAAAATCGAGAAGCAAATCAAATAATAGCGTAAAGAATGATGGAAAAGATCTCAACATAAGCCATGAAGATTTGTCAGATGTTTCTGACTTGGACTCTGTAGGAGCCGATGAGGCAACTAATGAAAATAAGGTATGAATTAATCTGGCTCTAGATGATGTCCCAAAATAGATATAAAAATTAATGTAATTTATATAATGGTTTCAGCCAAAATCACCAGTATCTCCAGTAAAAGAAAAGATGAATACAAACAACATGAATGGCACCACTTCACAATCATCCCCAAAATCTGACAATGGAAAGGCTGACTTGCATAAATTTGATAAGGTAATTGTATTTATTTAAATTTTATTTAGCCAGTGAAACTGTTAGTTTTAGTTAATGGGATGGGAGAAGATACTAAAAAACTAGATCCAATGTTTTACTCATTTAGTATTATGTAGTAATATGATCAAATTAAACAATATGGCTTGGTGGTGAAGAATGATTAAATCTTAAAAGTATTTACTAATTACACAAATACAAAGAAAGTAAAATTCATTCACTTTAATATTGGTATTCCACTATTTTTGAAAAGTATATTAAGATGTTTCTAATATAAAAACGAAATAGTCATAGTACAGGTTCCCTAGTACAATTTTCATCATTTATCACTAACAAGCTGAGTTTTCGTGAGTAGCTTCCTTTCGACTAGACGCCCAACTTTTTCCTTACAGTAACATTGGTAAATGGTAGCTTTATAGGGGTAGCAAGGATAAAACATGTTGATTTGACGAATTTTAAAAATTTATTAATAACCGAATTTTTCTTTGTTAATTATCGAGATAATTATCTAAATAACATGAAAAAATATTTGTCCTACAAAATATAAGGTCTTGTTAGGGAGTCCCCCCCTTTCCAACATGTATCATAAACGAGATCATGGAAAATAATTACTAACCAGCTGTTTTTTTTTATTGGTTTACTACCCACAATGTCCTACAAATTGATGATACTCTCTGATAAACCCTTATATTTTGTAGGACAAATATTTTTTCACGTTATTTAGATAATTATCTCGATTAATAACAAAAAAAAAAATGGTCTGTTGGTAAACGGACTAGACGCGACTGCCAACATGTTCACGGTGGTCGCGGGTTCAAATCCCAGGGCACACGTCATGTGTGTATTGATAGTCAATCACCACGCACTAAAACGGTGAAGGAAAACATCGTGAGGAAACCTGCATACCATAGCGATTTATAAAAAAATCTATGGTATGTAAGTCCGCCAACCCGCACTAGGCCAGCGTGGTGGACTATATGGCCTAACCACTCTCAATCGTACTATCGATTGTAGAGGAGGCCCGTGCCCTGCAGTGGGACGTATATGGGCTGATACAGATCTTAGTTATAAACCAAAATCGAGAATTTTCGTACAAGAATTACTTGGGCGTCTCATTGAAATGAAGCTATTCTCGAAAATTCAGCTTGATAGTAATTATTTTTATAATAAGTATTAGTACTACAGCTTTTGAGCGTAGGACCAAGATGAAATACCACGCAATTTGTAGGACAATGTGAGTAGTAAACTATACAACTGTTAGCTAACCAAAAATAAATCAGCTGGTTAGTAATTATTTTCTATGACCTTGTTTATGATACATGTTGGAGAGGGGAGACTCCCTAACAAAACCTTATATTTTGTAGGGCAAATAGTTTTTCACGTTATTTAGATAATTATCTCGATAATTAACAAAGAAACATTCAGTTAGTAATAAATTTTTAAAATTCGTCAAATCAACATATTTTATCCTTGCTACCCCTACTAAGCTACGATTTACCAACGTTATTGTAAGGAAAAAGTTGGGCGTCTAGTCGAAAGGAAGCTGCTCACGAAAAATCTGCTTGTTAGTAATAAATGATGAAAATTGTACTAGGGAACCTGTACTATTAGGACATATTACATTTTAATTTACATTTGATGGGAATTTTTATTCGCCTGGTAAGTCCCATAAAAATCAATTTTCAATTTGCATTTAAAACATCCATGCGTAAATGAAGTGCCAAGATTTGTTTCCGTGCGAGATTCAAACCCGCCCTTTTTCGTTTTTCAAGCTGCACCAAATCAAGAGTTGAGAATATTTTTTTATTTTATCCCACAGGTTCCTCAAGAAAAAACAAGCAATACAGAGGATGGTGAAGAACAATTAGATTTCGAAGCAGAAGAAGGCGAATGTATTGAACATAAATCAGAACAAGCTAATGGTGAAAATGAAAATGAAAAGCGAGATGATAAAGGTAACAAATATAGTTGCTGTTAATACCTATTATGTATAAATTGTTGTTTGTAATAGAAATTGCTGATTAATTTCCATTTATGTAAGTATGTAAGTATTTGTAAATCTGTATCAGCCCATATACGTCCTATTGTAGGGCGCGGGCCTCCTCTACAATCGAGAGTACGATTGAGAATGGGTAGGCCTATAGTACACCACGCTGGCCTAATGCGGATTGGCGGACTTTACATACTATAGAAGTTCTTGTTAATTGCTATGGTATGCAGGTTTCCTCACGATGTTTTCCTTCACCGTTTTAGTGCTTGGTGTTGACTATCAATACACACTTAACTTAAGTACTTGTAACCGTTTTAAAATAGACAGATATGATTTGTCTAGAGGTCACACTTGAAATTTAACCAGTTACTTGGATTTATCGAAATATATATTATTTATTATAAGATTTCCATAAATTAACATAAATCTTAAATTTTACTATAGTGTAGTAAATAATTAGTACAATTGTGTGACAGAGGAGGTGAAGGCTGCGCGGCGGTCGCGCGGCTCGTCGCTGGAGGAGGGCGAGGTGTCGGACGAGGCGGAGCGCCGGCCCGAGGAGAGCGAGCCGCGACCCGTCTGCAGGTTCTTCTCCCGAGGCGCTTGCACGTGGGGTGTGAGCTGCAGGTTAGTTTATATCATTGAGATAATATACTAGAGGGGACACTGCAAACAAAATGTTTGTAACAAAATGTAGGGTACCTTCTATGTCTCTCTCTGTCACGCCTACGAAGTAACATTATCTTCGCTCTCGCTTCACTGTGTACCCGTGTGCATGCACAATACGGTTTTGTTCCCGATGTCCGCTCTAGTATAATACCTCAATGGTTCATGTACTTTGATCATTATCAAATGTTTAACTTGTGTGTACTTGTTTCTATTTATCTTAAATCGTGACTCGAAGTGTGCGTGTGGTTGTAAATCTGTATCTGTATAAGCCCATATACGTCCCACTGCAGGGCACGGGCCTACTCTACAATCGAGAATACGATTGAGAGTGGTTAGGCCATATAGTCCGCCACGCTGGCCTAGTGCGGGTTGACGGACTTACATACCATAGAAATTCTTGTAAATCGCTATGGTATGCAGGTTTCCTCACGATGTTTTCCTACACCGTTTTAGTGCGTGGTGATTGACTATCAATACACACAATACACAATACAGTGGTTGTAAATATGAAGTTTTAATTTTAGTGTTAGTTCTGTGACAACTGTCGCATATTTACAAGCGCCCGCACACATAGAACCGTGAGCCAATATGAGTTGAAAAAATGATAAATTGACTATCTTTTACGGTGATTGTCATTTATTTGTTAGGTCTATAATCGATCACATTAAAATGAAACAAAAATCAATAAGAAGAAAAAAGATAAATAGGTACATGATTTTTCAAAGTATACACAAAAACTAAATTTCATGTCAAAGACTCATATCTAGTTAAGTGTGAGGTATTAAGGCTTTGTAAGTATTATGTAATTTGGTCACATCGCTTTTGCGCTTTTTACTTGCCATGTAAATATTAACTTGTGGCATTGCATGGATACCAACAGTGACAAAGTTGCAAGTAAAAATGAAAAACTTGTACATACTTTGAAGTTGTCAGCTGTTATATTTCGAATTTATATTTATGAATAATTAAACTGATGATTGATAATATGTCCAGGTTTTTGCATCCGGGTGTGACAGACAAAGGAAACTACAATATGTTCGAGGTGGTGCGCGGGGTTCCAGCTGCACCCACAAGAGACGCCGCGCCGCCAGAGTCTGCTTGGGAACGTGGACTCCGTACAGCTAAAGAGGTATGTATGTTAGTTGTTACACACTTATAGTAATCTTTCGTCATCTATACTGGTGGAAGGTCTCTCATAATATGTGAGAGACCATCTGGGTAGGTACCACCTATTGTCTATTTCTCCTGTGAAACAGTAGTGTAAATGCACTGTTGTGTTTCGGATTGAAGGACATTGTAGCCAAAGTAAGTTCTGGACATATTGAGACTTAACATCTTATGTCTCAGGATGGCGAGCGCAGTGGAATGTTGCTACTGTTTATGAGTGGTCGTATCGCTTACCATCAGGCGAACGGCTTGCTCGTCTCGTCATTCATTAATAATAATAATAATAAATCTTTATTTCATTACAACATGTTTACAACATAATAACACCCTGACTCCTGAACTAGGAAGCCCTGTATAACAGAAGTCAGTCTCTTTCGACAATTCTTTATTTAACAGCTGCTTTATATAAAAAAGGAAGAAACTCGAAAAAAATAATAATTAAAAGACTTAATAAACTATGCAACAACACTAGATCGCCAAATGGAATGGACTTAAATTAAAAAGGAAAACAATTTTTAGCGAAACATTAAAAAAAAAACAGCAATAAAAACAAACATTAAAGCTAAATGTAAAGTATGATGGATAAAATATATAAATATGGATAAAATATGTAAATATGCTAATGTTTGTGATGTGCGGTGTTTTCTTCTACTTATAAGTATATATATATTTTACTTAAATAATATATATTAAATTTATATGGGAATGTTAAAAGTGTGTGCTTAATAAATGTTAGTTATTAAAAGATTTTCGCATGAGTCATAATCAAGGGTTTGTAGCCACGAGAAAACTACTTTTTTCAACTGATGTGTGTTAAGTTCTTTCACATTGTTCTTAAGCATAAGTAGTTCATTATACAGTCGTGGAGCATGATACGCATAATGCTTCTTTGCAAAAGTAGTTCTCAATTTGGGGAGAGGACATTTAAACTTTCTCTTAGGTAACACTATCTTATTCGTGTGTTCCATATATTTGTGGTAGCGTTTAATGCATTGGTAAATGTAACATTTCCTGACACTCAAAATATTGGCCTGTTCATATACTGAAACAGTTGGATGTCTGTATGGCAAAAATAGTGCGGTTTTGAGAATAGCCCTCTGAGCACGTTCAAGTTCGATAAGGATAGTTTTAGAAGTTCCACCCCATGAGCAAATGCAGTAATTGACGAGGCAGTGGCAGAGAGCATTATAGATCTGCATTACTAGGTCCTTGTTAACTATACTTCTTAAGTTTTTGAACACGAAAATGAATCTTCTCAGGCGTTTAGTAACAATAGCTATATGTGACTTCCAATTTAGTTTCTCGTCAAGAGTTACTCCCAAGTATTTTATTTCACTTACTTTTTCTAATTTAGTACATTGGCAGTCAATCAAAGTACGTCGTCTGTTGCATGGAAATGTGTGAATATATAAGTCAAAGAATTGTGGGGGCTTAGTGGAAGCTGTTTTATGGAAACAGAGATATTTAGTTTTGGATATATTTAATGTCAGGAGATTATTTTCCAACCATTTTGTAATTGTGGATAGACCTTTCTCAGCCAACATTTTTACCGAATCCCAAGATGTACCGTGGAAGAGGACCACAGTATCGTCGGCGAACATAAATAGCTCAGCTTCCATCATTTTAATTTTACACAACTCATTGATATAGATGAGAAAAAGAGTAGGTCCCAAGGTGCTACCCTGTGGAACACCATACAAACATTTTTCAGATTCACTAACATGTTCCTTCAACCTAATCCTCTGCGTCCTGTTAGTAAGATAGTCACGAAACCAAGAAAATGGTGTACCTCGAATGCCCATGCACTGCAAAAAATACTCCGATACATTTGAGACCCTTATCAAGGTGAGACACTATTTTGGATGTCAGGAGTAGCACTGCATCATCTGTTGACCGCTGGGCTCTAAATCCAAATTGGTTGTTTGCCAAAATATTATTATTTTCTAGATATTGTATTAATCTTTTATTGGCTAACTTCTCAATGATCTTAGACAGAATTGTAAGCAGGGATATCGGTCGATAGTTAGATGGTAAGGATTTATCACCAGCCTTATAAATTGGAATTACCAAAGCATTTTTGCATGGTGAAGGAAATTTCCCAGAGTCAAAGCTTAAGTTACACCAATAGGCAATGGGTTCGCAAAGATAGGTTGCGTTGGCCTTGAAGATAGCGGCAGATAGGTTATCCCACCCAGGAGCACTTGAGGATTTAAGAGACATTATAATACTTTTAACCTCTTGTGGATCCGTGAGATGAAATGCCATGGAATTTAGAGGGCTATTATTTTGAAGCAGTTCTTCACTCAATTTTTTCTCAGTCGTATTGAGCTTGTCTAGGGTATAATCAGCCAAGGTTTTACCTACTGTAGTGAAATAGTTGTTTACTTTATTGAGAGATGCCACGGGTGTATCACATATATTTATGAGATCAGATGAATCAGATTGCACGTTATTTAAATTACAATATTCTTTTATTATTTTCCATGTACCTTTCATATTTCCTTTGTTACGAATAAGCTGTTTTTGATAGTATTCTACTTTTAAAGCTTTAATTAAATTGTTACAACAGTTTCTATATTTTTTATATATAAATTTATTTTCTTCGTCATTCGGTGTTCTCTTTAAGTTTTTGTGCATTCTATCCCTTTTTCTTATACATCTAAGAACACTTGCGGTAATCCATGGTTTCAAAATTCTATTTTTATTTGTAATTTTTCTATTTTCACTATTATTACATATGGTATTCTGTAAAGTGTTAACAATAAAATTCGTTGCAGTGTCCACATCACTCATAGCATATAATTCGTCCCAACTCAATTTACCAATGAAGTCAGTTACTTTGGCATAGTTAACCTTTAATCTGTTATAAGTCGTTTTATTCTTATTTAAAGTTCTATTACCAATAAGCATTAGTACAGGTGAATGATCGGTTAACTCATTAAACACTAGAGTATTGACATGCTGAGCAGATTTAACCATAAAATGATCTAAACAAGTCTTGTCCCTAGTAGGTAGGTTAACACATTGCCGTAAGCCATGGGAAGCCAACATCTTTATATACTCTGCTGAATATCCATTTATTTTTTGTGGCATAATATCAAGGTTGATATCCCCTGTAAGTATAATTGTATTGTGATTTAAATTCGATATAATATCATTTAGTGAAGAAATATATTTGGTAGGATTACTGTAACTTGGTGGTCTGTATGTACAGATTATTGAAACTAACGGAGCTAAATTGAGTAGGAGACAATTGCCGTCATGACAGAGCGGTTCCAAAACCGAGTGACTTATATTTTTTCTGACGTATGCAACAACTCCATCATTTTGATTCAAATTTATTTTAGTTCTATATTGCTCGTAACCATCAATATAAAGGATAATGCTATCATCACAGAGCCAACATTCAGTCAAAATAATAATATCCAGTAAATTAAGTTGAGTGACAAATATGAGTAATGAATCAAAATTTTTATTAATGCTACGTATATTAACATTAAGAATTGTCAACGAACTATTATCAGAGACTTTATAATTTATAACACCATGAACCGTTGTTTCATCGTATATCCTAGTACAATCAAAATTCATAGTAACTGCATCAATTTCTTCCAGTAATAGTGATTTTTTTGGATTAACTTTTAATATACTAACAACGTTTACACCTCATTTTGCCAGAAAAGGTAAGACCACAATGGCTGCATAATATTGTAAATATTTTGAGAGCAGTATCAACAACATCATGCTTTACCGACTCATTAATGTATTTAGTAGAGAAAACTTCAAACCCATATCCAATTTTAATATAATAAACTAGTAAACCGTATAAAAATATAGATAAAATATAAGTAGGTATATAAAAATATTGAGTATATAGTTTATGTATCTTGTATACAATACAAATTACAAAATAACATAACATAATTAACACAAACTTCAAACAACATCGTATGTGAGCATAGCCAACAGCGAAAGCACTGTAAAAACTATATGTTATTGCTAGTCATTTTCCTTCAAGTTGGCGGAGTTCTTTCTCAGTTTCGACACGAATAAGGTTTTCTCCTTCTTTCCTCCTTAAAAATACTTTTCCGTAGGATATCCAGCAAAATCTAAAATTGTTCTGGGAAGCAAACTCTCTTGACAAGTAAAACAGTCGCTTAGTTCTCGCAGGCAGGTTTTTGGATATGTAGATAGGTCGTTTTTCGCTAAATTTTCCAAGATGACTCGTGTTTAATTTATTATCTTTATTTTCCTTATTAAACGATTTCGATTTACTTAAAATATTCTCTTTCGTTAAGACAGTACATAGGTCCACTATCGTAGTTTCATTTGAATATTTTGACTTTATTCTGAAAACATCTTTGATTTCTGATGCTTGAATTGGAGCTCTTATGATTCTTGTAGTTTCAACCACTAAGTTAATCAGATCTGTTTTAGTTTCGTTATCTTTTTTGGTAAGTTACGAAATTCTAAGCTGGCATTACGTTGTTGTCTTTCTAGCTGGTCAATTTTATCTTCTAAACTTTTTATATGTAACCGGTCCTCAATCTTTTCATCTTCCAATTTCTTAATATGCTTAAGAAACTCATTATACTTCGCTCCCATAAATTCTACACTATTTTGAAGTTGTGAATATTGTGTTTTTATTCCCTCCATGCTTGTTTTCAACTCGTTGAACATTTCCATAATTTTTGCCTGAAAATTATCAGCTTCACTATTGTCTTTTGCACACTTCCTTCGTTTAGAGCGTTGCGTAACTTGTTCTTGGGAAGATGCACTCTCCTTCTCTGCTGATTGATAGACATTTGGATCTGAGTGACTCACTGTTTGCCCAGCATTGGAATTAGTCGGAGTTGACGGAGGCGTTCTTCTTAATGGCATCGTAGTGAGTGGATTAATTATATATTGTTAGTAATTTCAACAATAGTCAAGTTACTCACAGCTTTATATGTTGAGGCCTCACTTTTGTTCCAAACGTATGTGCGCGTAGAGGTGGCTTACAACTCCAGCCGATTTGTACACACACTACACGCAGGCGAGCGGAAGCGAGATGAGTGAATGCACCTGTCTCACTTGACAAGAGGGGGTGAGACGGGCCCCGCGTACTTCCTAGTCGCAGCAAGTGCGACTTAACGCATTAGATATTAAGTCTTGCTCCGTAATTATAGAGTTTAACTCTAGTTAACTTCAAATAATAGATTTTCTAGAAATTTGGACTGCACGTCTGCTCAGTAACACGACTCGGACGAAAGAGGATATATTATATACTCGTCAAAACAAAATAAGGGCCACTTAATTTTTTTCAGTTTGAGACAGATTTTTGGTACCCCGTGTTTTCGAAAGAGATTTTTTATGGTCTTAAGTGCTTGAGTTAACGACGACGGTCAGTTATAGCCGATGTTGTTGTCAAGTGTGCAGTTGAAACGCTTTTTTAACAATATATTCTTAAGTGGTTAGTTTCAAAAAAAACTTTGCAGATTGACGTTAGTTCAGTTTAGCCTCAGTCTATTGACTGCAGCGGTTGTTTTTGATAGTTTTGCGTATAGTTCTTTTATTTTTCTGTAAAATGCCACGATTTTGTTGCCATATGGACTCTAATACTGCTTCTAGAGCCGTAACGATGATCTCAGCTGGTAATTCTCAGCGTTCCGTGGCTTTAAAGCTGGGATATCCACGTAGAGCTGTCCAAAACCTTTGAAATTGGTATCAAAAGAAGGGCAGTGAGTGTATCACGGCGTCGTGGCTCAGGAAGAGTTCGTACTACCAGCGCCCAAGAAGACCGTTATGTGCGAATTTGTGCACGTCGAAATCGGAATATTACAGCCCGCCTTCTACAAAATCGCTTACACCGGACTACGGGTACCATTGTCAGCGACCAAACAATAAGAAATCATTTACACGAAGACCACCAATTTGCAAAAAGGCCAGCAGCCCGGGCTAAACTGACCTAAGCCCACCGTGTAAGCCGTTTAGATTTGCACGTCAACATTTGAAAGAACAATGGCAAGTGTCCATACATTATTTTTATTGACATTAAAATTAAATGTCTTAAAATGAAAAAATCTCGTTAGCCTGAGGGTTAATTTCTAATTCAATGTGTGTAATAATTGTTGTTAAAGAAACAGGAGAAAAATTGATATTCACATCAGAATGTTTGTGTTTATACACCTACGTCACACTACGAGTAAAATGGCTGACCGTGCTATGAAGTATTGTGTTGTCAGGAATATCATTTTATAATAAATAAAAAGTATAATAATACACCCTTTCTATTAGTATCTTGTGTTTTTATTTATATTAGCTTAAAAAGTATATTTACACGTATCATTAATAATTACAGTTGATCTGCCGCAGTCTCAGTTGACAGTTACCTTCAATTCTCAACATCTTTACAATAAATCAATCCAAGCATTAAAATAAGATCGAAGATTATAACAAACTTATCATATCACACACAGTAAATATTAAAGTCCGTAACAATGCACGGATCACACAACGCAGTATCAGGCTCCTTATTCCTCAATATTTTTTGACTCAGTCCGGATTAAATATTTATTAACAATTCCCGCAACGGAAACGTCATTAGTCTATCTTTTTTTTTGCTGGGTTATCTATGTCAATCGTCAATCGATTGCTTTAAGTATGAGTCTTCTGGCCAGGCTCATATCATACTTTGAATTTACTTATTATTTAATACAGAAAAAATATTATGTGTTGTTACTATTTAAGCAAATAAAATATCAATGAAGTATAATTATTTACAAAATTAAAATAACTGATAAATTGCGGGAGTTTGCCAATATTATACTGAATGACAAAGTTATCTCGAATAACAGTACTTTACTAGATAGCAACTATTTAAGTCGAATAAATATAAAATGGCAACACTTAGCCAATAATAGTTTATAAATCCGGAATTACTCAAATAGCTTTCCATTTTAAAGGTTTTTTTTTCACCCGCTTTGTATAATTCAAATTATTATTTGAAAAAATGTACAAAAATATTGGAAATTGTTTTGTATATATGCCACTTTAAGACACTCAAATTAAGATCAATCAAAAATTCGCCATTGTTCTTTGGTAAAAACTAATGGCGTAACGTGCTCTTCATGGATGAGTGTAAAGTGAAGTTTTTTAAGGATGATAGACAGAGACGAGTATGAAGAAGAAGTGGAGATCATTTTTTAGATATTTTTATTCATGAATGTGATAGATTTGGTGGACCCAATATTATGGTCTGGGCCGGTATTAGCTTACAAGGTAAACCTGACCTTGTTTTTCTAAACCAGGGTACAACACAAAGTTACGTCGATCGAGAGGTCAGACTTCATATTATTCCATTTTCACAATCAGCCTCTGGAGGTTTCATCCTGATGCAGTACAATGCTCGATCGCACACAGCATGAGCAACTTTGGCGATCCTAGACGAAGCGAATATCCAGGTTTTGGCGTGGCCTGCCAACAGTCCTGACCTGAATCCGATTGAAGAACTCTGGGATCAATTCAAACGATGGGTTAAGGCAGCTCAAAAAGATGTGCATAGTCACCAGCAGCTAATAAATTTATTAAAATGTTGTTGGAAAGAAATATCTGATAACAGAGTCAAACATCTTGTTTAGACATTGCTTTCAAGGCTCCAAGAATGCATTTCAAAAAGAGGGAGACCTACCCGATATGAGAATGTAAAAAAAAACTGCTTTTTATATACCTATTAGTTAAAATTTTAATATTAATGTTAGGCATAAATTTCAAAAAAGATCTATAAAATAAAAAATGTTACAAATACAATTAGTTTTTAATTAAATTGAATTTAAAATAATTTTATGACATAAATAATAGTTTGTTTTATTATATATAGACAATTTCTAACCTTGAATCCTGATCAAAATGAATTAATGTTGAAAAATAGTGGTGGTCCTTATTTTGTTTTGACGAGTATATATTAATAAAATATGCATTTTAATAAATCTCTTTATAGTCTGCAATGAATTAGGAAATAATGCAATCATCATCATCATCATATTGTTATCATCATTATTTTTTGGTTGCAGATGCTTAGGATAGCAAACAAACGCAAAGAGCAGGACATGGATTTTGAGGAGAAGAAACTTCATTTGTCTGTAGGGGGTGTGGTGCATGACCCCGACGCGGAACTGGCATACGCGGCGGCCGCGGTCGGCGCCTCGCCACCGAGCCATCACGAGCTGCCTGCCTCGTACCATCGGGAATCTGAATTATACAAGTATATATTTACTGAATTTAAAAATTGTTCGAAAGGGATCATACAATCTATAATTAAAATAATTTTTAAAATTGTCTATGTAGAAAGTTGTATAAATTTGTCTTAAAACACTATTATTTTAATATAATTACATAAATGTTTATGACCATGCTTTGCCCAAAGATATCATAAGTTATATCATACTGAAGATTTTTCTGCTCTAAGATGAGAATAGATATTTTATTTCACAACATAAAAACATTGTTGCATATGTAACAACTTCATATTGATTAACTTTTTGTTATAAAAGAAGATCAATTAAGAGCGTTTATACCCTGCACGCGCTTTTTGGCCTAAAAACAGGACTTTTCAAATGAGTTAATAGCCACCAATAAACAATTTAAAGGAATAATAATTATTACTAATTTTAGAAAAGGTAGTCATCTAGGGATTTTGGTGGAAAACATTATAGATTGATGGATAATTTGTGAGTACTATACGGATTACTGAACACAAGTTTCGTTATTTAGGCTTTAAATGGCAATTTAGAAGCTTAAGATATCCGAAACCACTAAATATAAGATGAAAATAAAAATATTATCAGACTAATAAGACCCTTATGGAGGGATTTTGCTGAGAAAAATAATCTTTTTGTGTTTAGTTCCTAAAAAATAAAAATTTAAACAATGCGAAATTATTCAGAAACTCTCGTCAAGAACATATTTTTTTTCACCAACTTATCGTACATAATTTTTTATAGCAATTGCATATTACAATAGAAGAACATCTTATCAATAAATTACCATTTTTATATTTCAACAAAATTAGTTTTCATGTTTTCTACAAATATTTTAAAAACCACTATAAAACACGCTGTCCGACGTGGATCAAATCAGACCGCCGCAAGGCCTTCTAGAGGTAGGACGTATCGCTCGTCGCTCCGGCCTGGCTGCAGTCGATTATGCCGCGCGTAGTAAAAATAGCCACACGCGGAATGCGATTACCACATCTTAGTACTTTGGTAGTAAAATATTTAATTATTTTTATTACCTACAATGATTTTGTAGTGAGTATAAATTATGTTTCAGATAAAGGATGTAATTCCGAGGCTAAATTATATTATGTATTGTAATATAAAATTAAATATCTTTCGTAATTGTAAGGGGTTGTAAGGCCCCTAACACTATTTATGTGTTCGAACACGAAATGATTAATAAAACGTCCGTAGTGTATACTGATTGAACACTGATTTGAATGCAACTTAACAATGTAATAATAACGAAAATATGATTAGTATCCAAAATTTGTATTATTCTTTGCTTGTACAGTAATATTTGTCTACTTATAATGCAAATAAAATATATTTATGATATTATATTACAGTTACATTTCAATTGAATATTTGAAGCGCACGGATCAAAGTTGTTTGAGCCGATTGTATAGCGAGCCGACGCGGCAGCTCTACGCACACAGCTTTGGTCGCTTATGTGTGCGTGAAATTAACGAAGAAATACCTATAGTTGACTTTGCGCGCAAGGTGTATACGCTCTTAACATTTTTGCAATAAGGCTGATGAAAGTTACAGTCATTAGTAATATTAATTTGTACAGTAGGCCGTACGGTCCGATGTACCGTGGTCGGTACCCGCGGCACGGTGTAGAGGAGCGCGAACGCTATTATGATCGCGAGCGCGTGTACGAGCACGAACGCATGTACGAGCGGGTGCCGCCGACCTATGAAGACGCGATGGGTGTGCCAGAGGAGACAGCTTATCATAAGGTGCATTATTTCAATAAGTGACTATATAAAGAAGTAGAATGAGTTATTTTTTGTATATCATTTTATGTTTAATATTAGTTATATGTTTTTTTCACAAGTGTTTATGGTTTTATATACCTACATATTAGAATAAATTAATTTGGTTTTGATTTTAAATATTATAAAATAAAGGTAGATCTATGTATGTATATTTCCGAACATGTAAGTTAATTAATTCAGATGAAATGTATAAATTGTACCATGAACTCGATGTAACATAGTGATTGTACACTCTTTCAACTATCAATAAATATCGAAGGTTGCACGGGCAGAGTATAATGTGTGGGATCACTGTACAGAGACGCGTGCGTTCGTCCCGCGAGGTGATCGTGCAGCGCGCCGAGGTGGAGCGGCGCGAGACGCGGGAGGCGCGGGAGGCGCGGGGCGAGGCGCGCGGGGAGGCGCGGGGCGAGGCGCGCGGGCGCGGCGCGCGCGGCGACGAGTGGGCGGACCCGTGGATGCGCGCAGAGACGGCCGCGCGCCGCCGCCGCCCACCCTCCACCGACGACTCCTACTCCTCCTCCAGGTGCGCCCTCGCTCACCTTTTGTTCTTTTACTGTTCGCAATATCAATCCGGTTGATCCGTCAATTTCGCACTAGTTGTCCGATTATAGTGGCTCCACTTTTCACACAGGATATCTTTATGCCCAAGTTTATTTAAGGTTTTAATGTTTATAATCAGTTCGTCACACGAACCGGTGTGAATTTTATTTTACTTTTGATTTTATCTTTCAATTCATTCGACATTTAAGTTTTGAACTGAATATCGTGTATACTATTATTTGGAACTTATTTATCGAGATTAAATAGGGTACATTTAATATGACCTGCAATATTTCTACTTATATTACGGATTACTTTTTTTATTTAAAGATGATTTATATTTAAATATTTTTATAATTTATTTACAATGTACAGAAAATATTTTTTGTTTGTTGGAAGCTGATCTCACAAAGTGAGAATAAAGTTTATCTGTTTTCAAATGAGACTAATGCGGAACTATCCTCTCGCTTGGTTCCCTCTAATCCCGTGCTATTGGGTTTTGCTTTCATAACTATCTAATGTTGTGGTGTTTTCGGTGTCATTCTCTGACCGACATCATCTTTACTCCATTAACCGCATGCGTCTACTGGTCACAATCACTGGGACATGCTACTGGTTTGTGTGCGTGCGTGTGCGACGATTGTGCACGGATGTTTGTCGGCGTGTGCGTTGTCGTTCGTCCGTGCGTGCGAGCGTTGTGTGCGTGCGTGCGGCCTCTCCCGTCCCCCGGCGTCCTCTTTCTTACCCCGCAGCTCTTCAAATTCCAGTTCACGAAGCTCGCGATCGCCCGGCGCGCGACGCAAGCGGAGAGCGTCGTCGTCTTCGAAACAACGGTAAGACTGAGACACGTGTCGTACTGACAACTATATTTTACCGGTATACCAAATCAATTCATGGTATTAGGGAAGTGTATGAATTTTTCATGTTTACTTTCTGAAATTAAAAATTTTGACGTTTTTATAAGTCGATGGATTTTGTACACTCTTTGCATAACAAGTATTCGTCGGCGTTGCGGGCGTGGTCCGTCACAAAAAATTATACCCTATGAACGAACTGCGTGCGCACCGTACGTGACGTTTTTCTTGAGCATATTATAGTAAACAAAAACGTTGTGTAGGGTTAATATTTTGGGGACACGAGGACGTTAAACCAGATCGATTTGTGTATGTGCAGGCTGTCGCCGTCGGTGATCGTGCGCGAGCGGCGGCTGGCCACGGCGCGCGCCACCGCCATGAACCCGCCCGCGCCGCGCCGCCGCGCGCCCTCGCCCGCCGCCGCGCGCCAGGCCGCCGCCAACCCGCCGCCGCCCGCCTCGCACCGACACAAGGTACACTCACCAACATAGCCGCTACACATTCACGACATTTGGAATTATATTATCATCTATACATATAAATAAAATTTAAGTGTCTGTAAAGTGAAAATTAAATAAAATGTCCAACTAGATATCGTTATACATATACATATACGATACCTATAACGAAAATGATCTTAAAAATTTTCCGGCTGATCTCTGAAATAGCTGGACCGATTTTGACGGGACTTTTATTGTCAGGTACCTGATATAATGAGGAGTAACTTAGGCTACATTTATTTTAGAAAAATAAAGTTTTTGTTAAATTCCACATGGACAAAGTCGCGGGCACAGCTAGTCCAAAATAATAATTATTTTCAATATCGTATGCCACTTCTCGGCATAGATGACTTTACTTGGTTGTATTTTACGACTACAAAGTACTACATATAAATTTTAATTCATAAAAAGGTTATTAAAAAATGAAGTGTTCAGCGACTTATGTTGCTGACTGTACTCTACATACTGCTAACTACATTATAAACATTCCTTTTTTATTTCAATGAGTGGCTAGACGAGCATGCCGTTCGCCTGATGGTAAGCGATACGACCGCTCATGAACAGTTTCAAAACCAAACACCTTGAATTAGAAAGCAATGTTTGGCATTCCACTGCGCTCGCATCCTGAGGCATAAGATGCTAAGTCTCAATATGTTGAGTATTTACGCTGGTTACAATGTCCTTCAATCCGAAACACAACAGTGCATTTACACTGCTGTTTGGCAGGAGAAAAAGACATGACAGTGGTACCTATCCAGGCGCCTCTCACATATGAAAGTCCTACAACCAACTCTTGCCCATATTTTTTTGAATCGATTTAGTTGCGGATTAAAGACAAGTTAGACATTCGCAGAGCCTCAATACTCCATGTCATTAAAATGCATGCAATGTTGATCCTGCGACACAGGAGTTACAGTGGTGGGTTTGAGTGCTGGACAGTCTCTCATGATATTACCGCCATTTATATTACTTCAGATTAACTGGACAAAACTATTGTTGCAGGATGAACTGGACCCGTATGGCCGCAACAAAGCTTCCAGTCGTAACAGAGACAGAAAAAAATATTCCAGGTCTTCGTCATCAGGGTCTGGTGAGTGAATTTTAAGTATTATTAAGCATGCACAGCAACGAGGCTGTGGCAACATGAATTAATTCTAATAAAAATAAACTACTTATTTTTGTCAGACCACAAACTACAAGTGTGCAGGGATGTACAAATACGAGTACTTGTTATTTTCACCCTAAAACACGCTCTCCACTTTTAATATTGGATTTTACTTATGCACTAATACTGGAACTCCATTCTAATAAAAAGTTGCTCTTAACAGCGCATGGCCCACTTAACCAGTATATTTAAGTGGGATTAACGTGGTTAAGTGCAACTTATATATATAACTTGCGTTCCAGTATTCGGACGTTAGACAACTAAATAATTCTGGTTGGTTATTGTTTGTTTCAGAATCATCATCGACATCGAGCGAGTCAGAGAGCGAGTCTCGGTCGTCGTCGTCGTCGGGCAGCTCGGGCGCCCGGCGCGCGCGCCACGCCCGCCTGCTCAACGCCGCCGCTCGTCCCAGGTTGCTCACGACACTGCATCAGTCGTATTGCCATATTACTCGTCGTTTGTTGCCTACCATTTTTTTATTGCTATGAATAGCGAGACGGGTATGCCGTTCGCCCGATGGTAAGCGATACGACCGCTCATAAACAGTAGCAGAACCAAACAAACACCTTCAATTACAAAGCATTGCTTGGCATTCCACTGCGCCACCAATCTTGAGACATAAGATGTTAACTCTCAATATGTCCAGTAGTTACTCTGGCTACAATGTCCTTCAATCCGAAACACAACAGTGCATTTGCATTGCTGTTTGAAATAGACAAAGCGGTGGTACCTACCCAGACAGCCGCTCACATATGAGAGATCTACCACCAGTAAAACCACCATTTACGGTATTCATTCGTCTTTGTAGGTTGAATGCGAAGTCAGGAGCTGGGTTAGCAGCCGCCGTATCGACTGTTGCTAGCAAAAAGGAAATGCCCAATGATAAAGGTGGGGAAGTGCATTTAAAAATATTATGAGTGCTTGTTTGTTGAATAAGTATTTATTTATTTAAGCTTATTTATTCCTTAACATAATATATTGTACATAGATTATATTTAGATGTATCCTTGAATTAATTAATTAAGTAAATACATATTTATAAGGAAATACAAAAAAATACCTACACCAAGATTTATAGGAAAAAAATAAATTTACATGATTTTTTTTTATTAGCAATTTTATTTTTTCGATATTAGGATCTCTTCAAATAGTAAAGGCCTCCAACATATTACTCCAAATCTGTCTGTCCCTTGACTTGAATATGACAAAATGTTTGTTTTAGAATTAGCTGCGAGGAAACGTTCAGCGACGTCGCCAGTGAATTCTGCATCCGCCAAAAAATCCGTTTCAAGAAGAGAAGAACTCTTAAAACAACTGAAAGCCGTCGAAGACGCCATAGCTCGTAAAAGGTCTAAAATTTAACATATTAGGGACACAAAGTATGTGTATAGTTTGTGATTAGGCTTCAATGCCATCTCTTCGTTTCTGCCTGATGCATCAATTCGTGTAGGTTATTACTTCATATTTAATTTGCACTTAGATAGCAATAGTTTGAATGGGCAGAGCTATAATTGTACAAAATGTAAGCATTTAAATAAGACACATAATAATGGTTAGGTATGATTTAAATGGAAAATAAATAATAAACTCACTTATTCGCCTGAGAATTATTTTTTTATGTATACGCGTAAAAAATAGGGGTATTAGTTTTATAATTGATATCTTTAAAACGAGAAATATGTTTGAGTTCATCACAATTTCAGCAAGCCTACAGTGACTAGGTTTTGTGATTTATTCAACACAAAGATCGGATATTAGTAAATTAATAAAAACATAATTTTCTTATAATTGTGTTTTATTTGGATATCAGAATTTAATTATTTGTATATCGGCAAGTCTATATTTTTGTGAACATGTGTTACGCACTAACACTTGGTTTATTCTCATTTCTAACAGACTATTTAGCGCATTGTACGTTACGTAGCCTACACCGCAGCATCGTGCCTCTGAAAAACTAAAAGATCCTTGAGTAAGAAAGCCCATTATTTGACGGGAATTTTCGCGACGAACTGTCTTTATGTCCGATGGCAACCACAACTCTCTCATTTCCTTAACATATTTAGAAGGTTCTTTTGATGCACGTTTCTTTGAAGTTTTCGATGGTAACTGGAATAAATAATGTACGAATCCATGTTAGAAGCCCGAAGCCGTTAAACGACCTTCTATAGAAACATTCAAGAATTTAGGTTTATTAGGAAAATACGAACGACCCAACAATGTTTGTTCAGAACATTTCTGGTTGAAGGTAGGTTTGGGCAAAAAATATCGATATATCAAAATATCGATATTTTTTCAGAAAAATATCGATATAAATTAGCGATATTTTTTCCCGCGATATATCAATTTTCGATATTTATTTTCAGATATCAAAATCGATATATTTTTTAAGCTCTGCTGTCTGCTCATGCGTCACATCATGTTTTTGACCAATCCGATTTCGTAAATTTAGAAAATATGGGTGGGTCCTCTATCTGGTCCAGACATGAGAAATTATTAAATCTGAGCATAGGTTCGTCAGAGGTTCAAAGCAGTAGCTGTGTCCCCAATGAACTGAAGCAGTATTTGGACCAACCACTTTTAGAAAGAAAATCTGATCCAATGTAATTCTGGGTAAATTGTCAACATTACACGCCGGTTCCCTCGGATATCGCTCAAAAATATTTGATTTGTCAAGCATCTTCAGTGTAATCTGAAAGAGTAGCTTCAGTGGTAAATTTGGCTGTGCCAAATGATAGGAGCAGATTAACAGGGGAACACATCAAACAAAGAGTGCTCCTGATGTCAATATCAGACAAATGCTGGTTTGGATAATGTTTTTTTTATTTTGTTTCTTTTTTTATGTCGAGCAATTCGATATTTTTTTAAAATAATAAAACTTATGTTGAAACAGGCCAGATGTGTATTTGCTTTGAACTTTCGATAATTTTGGCAATTTTTATAAATAATTGCAAATTGGGCAAAAAATATCGATATATCGAAATATCGATATTTTTTGGGTGATATATATCGATATATTTGAAAAATATCGATACGATAAATATCGATATATTTTTTCCATTTGCCCATCCCTAGTTGAAGGCCGTTTATAACAGTACATTCTAAAACACTAGGCCTATAAATAACAGCGGACTTCTTGTGGCTGAGAATGATGATGAAGAATTGTAGGTACATACATACTCAAACCACCTGTACCAAAACACGTATAAGATCATACTAATATTTATAATTAATTAATGCCAAATAATTTGTTACGAGTATAATAATATAATGTGTGTTTAAATAACGGTAAACATTATATTCCCAGGAAACTTTTATATGATTTTCCATAGTGATCCAACCCACAATTGGATAATGCACCTGGAACTTAAACTTGATGGTTCATAGTCCATACATACTGCCTCTAAACAAATGGGGCGAGTAATTAAATTTTGAGTTAATGTACATGAAAATTTAGACTAAAATCAAAACTTACCATTTTTCTTTTCTTTAGTTTGATTTGTTTTCTTCTTAACTGCTTTAAATGTTTCAAATGATTTGCTTTTTTAATATTTCTGAGTTTTTCGTTATTATCTTTATGGGGAGGTTCAGTCAAATACTTGATATTGCCAATATCACTAGGCTCTGGTAAACAGATTATGGCATGCCTCTTCAAACTTCCTTTTACTGATAAACGTAAATATATTGGAACAAGGCATGCATCGGCATTTGGGATGTTGGGCATAGAAGTTTTTGCATTTATGCAATCCTGTAAATTAAAAACTAAAAGTTATGACCAAATATAAAAGAGACTAATGTTAACAATTTCATAAACATAACAATCTATTACTTGTAAATCATGTAATATCTTCTTGTCTCGCATTACAAAGAAATTTTCGACCAGCTTTTCACTCCAATCTTGTATCAACACAAGCCATGGGCAAATGAAGGGGCTGTAAATACCAAGTTTAATATAATTGACTCTTTTACTTGGTGGCAATCGGAAGTATTTATCTTTTAGTTCTGCCTCTATTCTTCTTTCTTCTTCTTTTCCTGCTTCTGAGTCAGGAGGGAAAAAGTATTCTCCGCTTTCAAAGGATAAGCTCTCAGTTTCTCTAAGTCCTCCAGATCTTGCTCCGAACATAATAAATGTTAACCAGAATGGTAGACCATATTTAGCAGGTATGATAATATCCCAACCGCATCCATAGCCTGAAAAGAATTTGTTTGAAATATCATTAGACAAAATCTTCTAATACTGTTTTCTAAGCTTGTTAATACTTTTTTTCGAGGGAGAAGCATATTTAGCTTCTTTTCGGCATACCTCAGACTCGGGTGATGAATGATAGGCCATTGTACAAACTTGTGATAATAGTGACTTCTTATATACATACATACCCACACATTATTTATTATCATAAATTATAAAGTGAAATAAATCTATGTGAGACTTGGACAGTAATTAATTTGCGCGTTTTTGTATTAATAGTTAATTTAGTAATTTCAGAGCGATTCACATGTAGCGATTGTTTTTCTATTGTATGCTGCCATACCCCATCACTTTATCACTACATAGTATAAAACAAAGTCGCTTTCTCTGTCCCTATGTCCCTTTGTATGCCTAAATCTTTAAAACTACGCAACGGAGAGAGTGATTCAAGAGGAAGGTTTATGTGTATAACACATGCATATTATTGTAGAGAAATCTATATGCACCCGGGCAAAGCTGGGCCGGGCCGCTATATTTAATAAACTATAAAAACAAATTGCCAGTAAATAACAAATATTATTTGCATAACATAAATCATACCAATTTTTTGTAATTAGAGTCTTGTGAACCTGGTCTTTGTATTAAAACAATAGGTATGCTCTGCAGAAACGGGTCTTCCTTGTTTATTGCACCAGGTACTAGTTGCATTTTAGTTATGTGCTCAATGAATGTGCTGTTGTCCACTGCTTTGTTCTTAATTGCTTCTTGTACATCCACATTCCATAATGGTGACACGGGTGCATATGGTGGTATTGTAGCCAATGATTTGGTGTTTACAGAAATATTTGAGTTAATTCGTGCTTTAGTCCTAAAAGTAGGTCTCTTCAGACGAGGATCTCTCACAACTAAACTGACAACACCATGAGGAGGCAATTGTGATGGGGAATTTATGGAACTAAGGTTGGTCCAATATTCATTTTTTTCTTTCAACATTAATTTGCTTTTATCACATTTTGATGTCCACTCATTACATTTTATCTTTGTAATATCATCAACGCATTTCAAGCTGTTAACTAAAATAGCATGACTCTTAGGCCCAGTCATACAAAATCTATTAAAAGCTCCTGGTAGTAATTTTATTTGAATGTTTTCAGCATAATTGTTTGTAATTTTTCTTTTTTTAACAATATTTTCCAAGTGTTCCTGTTGACCATTAGAACATAACAAGTCTGTTAACAATAATTCTACTTGTTTTATTATTGCAGGGTGTACAAAAAACCATAAAGTTTGATCTTTATCATCCTTTAGCACCCATATAAATTGTACTTTCCCAATGTACCCAAAAGGATATTCATTTTTGTTAAAAATGTGAAGTGATCCTTCTCTGTGCCCTGAAATAAAAGCTTTGGCGCTTACACTAAGATTACAGGCACTATGTATAACACCTTGGAACATATCTTTAATCAAGTCTATAGGACCTTTGATTTCTATTGGTGTAAGATATGAAATATCTTGCATAAGGCAATGAGTTGAGCTAGCTCTGTAACATGCCCGGAATGCTTTGTCGCATGGAGCGTAGGCTAAGCGATAACCCCAGCGATCTGCCATATGAAATCTTTTTGCATGCCATATGTGAGTTTCTAGCCATATATTGCGTTTTTGTCGACGATTATATTCTTGTAATAAATGTTTTGGACGCCTTCTGTGCTTTCGGGAAGGTCGTTTCTGTTTAGGAGGTAAACCGCTCTTAGTCATCTGCTCTAGATGTGCTCTCCTCAGGTTTCTTGGTAGTCTTTTACAATTGTGGCTCATGGCCCGGCGGCGCATGTGTACGGGTAATGTTTGAAATACTAACTTAGTCATACTTGGTCGGAGAATTAACTCAGTCATTGCAGCTATTTCTACGCTTCTGGAAGCTGCGAATTTCAAGTTATTTGCAGCAAGGGGAAGATGTTCGCTCCCCCCTAAAGTAGCGTCAAACTCATTAATATCCATTTTAACAAGTATAATAACACGTTATAAAACCAAATAAGATTTATTTTATTGATATCACTAAAGTGTATATCCAAGCTATTAAACGAACGCAACCTAGTGTAATTTATGTTTACATTTTACATTACAAAATTCAAATCAAGACCCAATGTTAACCTCAAAACTGTATGTCAAAATTCAAATTCATTTTTTTTGTTCTTTTCGTTCCGTGAGGAACCGGCTAAGATCCAAGACCATGCTGCCAAGTCGAAAGTATTTCTTGTTTCTTAAATTCAAATTCATTTTCAAATGACATTTGATGTTGTTTTTCTATTTATCCTGACGGAAAGGCAAAGGTCTAAGCAAATGACATTTGATCATGGCACAAAGAACGATAAAGCCAAAGGATAAAGCTCAAAACACATTGTAGGTTTTTGTCTTACGCATAGAGTAAGGAAGCGGCCATAAATACTAGAGCAACGCCTTTTACAGCGATCTGAACAATGGATTCTTTTGTTGTGTGCACACTGTCGGCCGAAATTCGAGGGCATGACCTTCAAAAACGAAAACGCCTGAGACATACAGCGCAACTAACATAAATAATTGACAAGTGGTGAAATTAGGAACTAGAAATGAAAGTAAAAAATATCGTCAACGCTTTCATTAAAAATATTCTTTCATAATTTATACAATGTACATTTATACTAGTAGTCCAATAGTAGTAATGATAGTAATGCTCAATGTAATGAAATTTGAAGAGAGAAAAAAATAATAATTTCTCCATGCACCACAGCGCTTTTGGGCGATTTGCGATCGTGGACAACCTTGAGTTTACACAAAAATAGGTTTTGTAAATATGGCTATCAGCTTTTTAAGCCAAACTAATAGAACATTTCTTAAAACTTACAATTAAATTAGAATTTATAAAACATACAAGGTATAATTTTCTTCATTCAATCTGCATACAAATTAAAATTGTTGAATACAATTTTTAATTATTTACACGAGGTGTTGCTGGGAATCTAACTTGACTTAATATTCATTTATTTATTATATTATACAAGAATAGTCAGCTTACAGTGTACCCAAAGCGCTAACTATTACTTACAAATTATGACTTAAAAATAGTTTTATGTAACTTAATATTTTTCCTAAATTATCATAAAATATGTCGACCTGCTGAAACTCATGTGTAAATTTGTTGAGCCAATCAATTGCCCGTAGTGTGGGTGCGTGTCTCGCGCGGCGCGTACGAAGTGTACAACTTACAAACAATTGATGCCGCCGCCGACGAATACGGATATAGTTATCGGGGACGTACATGTTAATTGATGCCAATATAGCAGGATTGCTTATCTTGCCACGCAGTACTAACATATAATGGACAATGAGCTGTAATTTTCGTCTCAGCTCCAATGAATCCAATCCGACCATACCTGATACAAATAATGAGGGAAATAAATAGGGGTAGTAACCAAATACGCGTTTATAGACGTATCGGGCAAATTTTCATTGTAACTTTTCTAGCATCAATGAATAATTAGCTTGTAGTGGGTCCCAGATTAAGGCGTCGTATTCAAGCCTGCTTCGAACAAATGCATTATAAAGTATATGGGCAACGGAAACATCACGAAACTGCGCCGATGTTCTCATTATAAAACCCAAGACTCCATTTGCGCCTTTACAAAGAGAAACGATATGCTCCTTGAAATCAAGGCGAGTGTCAAGCAGGATCCCTAAGTCACGAACTACAGTGACTCTTTCTAGGATAGAACCATTCAAAGTATATGTCGCGATTACGGGCGAATGCCTGCGAGTAAATGTCATAACTTTACACTTAGAAACGTTGAATGGCAGGTTATTTAGCCGACCCCAAGCTTCGACAGCATCTATGTCCTTCTGTAAAATCAAGCAGTCAGGTGATTGATTGACAGTATGATAAACTTTTACGTCATCAGCAAACATTAGACACTTAGCAGCCATGAAAACATTAGGAAGATCGTTCATCATAATTGTAAATAGAGTCGGCCCAAGGTTACTACCCTGGCTAACACCGGACCTTGTGTAATATTCCTTTGAAACGTGTTTTCCGATTCGAACGTACTGCCTACGATCTTTGAGGTAGTTAGCAAAGAATCTCAACAACTTGGGTGAGATACCCAATGATGATATTTTATTTAAAAGAATGTCATTGTCCACCATGTCAAATGCCCTCCTAAAATCAAGAAATACAGCATCTACCTGCTGACCAGCGTCTATTTTCGCCACTACATAATCTACAAAGACGGCGTGATTAGTAGTTGTGGAACGTTTTGCGCGAAAGCCATGCTGTGAGTCGTTAAAGCAAACTTCAATATGACGAGTAAGATAAGAACTTATGATGGATTCGAATATTTTTTTTCCAAATACATTCAATACCGCAATGGGCCTGAAAGAAGCAACATCCGTTGATGAAGTGCTTTTCGGTACAGGAACAACTCTAGAAACCTTCCATCTAGAGGGATAGTTAGAGGTCTGAAGAGAGAGATTAAAAAGATGACAAAGTGGCACTTCTAACACAGGCAGACAGTCCTTTACTAGAAATGGTGGTATGGCATCCGGACCAGCTGCGGAATGTGGTTTCAGTCGACGAGTTGCACGTCGAATGTCTGCTAATGAAACCCTATTGACAGTAACGAGGCGCTGCGTCCATACGTCAGGGCTGGTACATTGGGAAGATACCTCTGCATCCAGAATAGGGGTGGATTTATGGAATACAGAACTAAAGTGTTCTGCAAAAGCTGTAACTGCCTGTTGCCCCTCCACTGTTTCTCCCATGTAAGTGAAATCGCTTTGTTGAGATCGGCCACTCCGTCTCTCTCTCACATGCCTCCAAAAGTGACGGGGATTTCGAGTGATATCGGATTCCACTTTCGCCATATATTCGCGATATGCACGAGTCATCAACTCCTTGATGTGGATCCTATAATACCCAAAAACTTCACGATTGAAGTCAAGGCCTAATTTCTTATATTTCCGGAAGTGAAAGTATTTAATTTTCAATTTGGCTTTAATTTCAGCAGTGAACCACAGGGGATACCTTCGATGCGAAATGACCAGAACTATTTTATTTGGGACGTGGTCACTCACCACTTCATTGATCATGTCATAAAACAAATCAGCAGCCTGGTTAACGTCTCGTGTGTTAAGTACGTTAGTCCAATCTAAATTGCCCAACTCAGCGTACAAAGAATAAAAATCCGCCGAGCGAAAATTCCAGTCCGGCACTTTAGAAGGACCAGGCTCTGAAAAATGGCTACTAGATGATAGCAAAATACTGCGTGGCAATGAAAACGTTACCTGGCACGGTGGGTGGTAGATGTCCGGCGGTACCAATGCTTCCACGTTTGATACTGCAATATTAATATCCAATAAATTTGATAAAACAAGATCCAGCAAGCCGCCATATGCGTTAGAAATATTATTAAATTGTCTTAATTTACAAAATTCGAGGAAATAATCAAATTGCGTTTTAACATAAGCACTACACGAATTTAAATTAAAGTCGCCAACAATCAAAATATTAATATCAGAGAAATATTTACAGACAGCATTTTCGATACAATTTAATACATCTAGATACTGGCTGTTGGTATAGCTTTGTGGAATATACACTACGCAGAATAGAAATAAACACCGCAGTTCTTTGACCAGTTATTTGTAAATACTAGACTAGACGTAATTGACAGCCTCCGTGGCGCATTTGGTTAAACGCCGCCTGCGAAACGAGGGGCCACGGGTTCGATCCCCACACTGAGACAAATGTTTGTGAGGCCCACAAGTATTTGTCTCGGGTCTGGGTGTTTGTGAGACCGAAAAGTCTCTCGTAGTTCCCGATACCCACGACACAACACTTAATTGATCTTAATGTGGGGTCAGGACTATGTATGTGACTGTAGGGTGTATTTATTTATTTAATTATCAGTAATTAGCCAAAAGTTCGTCTGTGCATTCCTTTAAAAAATGGAAGTAAAACGATTAGAGTATGTGCGTAAAAGAGAAATTATTTATAATGTTAAATGTAAAGAATACAAATATGCTCACTTAAAGTAAGAAGTATGGGAACAAATAGGTACTGAACTGAAGATAACCGAGTAATTTTTATACAATGAAATATTAAGTTATTGATGTTAAAATTTCAAAGTACACACTCTGTTTTAGGAATTATAATAGGAAAAAAGGTTATCTTGTTATTTGTCTTCAGGTAGTCTCTTTTTTGTTTTCTTTTAAACTGACACTGTTAGTAGTAATATCAAGACGTGTGTTCAAAACACGATCTTGCCTACTTTGGAATTCACACATTTTATACATAAGTATTTCTAATATGTGTACACGGCATTGTTACTAAACATTTTTCCACAGTAAATTTATTCTCAATATGTAATTGATGTTTGCGAACAGAATTTAATCAATCATAGTATTATATTATAATTGATTGATTTGCGATTTAATATTGATTGAATCATTGATTTTGACAATAAAACCGTTGCAAACTCGAATGTGATAGTACCACAGGTTATCACAGACTTAGAACTGTTTATAACATGGACGTAGTATCAAATGGACTCGACATTCGAGTTCCACCGTAAGGGACAGACATAAAGTAAATTAAGCATTTTTATTTTTTATGCAAATATAATCCTATTTTTCAATGTATTCTATGAAATACTAATTGCAGATGTTAGTAATAATGAACGTCTACATTTATTTTTACCAATATACTAACCACTCAAACGTCCCGACCTCCAATTTTGACGTAAGCTGTCATTTTTATAGGAAAATACACTAGTAATGAAAAAGCGTCCTAAATTCAAAATATATTATAAAAAGCGTTATGAAAAAAATATATATAATGCTTGAATAAAGTACCTTTAATGTAACACTGGCCAAAAAGACATTAGCAGTAGGCATATTTAAAAAAAAAACAGGCAAACTCGTGTGTTGTTTAAGAACAACGACGAGTGGTGCGCAGGATTTTTTAAAAATGTAAATATTGATTTTTAACTCTCTTATTGTTGTTATATAGTTTATTAAAAGATACCTTTACATTAATAATTATCAATTATCTAAAAATAACCCATATTCGACGCGTGATTCGAAGTTTTTTAGACACGAAAGTAAATCACGGTCGTTGTTTGTCGGTTTTCATTAAATATTTCTGTGTTAATTCTATGAAAAAATGATAAATAAAGTGTTAGAGAGAGAAAACATATCATAAAGAATAAATAGGTGCCATTTGATAATTGAAAATATATCAAAACAATTCAATATTTTAATTGATTTCCAGTATTCCGTAGAAAGTCGCGCGCCATTTTTTGTAAGATCAGAGTTTGCGTTCCAAAGTTTTTGTTCAAACTAGAATGTGTGGTATGTTTGATGTTGGATGTGATTGTTATAAATTAAGTATGATGAAGCCAATTATATGGTGATTTAAATTTTCAATATCAAAGAATTAATATATTAATTCAGTTTAAATATTTCAATATTTCCTCTCCAAATATGCATCCAAACCGTGGAAAGACGAGTTGGATACATTCGAGCCAAAATCACAAGAGCTCGCCGAGGACAGGGTCAAATGGAATGATAAAGAGGAAGCCTTTGCCCAGCAGTGGGACACAATCTAGGCTATTAAAAAAATATATATACGGAATGGAATCCGCCATCAGGGACCGCAAACCGTTACGTACATTACGATAAAGTATAGATGCGCGACTGCGAATAATCCGAACATTGAAATGATCTACTATTAAGCCAAAAACAAATTATAAGACTGCCGGACGCGGCTGAAGAGTGGTACAATATTCAGGGTCTCTTGGACGCGGCGCGGCAGAATCTTCAATTTTCTAAATATCTTCAGCTGCGTTCATCAGCCGCATCTTATAAATTGTACCCGGCTTTACTAACGTAGTTATTCTGATACAAAACTAGTATTACAATTGGACAAATTTATTGAAATAAAAAAGAAAAATAATAAAAAACATTTTCAATTTTAGGTCATCAATGTAAAAGCAAGAATGCTCGTGAGTGTTTTATTTTTTTATTTCAGTGATAGAGTGCATGCATAGTTTGTGTCAATTAAACAAATAAAAAACCATCACTAGTGCTAAGAGTTAACTTGAACTTTACATTGAGCGGGCAGTGTGGAGCTGGGGGAGACCGAGGCCCGGGCAGAGGCAGAGGCAGAAGCCGAGGCAGAGGCAGAGGCACTGTGCGGGGCTACTATGCCGGGCCAAATAAAAAAAAAATACTAAATAAATCGTACAAATCTTTAATTATTAGTTTATAGATTTGAAATTGTCAGTATTTATTCCTAAATATTTATTCATTGATTGAAATAATAATAATTGTTTATTTTTATTTTGTTTTAATTTTCAACCACCACTTACCTACCCTTATTCGTAATTTTTAAATACTATTACAATTTTTGATTGTAATGGATTACGCTATACCTACCAGTACCTTTACCTATACAAATCTCGTCGTAATTAAGGATATTTTCTTAAAAATCTACCATAAACTATAATTTGGTTTCTAAACCAAACACTATAAAAAAGGATAACAGCTTTGCATGTCTCGATCGCTAAAATTTCATTAATGCAAAATCAATAAATACATTAAAAAATTAGGTATAACAGTGTTAACATTTGATAGGACTAAGTCATTTATATTCCATTCATGTTATTACACGTAGATAGTAACTTATTTATTGGCCCCCGCGTTGTTTTAAACCGGTTAACATCTGCGTCAAATATCGTCTGGACAAGAACTTACATGGGCGGCCATCTTTCAAGCTTTTTTTCACCAGTATTGCCAACTTAGTGGATTTTCCACAAAATCTGGTAGTTTGGTCCTGGTTGGGAAACATTGCTTTTAGTGGATTTTAAATGGTTTGGGGGCTGGCGAAAATTATTGAAAAGCTGCCATTATCAAATCCGACACATCATTGTTTATTGAAAATATGATGTCATATATTGTAATCAAATATCCAAAAATAGACTAGGACGAATTTCCGTGCTTTCCGGCGTTTTTGCCATACCTATTACTGGAATCAAGTATAACAGCTCACACAATAGGTCCCATTTAAATGTAATAATGAATTCCTTGGTGCTTTAGAGCTGGCTTCTCCGGCTGTAAAAGTCTTTTTGGGAGGTCATTTACCTCTTTAGTTCAATGTTTTGTCACCCGCTTTGCACGGAGGGAAGTGGACATTATTTATTTCCAACTCCTCCTATTAATTTAACTTTCTGATTCATTTCGTTGCGGGTTAAAGACAAGTTAGACATTCCCGGAGACTCGCCGAGCTTCAATGCTTGGAGTCATTACATTGCGTGCCACTGTTGATCCTGGCTTACAGGAGTTGCAGTGCGGGGTGTGAGGGCGGGACAATCTCCTAAATATCCAAAAATGTAATAAAATAAATAAATAAATACACCCAACAGTCACATTTATAGTCTCGACCCCACACAAATAACTAGTCTTGTGTCGTGGGTATCAGGAACTAAACAGACTTTTCGGTCTCACTAATAGCCAGACCCGAAACAAATACCTCTACTTCACACAGATATTTGTTTCGGTGCGGGAATCGAACCCGAACAATATTATGTTAATATATTAATTAGGATATTAATTAGGAAATAGGAATATTAATAATTAGGATTAATGTTTAAAAAATGTTGCAAAAAAAAAAAACTGGAAAACAAACTGAAAATATGACTTCCTGACATCTATTGGCGAATAATGATGTGTTAAGCCATTCTATGCATGCCCAGCATTAATTGTGTAACAGCGCTATTTACCGATAAATATAGAGGTACCCAGCGTTAATTGTGTAACAGCGCCTGTCTGCGCCCCGGGCCGCCATTTTGTTTACAACAAATGCGTCGATAGATTTACTTGTATTTTCTAGTGAATTTGCAAATGTAATGACCAGAAAGGATTGCTTTGTGCAGTGATTAATGTGCAGTGAGTACGTGTATTAAACGTGCAGTGTAAGTGACGTCAAGGAAACAATTGAATATTTGGAAAATAATGCTCGTAACTTATAAGAAATCATTACTCATCAATTCAATAATCAAAAATGTAAATATTCTCTCCAAATATTTGTTTGATTTCTATGAATGTAACAATCACAAACAGTAGACACTTCGTAATTTTATAAATACATGTATTGTTGTTGCATCCTAATTAATTCAATTGAAAATGTATATTATTATCTAAATTCACGTTTGTTCGATTTCGTTTTTTATGTTAATTTACTACCCCTTCATATTAGTTTCATATAAATATTTAAATGAATAATGTGTAAAGTCAATGTACCAAATGTCAGAATTTTAATAATATCTAATTTTATTTATGATGAAAGATTTCTATTACTTATAACATAGTACACATGCTTATGTAAATATAATCCAATATAAGAGGCTTTACATTTTTTCGTATCTTTGATACCTCCCATTCAGGTACGCCCAGTTGGGAACCTTGGTAAAATTGTAGCTACGTAAGGCAAAAGTGTACTTTATTTCAACTTAAAATGTCATATTTGTAATAAACACATTTATATACTTCGACGAATACTTTTGAATGTATAAATGAAATGAAATAAATAGTTGTTTATATCATTTGAAGGGTTTTATTTCTAATCTACACAAATACTAATATCTGAATTTGAATAAATTTACATCAATTGCATTATTTTGCTGTTTTTTTTTATATCACACTAAAATGAACCCTATTTCAATGAAAGTAGGTTACTTTTTACTTGAAGCCGCGCCTGGCGTTTCCGACTGTCTAACCGTCTACAGTCATGACAAATGACAGTCTAGGCCCTAGGGGTTAAGCGAGTCGGCCGTCTGTAGTACTACTTGGTCTGTGGATACATTATTTTGCAGCGCCGTTGTCATTAAATTCCTGGCAAACATAATGTTAGTGTGCTTGCAAATACGTGCTATTTATAAAATATTAGGCGTTTTTATATTATGATATTTTGTTTATTCTTTTATTTACTATTAATTAAAGTCATCTAAAACGTACGAATGTTTTATTAAAATATCTGTGTATGGCAAGTAAAGCACTGCATTTCTGCCTACAAGGAGCGCACGCCCCTTACATACATAGCCTATAAAATCATATTTCATCATTTCACCAGTATGTAATTTGTATTTAAATATGATTTCTAAAACACATAATTAAACAAAAAAAAAAATACCGATCAAAGTTCATCGATCATCCAGGTGTTATTTTCTTACATCTCGTTCTTACTTGGCAACATTAAATCGTAACCCGGAACTCGGGAGTCACTAAGCAATAATGGCAAAACGCAAACGTAACAAAAATTGGTTATGTGATTATGGGTATATTTTTTTGTTTTTTTATAAGATAAGAATAACTTTAAGTACTAAAATATGGATATCAAAAGAAAGCTTATAGTATATACTTTATTTACAAATGGATTTTATTGGTATGTAATATGATTTAATGGGTGAAAACATGATTTGAAAATGAAAAACCATTGAAATTCGATCTGTATAGAATTTTTATTATTTGTTTACAACACATTTGAATTATATTTGTAAAATAATTGTCACATCGAATAATTCTGCATAGTTTTAGATACTTAAAGGTATTTTTTATTTCCCTGTAGCTAGAATAGGTACTAGGATATAATGCTTTATGTTTATGAATATTGAAAACGCGGGAATCGGAAAATTTCTGTCAAAATAAGTGACAGTGACGTGGACGTGTGAGTGGCTAAATAAAATGCACTTACCAGTGAGAGGTTATATTTGGGTCATACACATACGCATGTTCAGAATGAATATTATCTTCAAATTTCTGGATTGATTCTCTGACTTAATTTTGGTAAATGACTTACAAGTATTACTATTAAGACATATACCAAATAATGAATTATCTTCAGCAATGATTAATATAACAACAAAAATTTCCTCAAATGTCCCCTTCTGTGGACTGTTCGTAAACGCACTTGGCATATTTTGATAGATATTTCTCATACTTGATATGCGTTATCTATTTAAGTTATATTAAATATCATTAGTATATATACTGACTATTAAAATTTTACTGAGTAAACTAATATATGTTAAAGTGACTCCACAACAATTTCAATAAACTGTTGGTTACACGGTACTACGACTTTTCTGTGGACCTTAAATTCAACCGAATAAATTGGCCTGAATAAAATACTATTTAAAAAAAAAAAAAAATTAAACTGGCCACACTGACGGGTGGCATTAGAGTTGTGTTATAACAGGTCAAACTCAATACCTGTTCTTCCTATTACTGTTCCTTCCAAATAACAGTTCCTAATAACTGTTCTTAAATAACAGCCTGTTATTTTTCAAGTTCGGTTTGCCAGTATGATTGGATACGCGTTGTTATTATTTATGGTTAAAATACTAGGTGCTTCTCGTTCTAGCAAAGGCCTGTTCAGATGGTATGAGGGAGACCAACTACGTAATATGTACGTCAACATTATAACAGGTAACACCATGGTAACACGACCTAATTCAAGAAGCATTTTTCAAAGACGATTTCTTCGTACATGACTGCCAACTGCTTTTTTCGCATAAATACTAGGTGTGTCTCGTTTTAACAAGTGACATTCGTGTGCCCATTAAAAAGAGACGGGTGATGAGAACAGTTTTGTTAATAACAACTGTTATATTTTAAAGAACAGATTAGGTCTGTGGAACAGATATATGTTAACCGTGAGAACATCTGTTATCTGTTATTTGCCTTCTACCTGTTCTTTTGAACTGTTACGATAAATACGCCTCACTCCTAGGTGGCATCGGTCACGTTGGATTTAATGACTGAGCCCAGCGTAGGTTGTTCATTAAGATATTGAGATCTTTAATAGTGTTATTGTCAAAGATCGGTGCTTCTTTTCTGTTCCTTGTGTACTTGAGTAAATAATTATTAGTTTTATTAATTCACATGCTGCCGAAATAGCTTAAGGGGAGTAGTTGTGGAATAAATTTACCTACTTGGCTATCCTCAAAACTAAATTAGCATTGCAAATTTTTTTTAAAGAATGTCCATTCTGTGGACATCTTTTCTATGGATTTATAAGTCCACACGAAAGACAATGTCTACAGAAAAAATTAAGTAATAATGATTTAACAAGTAAAGCAGTATTTTGCTTGCCTGTAAACGTAGACGTGGAGTGCTGTGGGCGCGATAGTAATGTATTTAGCTTATAATAATATTAAATTATTACTCAGTATCGGAATAAAACCATGTTCCATATGATAGCGAATTATGTGATGTCCGTTCATCATTCTTTAACTTTAGTGATTCAGATAACTCAATTGCACCATCGAAAAAAACAAAAAATAAATTCATTTTTTAATTTCAGTGATGAAGACACTTGATTTGCAACTATTTTTGATATGTTTGTTCTTTTGTGTAAACACAAGACCCTTCTGTGCTCGAAAAAAAATATTATAATTTCATTTTTTAGCCTAATCGAGGAAACGATCTTGTTTTATGTTTTAATTTTAATATTCTGATAATATCATATTAAATGAGACTGATTTTGTAAAAATCCCGACCATGTTTTTTTTATACAATTTTTCACCTCGTTTTGTGTATGACCCATTTTCATATTATCGTTTAGATCGGCTATCACAGCCAATAATAAAGCAGCACACCATACCTTTTGTCTTATAATCAGTTTCAACACTCTTTTACATACATTTTTGACCGCAAATATTCGTAAAATACTCAGTAATTCAAGTTTATAACAAACCGCACGTCTTATTTGTTTGGGTACACGCAGTGTTGCCCTACAAAATTATGTGAAACTATGACAAGGACCGCAAATTATGTTTTGTCACTTTCATTTTTTAAGGTTTATGCATAAGTCTAAGTGAGATGGACTATATATGTCAAATGCATGTCAAGTCTATTGATACTACGTCTATGGTTTATAATAAGCGCCAACTAGGATTGAGTTCATTTAAAAAAATATATTATTTATTTGTTTATATAGAGATGAGATAAAGAGTACATAAAAATCGACTCTTCCATCCCTAAAAGCTTAGTCATTGGCAGACGAGAAAACCGTCCTTTGTCAATGAAATTAAATAAAAACATACGTGGGCCCTCTGACGACCCGTACGAACCATATCAGTCGCGCTCTTTACCATAGTTTTGTACTCTTTACTCTATGCGTAAGACAAAAACCTACAATGTGTTTTCAGCTTAAAGCTATGCAGCCTAACCTGAAACATGAAATATTGTGTTACAAAGCACCTATTCGTTGCTAAAGTAGTCCCACACCCAAGTTATCCAGACTTTAAAAAAAAAATGCAACATCTAAACCACAGACGATTGACCTAAACTTGATGGCACAAAGTTACCTGTACTTCTAGATAGCTTCGAAAGCTCCTGAGTTCAGCATACATCAACAACATAAATTGAAAAAATATATTTTGACTTATTTACTATCTATCGGCATTATAGTCGGGGAATCCTTAAACGAGTAACGACTGTTATCTAAGGTTATAAACTTCCTTAAATAAGAATAACCAAACATCACGTGTTGAAATATTATTTATTGTTGTAAAAAAAAAAATCAAGTAGGTATGTCACTTAAAATGCAAAACAGCTTTGATGAGTAAAAGTTACTTTGGTATGGCTCCAAAAATTTATAATAAAATACCTGAGGATCTGAAGAATATGACTTTAACTAAATTAAAAAAAAAATGCTAATTAAAATGTTAATTGATAAGTGTTATTACAATATTGAACAGTTCTTAAATGATGTGTTAGAATAAGTGCTTTTGATTTTCTTTATTTTGCGTAATTGTATTTTAAATTAATAACAATGTAAATTATATTAAATTACTAGTAATTAACGATTATCCATGAAATTATGTAAAATTTGAAATATTAATATTTGTACGCTTTTATGGCAAAACATAGAGCTCATAATATATATTTAAGATCATCAATGTACCTACCTATGTTACACAAATAAATTATTATTTCTCTTATTTTGTATATTCAGGTCAACGCTGCTTATGCACTTCCTTCTTTTTATATTTACCAATTAGTGCCTATTCCGTGTCAAAAATATTTAACCATCATCATCATCAGTTCCAGGTTGCGCATTGCTGGGCACGAGGCTGAACTCAGAATTCCTAAGGACCTCTACAACGATCTGCTGCAAACAGCGACTTCTTACATTCTTTATTAGGTTATCCGTCCATATATTTTGACCTTTGATGCTGGATAGTGTAAAAATATGTTCATTTACTTACAGGAAAGAAACATCAACTATTGAAAAAAAAAAAAATTATATAATTACATATATTTAAAGCTATGCTTTTCTTTCCATGATAACTACGTTTACTAATATTAAAACAGTATTTTTCAGTTTAGGTATATTTAAAAAATACTGGCTGCTTGTTCTAACAGTAAATCTAGAGTAGTTTAAGATATCGATAACAGAATATTTTATTATTATTTTAGAGTTAAGCATATTGAAGTGGTAGAGACCGGGTCGGTTCTACTGCGGCTCCACTGTTTTATTTAGATACATGTGATGGTAGGACGATGCGGTTGGATTATTACTATATTTCTCTGTTTTTGTTCAAATTTGACTTTTAAAACTAAAAATATTACCAAAATGACGCTTTATACCTTTCCGACACCAGAGTTTATCTTCTGCATTAATGGCGCAAAGCGGGCATACTTCGATTAAATAATCCAATGCTTGACTGTGATATCGGTGGGACTGGTGGTAGGTCTCTCACATGTGAGAGGCCACCTGGGTGGGTACCACCGCAATGTCTAATTTTTTCGCCAAATGGCAGTTTAAATTCACTGTTGTGGTTCGGATTGAAGGACGCTGTAGCCAGAGTAACTACTGGACATATAGAGAATTTCCATCTTATGTCTCAGGATGGCGAGCGCAGTGGAATGCCAAGCATTGCTTTGTAATTCAAGGTTTTGTTTGGTTTTACTACTGTTCATGAGCGGTCGTATCGCTTACCATCAGGCGAACGGCATGCTCATCTGGCCATTCATTGCAATAAAAAAATATGTATCAGCCCATATTCGTCCCACTGCAGGGCACGGGCCTTCTCTACAATCGACAGTACGATTGAGAGTGGTTAGGCCATATAGTTGGTAAACGGACTAGACGCGATTGCCAACATGTTCACGGTGGTCGCGGGTTCAAATCCAAGGGCACACCTCTGACTTTTCGGACTCATGTGTGTATTGATAGTCAATCACTACGCACTAAAACGGTGAAGGAAAACATCGTGAGGAAACCTGCATACCATAGCGATTTACAAAAATTTCTATAGTATGTAACTCCGCAAACCCGCACTAGGCCAGCATGGTGGACAATAAAAAATACATATACTAAAATAAGTAGGGATTTCCCTACGAGATCGAATCAGAAATGAGGAGATCCGTAGGAGAACTAAAATAACCGACATAGCCCACCGGATTAGCAAGTTGAAGTGGCAATGGGCAGGGCACATAGCGCGGAGATCTGATGACCGATGGGGTCGGAAAGTGCTCGAATGGAGGCCGCGTATCGGAAAGCGCAGCGTAGGACGTCCACCCACACGATGGTCCGACGACCTGGTAAAGGTCGCGGGACGTCGCTGGATGCAGGCTGCCTCCAACAGGTCTCTGTGGAAATCATTGGGGGAGGCCTATGTTCAGCAGTGGACTTCCTTTGGCTGATGGATGGATGGATGGAAAATAAGTAGGTTAGTAGTAAGTTATTACTACCTATCAATAGTCTACCTATGGTATATACCTATATCTTCAACCTAGTATTTTAGGTTATTACGAAATAAAACAGTACGTTTATTACATTGAAGATTTTATTTTTTTACCTTATTTTGGTATCTAGGATGTGGTTGTCAGTATGGGTGAGCTTCGGACTACTCCTATAATTTCTCAATATTTAATTTAATTTAATTTATTTAAATAGGTGTCGTTGGAGTAGAACTCAAAAAAAAATCTTTATTTGCAACAATACGTAGGAAGGTGTACGAAATATCTTCTTATTTAGAAAATTACACATTTCCATGCAAAGGTTTACTTTCTTATGGTTAAAAAATGATATTGATTGACCCATAACATGAAAGGCTTTACCTTACTTGTTACTTGAATACTTGTTAACTTATATTAAGAATATAATTATCAATTTTTAATGGATGATACTTTTAAGGTAAATTAAATTTCATACAAGATAAATTAACATATAAATAATCATAATCAAATTATTATATATCCAAACTTTATTGGCTTTGAACTGTGAGTGAAAAATATTTTAGAATTAAGAATCTTGATCCCGTAGTATAAACCAAATCTTGTGTCGTGGTTATCTGAAACTACGACAGAATTATTTACATTTAAAATTTATACCTTCACATTTAATAAAAATGTAACTAATAGCTATCTGTATATGTAAACAACGTAGATATAGGGGGGTATCTAAGTTTATAAATCATAATTCAAATAAAGCATAAATACTCAGACGTTTGCGGGCAGAAATATTAACAAAAGTATGTTTTTACTAATTACATTGCTTAGTATAAGCAAATACAACGTCACGGAAAATAACATATTAGGTCTTTATGTCGCTGCAATAGTACTTTATTACAATAATTTGTATTTTTTTAAACATTTTACATATATGTATTTGTAGATAAGAAAATCAGCTCTGAAAATAAATTAAATAGAAAATCACAAACAAATACAAGCACCCGAAACGAACGTGACGTCAAAGTTTATAAAAAATACCTTCCAATTTCGCCTCATAATCGTTTAACACATCACATGTGTCTGTTGACAGCACGGTTAATATTATTAACCATGGGGGTGCCACTCTCTTATAATTTATTTCTATGCAATGGTACTAGTTAGAGCATGAGTTAGAGCCATGTTACGTTAAGCAGACACAAGCCAGATGTTCTTTTTTTTTTAAGTATTAATAGATGCCGCTTTGAGCACCAAAAAAATAATAAAACTAAAAATAATAATAACTAAGTACTGTTGGTTTAATATAATTAATTGACTTATTATTAATATAACAATATTATTATTCCTAATTTATTAATATAAAAATTTTATTAATTAATTTACATTTTTAAATTCATACCGCCTCTTTACAATTTATGTCATAAATTGACAGATACACAATTTTTTCGAAAACTTTCGTGTGCGTGCTACTGCGATTCAATTATTATAATATTGCGATTTTGGCTTTTAACTGGACTTGTTTGATATCTTCTGCGTTTGACCTCGGCTTCCTATTGCTGGATTTTGTCTTTTGATACTTGCTTTAGCTGTATTTGACTTGGATATTTCTACAATAACAATGTCACATAGGAGGTGTTTCTGGAAATGCTACTTTGGATGCATTATTTACATTTTTTCCAATTGTGGGATTTGGATAGAATACGATGAACTGACGTGACCCCTTCATTCTTTAGAAATTATTGGGAATTATAAAGGCACAATTGCACCATCTGGCGGATGTTATTTAAAATAAAATATTTAAAGCGACATCTCGTACACAGCAGAGTAAATTTTTGTTCCTAAAATATAGTGAAGATGCTCTATTATAAGATGTAATACCATCAAAGTAATGAGTAACGTAACGATACGATAGTCGATAGTAACGAGTACCTACTGATTCCTAAAGTAACGAATACATACGGGTACCTTATTTCTCGTTACTTTTACAGCACTACTTCTAAGACTAGAGTAGGATATTATTGTAGATGACTAAACTGCCCATTAATGTGATAGACTCTCCGTTCATCGGTCAAAATCAGGGCCAAGATTCAAACCCGCACAAAATATTAAATCCAGAAATAAAGTAGAAAGCAACGTGTCTTTAACATAGTATGTTTTAATAATACAATTAGAAAACAAAATATTGCCGTAACGCCACATCGGTGCTTGAAAGTTGGGTTTGCGTCATAATAGGTTTACGGTTACAATTATGAGTCAAGGCAGTTTCGGTACTTAGACATTATAAACATTGCAAGAGCAATCACGTTGAACTGCTATTGAACTAGAATTGTGGCGCTTATTTTATAAATGGCTGTTAACTGCATGCTACTTAAACTGTATTTTTTAATTTCCTCGAGATTCGAGATTCTCGGGACATATATTTGAAACCAGTCGTACACGGTATCAGACTACCGCAAATGATTTTCAAAACTTTTAATATTTTAGATTTTTTGCTACTCTTTCGGAAACCGATACGTAAATAACACATATTATTACAAAATTAAGTATCTGTATTTCTCTCAGCCCATATACGCCCCATTGCAGCCTGCAGGGCAATATTATATAAAATATTTTTGATTTTTTGTTATAAATTTCTATGGTCTATACAATTTGTATCTATGTATATCACTCGTTAAAACAATTGATTATTTTGATTAAGTTATTGGTAAATTAATTTCCTCATCAACCATCGGGTAGTTTAAGCTTACCATGTTTTATTTTAAATTAGCTTACGTAAATAATAAGTCTTGCTGATACATATTTTTATTCTTTCCTAAATGCACGATTTTTTACCACCGGAATTTAAGCTTGACGACCACAAAAATGCTAGAAAGGGAAAATAAACTTGTTTTTTATTATAAATAGTCACCCTACGTTTGAATCCACTTTATTTGAACTAAGAGCCCGTGCAGCATAAGTGTTATTAACTAATTTAAGTGGTTCCCTGCAATGATGAATGAAAATGAAACTTGTTATTGAAATTGTCCCAGATAAATGAAAGGTCCCTAATAGTAACCAATCAGCTTTATGATGCGGGCTTGCCCTTTTAAATCATTTTTCCAAATGTTACTAACACGTATATGGCAGAACTGCACATTATTAACATTTAATTTTAATTTTAAATACAACAGTACTGTTAGTTTTAACAGTTCCGAGATATTCGGTTAGTGTTATAAGTTTATTGGTGAAGGCACATACGGCCGTTCTCTATATCCTATCTATCTTTAACAAGAGGTTAAAATGGATATCGTTACTATGTCGATACCACTATATGCTTCAATAAACAAAGATAGACATACAATATTATCTTGCCTAGATATTTATAAATATATGCACCTTATCTAAATATCTCTGTCTTTCTTTACTGAAGCAAAAAATGTATCGAAATTTCGAGAGAAATCTCTTGTTAAAGATAGATAGATTATAGAAACCGGCCGTTAGTGACAAATATTAAAGTACTATTTTACAAAAATGAAAAGTAAGTATTAAAAATTACTTTGAAAGATAAAATTCCTTTAGCAGTTCTTACTGTAATTGAATTTAAGTATCTGTAGGAAGTCAACAAAAGAAATCTTTGTGTAAATCGGTGGGTAGCATATATATATCTGGTCAGAAAGATAACTGCATTTTTTCCTTGCCTATTTTAGTATATAAACTTTCTTAGCATAAAATTGATTTACTATTTATTTTTTCACTACCACCCAGTTTTCAATCAAAGTACAGATTGAATTAAGTATAGTAAGCAGAAACCTAAATTACTAAATTAACGATCAATTACCCTCAATCCCATCTCAATATATTTTTAAGGATTTAATATAAGATATAAGTTATAAGTTTCTAAAAAGGAATACAATATAATCACTTAATATTTACAAACAACAACAAATGCACACAAAAATAATAAAAATATGGACAAAATACATGTATAATAGTGGCTTCATGTTGTCTTCTTGATTAAACTTTTTCTTTATTGTTTTTGTCTTGAGCAGCCGTTGATCGTCGTAACCGTTGTTTTCGGAACAAAATCAGCTTTCACAATGATCTCAGAATATAAAATCTGTCAAATCATTATGAAAACCAGTTTCGTAGTTCCTTTTGTTCTAAATTATCTGCTTCTTTGAGTGTCGTCTTCTTAATTATCTTGCTTCCTTTTTGATCAAAGTAAAACAAACATACAACTGCGGAAAGAAAAGTGTTATTCAAATGTTCTTTAACCTATTAATACCAGTTATTGACTATTTTACCTCAAGAATAGACATTGAGAACAATTCACATGTATGTTCTCAGTCACATAATAGCTTAAAAAGTAATTTTGTCACTATCAATGTCAAATAACAAAGCGAAGTATTCATTTAATGGATGTTAATTACATTGGAATCGCTGGAATGCGATGTTTAACACAATAGTTAGTAGCAATGGAAGAATATGAATGGATTTGTCATCGCTCGATTGGCTCAAGTATGTGTCGGGAAGTGGCCGGACAGGCAGGCGGCAGGCGGCAGGCGGCGGGCGGCGGGCGGCGAGCGGCGGCACGCTCCCATTACCCGCATCATCGTATGCCATATGACATCATGCTGACTCACAGCCGACACCCAACAATGCTTTTCTTTCGCTAATTGTCGTCTGTCATCTGCAACACATACAAAGCTTTTGTTAACGGACGGCACGTAAATACAAATCATGTACGATTAAACATCAATCGGGCCAGTGAAGCGGTGCGGGGCTGATGCTATAGCGCGTGGCGTGTAAGAGTTAATCGCAGATTAACAAATTCATATTGTTATTGAGTTAGTACAACATATCTCAATTGACTAAAATAGTAATAAACAATAAACAAGGCGGCTGGGTTTACGGAGCACGCCGCGATAATGCGGGTTCACCCACACCGGCACCGCACGTCGCCACTAATTAGGTAAAGCGAAGAATGCGCAGTCACTGTTACCCACAAATGGTGCGGATAAGCGCTTCCGACCTTGTTGAGGCGGGTGCGCGGGAGTCTTGGCGCCACGACTAGTTTGTCGTTATTGATAACTTGGATTAAGTTCGTAATATTGGCATGAGCTTTTGTCATATTCCGTTTCATATAACGAAGTTCTGTGTCGCAATTTAGCATGAGTTTGTCTTCGAAGTTCCACGCTGTGTCAATATAGGGTCTGAGTTGGCTTGCAGCACTGGAGGTGGCAGCGGTTATGAAGACGCAGGTGCATGATGTCGCTGACGTCACGTCCGGCGCAGTACCGCGGGAGCTCAATGGGCGCGCACTATGTGGGCCACACGTGTCACAGACCCCCCCCCCCCACCGCCGCTTGTATCGTTGCCGCCTTGTGTACCCCGCACCCACAAACACTGCTCTAATTGCTGACAACTATGGGAAATAGCGCAAATGTGTTACTTTTTATCGTGGAGCGTGTTTACACTTGTGATAATGACGAATGCGCCGTTTTGAGAATAGATTTTTATCGGAGTCGTCACATACATCTCTGCCTTTTAGGCTAATGCCCAGAGGCGGTCTTGAGGCGACGCAATTGTTAAAATTATGACTTCATCGAATACTACACGTCCATAAATGATAATGTTATAAGCGGAAGTGTAATGGGTTGTGGTGAAGGTTCCGGTCCAGTTTCGGGACCGTGCGAATGACAAACGTTGGGTGAACAGCGCAAGTGGTAAGCGGCAAGCGACAAGCGGCAGATATGCCAATACTGGCGGCAACAATAATGCGGCGCTGTGTGGGCCGTCGCGTGGCCGACAGTTACGTCAGGCGCTGGCCTCGGCCGCCGTCGCCGCCGCAGACGTTTAACAATGGGCTTAAAAACGGAATTTAGCGCATGAAGTGACGAAACGAGCTCCCGGCTGCCGCGGCGGCGGCGCTGGCGGCGGCAGCGGCGGCGGCGGACGCGCCGGCGTCGCGACAACTATGTAGGCCGGGTGACGTGCCGACTATTGATAGTGCGCACCGCCGCGCCGCCACCGCGCCGCCACCGCAACAACACTGGCGCGCGCCGCTAGCGGATCTCGACAATTATTGTATTGCAAACAGGAATGCGCGTGGACTTGACCCACTTAAGCATACACACACGTGCACAAACTCTTTGAGATATTCATGTACATGTATGTGGCTCATACATTAGCATATAAACATATTCGGATTGCACACGTAGATATTCGTGGGACTTGAGAATTTATCAAGCGCGTTATGCCCATAACAACGGAGCTAATGGCCTGACTAATCTTATTCTTAGCGAATCTAATATTTGTATTTATGAAAGTTATTTTCAAAATCATACCTACCAAAAAAATTACGCCAACGTACCCCTTGTAACATTTTCAAAATAAAATGGTTATACCTATTCAAACATTAAATCAGCGTAATCGTCTATTATAAATAAAATATATCTATTATTTACGAAAATACAAAAGGAATTTGTTATTAAATTCAAAGTAGGTATATAGTATGAGGAATGTAAATTAACGCCATTGTAGCGAAACATTATAATACCTACACGGCGTATAAGTAGGTTCAAATTACAGGAGCATGTGTGGCTGCGCATGTAGGTGCATGGGTTGCAGCAAGGTTTTCGACGCATGCGTAATACTAATAAAATAAAATAACAAAACAAATAATAGTGTCGGGGTGGTTCGTGTATGTGATGTGATTAGAAGCGCATCGCGCGCAGGCCGCAGGGCCGCAGCGAGACGAGCGCGGAGCGTCGAACATTCCGCGTCTCTAACGGTGAGTTATTTCGCCGACCACACAGCGGCCGCGGCGTGAATGGCCGCGAGATGCAGCGGAGGCTGCAGCGCGCCCCACCGCTCTCGACGGCCTGGCCACCCCGCGCGACCTCCTCCTCCGCCGCCCCGCCGGCCCGTACCTCCCCCGCGCGTCCTCCGTGCGCATTCCGCGCCGCGCCGCAAAGCTAGTCGCTTGCGCAACCTCCGTCGTCGCATTCCATTCATAGCGACGCGAGAGTCGATAAACAGCGCGGTCGGAGCGGCGGCGATACACCGCTCGCGGCACTCCGCGGATCCTCGGCCGCCGCCCTCCTCTTCCCGGAATGGTAAAACGAGCAACGTTTTTTTTAAATTTTAGAGCGTTACCCCACATTTCTTCGTGAACGTCACAGCGGCCGGTCGGTGTGAATTCCATCGGACGATGACCCCCGCCGCCACTGCTTTCTCCGGCCCGCTGTTTGCTATTGGAACGAATCTATTAATTGGAGAAACTCTGTTCACACATGAGCGTGGAAAGTACCCCCGTGAGCTTTAACCGTACGAGTGAGGAAACGAAACAAGCGAGCGCCCTTTTTAATTGTCATTCGAGGAAACTTTAGCGTAATGACGCATAGGAATGTACGCAAAGCGAGGCACCGAGCGGCACTTCGTGACGTCGGTGACGCCTACACATTCGCAGTTGCGATCGCGACTATGATTGTTCGATCGCTCGGTCCGGCGAGCCTGCACTGCGCGTGCGCGCCCCAGGGCTGCGGCTCGCGACTCTCATTCCAGCACATGCACTGCAGTCCACGATACAGTCGACTTAGCCTGAATACGCAAACCCTACGCGTGCGAAGACTCCAGTGGCGAACGAGTCGGTCGGCCGAATGCCGGTGGCTGCATTCTTTCTTCCCCCCCGCCGCCCGCAGGTGAAATGTCACCAAACGGCATTCCGAAATATTTGAAACGACCTTTATGGCGCGAAAGAAAGTGTGCGGGGTGCGGGGCGCGGGGCCGCGCGACCGTGGGACAGCGGCGCGCGCGCCAGTCGCACGGCGCCCCCCGCCCGCGCCGCGCCGCCTCGCCGCGCCCGCCCTGCCCGCCCTGCCCGCCGCGTCTCCCGCATTCCAGCGCGCCTCCCTCCGAATTTATTCAGCCGCGACCCGAGCGGAGCGCCGCCACCATCCGACCGACTCTTGGTGCGCTACCCGCACTGCCCGCACTGCCCGCTTCGGCGATCCTCAGCACATCACTTCTTGTCTGCATGTGATACGTTCCCGGATAATTAAACGACGTCCACGCTTCCGTCGTTATTGTCTTCACATTCTGTTCATTCGTGTACTGCGCTCTTTTGACGCGAAGCTTCATCATCATGCCCAAATTTTTTCTAACGTGTCCACTCTTTATTTCGTGATTAAAGATCATTACTAAATTAACTAGTGTATTATATAAATAATATACACATAAATATTTCTATATTGCATCTTGACTTGTTGATAAACAAATTGGGAAAACCTTCGCGTAGAGATTGCGAACAAAAGATTTCAACGCTCGATTTTTGGTGTCTGATGATTTGGCAATTCGATGAAACAGAGATAAGGGAAGTCGTCTCCTCTTAGCTGGTGGCAAGTGGTATAGCAAAATGCGAGAGCATTGATGGTGGCAGGCGTGCGAGTTCGAGCGGAGTGTCGGAGTGTCGGCGTGGCGGCGTGCGGCGGCGCTGTCGCAAATAGCCCGTGACGCGGCGGGCGCTGCACTTTCGCGCGGTCATGTGCCCGGCGCCGCAGCCAGACGCTCGTAATCGTTCCTCTATTTAAAAACGTCGTCGGCGGCGTCGTCGGCGGCGGGGAATGTGCCGGCGACAATGCACGGGCGTCAACGACCGCTCGCAGCGGAAGCGACACACTTCCAGCCCGGAAACGTGCTCCCGCGCCTTAAGGGACCGCCGCCGGCTATTTATAACCGGCGCAGGGCGCACGTCGCGCCCGCCTGCTTCCCCTCGTGTCATAAGTTTATTTCAGACCAGATCCTTTTTCACATGTGAATGATTGCCACCGTACTACAGATAACGCCGAACGACTTTATGTCCCCATTTGTCAAAACGATAAACACACGAGATTTCAACGTCGTGTACGATTCAGAGTTTCTCACGAGACAGACTGCGGCGTGCCTATCGCTTTTGTCCCACGTAATCGTACAGGTTCCGATAAAATATATAAAAGCCAAGTTAAAGCGGAAGTCCCATAGCCATAGTTCGGTAATGTCATGTATTCATTTTACAAATTTATCAGTTAGAAGGAAAAATATATTATGTTCTATTTTTTGTATGTTCTACTACATAAAAACAATTAGCTGATTAATTTTAAATAAATGAGCCGGGGGAATTGTAATTTGGGTACATTTTTATCAATGTTCGTTTAAAAAAGTGTTGGTTAGTGATATGTATTGCAACTTTTGTTTATAAAATACATACTTATACAATATAATCCTGTTAGACTAATCGGTTTAGTTTGGTGGATTTTGGTTAAATTATGAATAACACATAAATAAATTAATAAATAAATAGTTTTCTATCCAGTGTCTAACCAACTGTGCCACGGAGGCTATCGACAATCTTTTAACCTTTATAACAGAAAGAAAAACAAGTAAAGCTTAGCTTTACAGCAACATATTATATGTCAAATTATGATAGTGGTTACGACGCATTTTTTTTTTACATTTAAAGCTCTACAACTACTTATCTACAGGGAAATAGAGGATCGATCTTCGATCCGTAGTAATGTAATGAGTAGTGAATGGAAGCGGTGAAGAGGTGCAAGCGGTCGGCCGCGGTTCGTTCCGGTGTCGCGCACGTCGCTCATTAACCAGTAAGCAGGCAAAGAAAGCGCAAGGGCGTACCGGAGATAAGGTCAATAAATACGCGGCTCCGTGCTTCGTAATTAATAACTGGGCTGTGATAACATCGCGAGGCAATTACCAAAATACGCCGGTGCGCGCCACTACCGTCACAATCTTAGTACACATTACGCCCGAATACTGTAACGCCATTCAAATAATATGTTGCTCTTAATAGCGCACGGCTCACTTAGCCAGTACATTTAAGCGCAACTTATATTTAAGTTGCGTTCCAGTATTTGGGCGTTAGTCAGGCATTCATTACGCTTATTACGCTTGCTGTGAGTGGTGAGCAGTAAGCGTGGACACTACCCTCTGCGCAATAAGCAATCCCATTACTGCACATTCACTTGCAGGTCTGCTTCATCACAATCAAATAATACAAAATTCACGGAATATCACGTTACTTAATAGTTTTATAAATAAGTAATATTTGTCTAACTGTAGAATGAAATATGTTCAAAACTGGGCGTCATAGTTAGATACTCGTACCAGGAAGTTGAAAATTAAATTGGGTTGGAATATAATTGGGTACAACAGATTCTTTATAAAGGGCTTGATGAGTTTCAAGCTAGTTTTACATGGATATGTTTTTGCAGTGTTTGTCATTTTCCGGTTCTAGTACACATTATTTTACATTCGTGACTACTATTATAATCTAGTATCTATATACAGACGCAATGATACTCAAACAATTGCGTAAAAATGTTGTGCGTACATGTCCTCATATGTTTTTGATGTATATAAGCATGTATCTGTGTCAGTGTGTCGCACAATGTATGTTTGTTTGTGTGTGTGTGTGTGTGTGTGTGTGTGTGTGTGTGTGTGTGTGTGTGTGTGTGTGTGTGTGTGTGTGTGTGTGTGTGTGTGTGTGTGTGTGTGTGTGTGTGTGTGTGTGTGTGTGCGCACCCTGTTCCAATGTAATGTGTAACGGAGCCGGTGACACAAGTTCCTCGGAGCCATTGACTTATATTCTACCGATAGACGAGGCGCGTCATAGAAACTATTTGTCCCGTATTTGTCAAAAGCTCAGTAGCGACATCTAGTACGTTTACTTGAATATTACAAATTATGATCAAAGATTATTAGACAGACAAGACAGTTCATGTCAATAATAGCTTTGCCTAAGATACTGCCTAAGTATAAATAAATAATAAATACCGTCATAGCAATAATATATTTGCAATGTTTTTTTTATTTACGTGAATAATTAATGGAAATGATGTAAATAAAATTAAATACTCTTACAAGTGTACAAACCTGTCAAGCAGTCAATCAGTGTACAATCAGTCTGACATTTATTAATTTAATAACATTTATGAATTTTTAACAAGCTGATACGAAAATGACTACCGCATTTGGAATATCTGAAATCTTCGTGTCGAAAATGAATTGAACAAATATAGGTATGTTCTAATGGCAGCCACTTATATCCATTCCAATAATTCTGGACAAATATTATAGAGATCTCCTTTTTTCGTAACCGACGCGGAAGAATATAAAACAATTTTAAATGGTATTAGTCTTCAATAACAATGGGTTCGAATAGTCCATTAAGTAATTTATATTAAGAAATGGGGTCTAAATACTATCCACTGTTTCAAAACACACATACAACACACATATTTTGAGTTATTAACCAACAACATAATATGATTAAAATAAAATACTGAAATCAATTTGCAACTACATCCTTTCTACATATTTGTATTTGTAATGTATTCGAATAGTTTATGCCTATTTGGTCCACTGATATGAATGTCCCTTGAATAATCTATATCTTATATAGTTCGTGTCTCTCACTCGACGGGCAATTTTTATGCGCGGAAATGAGATACACGATTAAGGAGCTCACCTTGTATTTTAACGAGCTCTAAAATATATTTAATCCATTAATAAATAAAAGATCTGTATTATCGGCATTATTCTGCAATCGTATATCACTTACGTTGTATTCTTTAATTATATTGTAACTTAAGAAAATTTCGCTGTCGGTTTGACGGGGAAAAGTCAAAATAAATTACTTATAAATATAAACAAAGAGGCGTACTATTGCGCGGCCGTCACGCGGCAGACTGGTTCGTGTGCGGTGCATGCACCGCACTTGGGTGGGACACGTTTGTTACAAAGAACGTCTTATCTAGTGTAACATTGATATCGATGCTCGGAGCTAATAGCCTCTACGTGCTCATAGCGGCGCGTCCCGCATTTTAATAAACTGTAATTAAGTTGGACATTTAACATTTTTAAACTGTTAATCACGGCCGCGCACACGATGTAAATATGACAGGATTTTTTGTGGCGTGGAATTACCATTGAAGGGGTCCTTTGGTGAGAGTTGCGGAAGTGTTCGCAATGATTGTGGTACAATCGATGGGTGTTTTGATTTGCTTGCGTCTGCAACAGTCACCAAGTTCGACGCTTCACAGTTCACACTAGACGTTACGCGCCCGCTACGACGCGATGCCGCTACGACATTCTTTGGCCTCTTATTAAATTAATTACCTATCATATTTGATTCAATACGTCAAACTTAATTGCATTAGTTGTAAGAGTTCAGTGGTATAAAGCGTGATTGCTACGAAATATAAATCGTTTTAAATCAATGAATTTCGTATTTCATTTTGTTTTAATATGTTTGAGTAATCCGTTCACTAGCCTGTAAAATAATTTATTCTATACATAAGCATAACGCATTTCTATTTTTTTTTATATATATAAATGGTGTTAGACAAAACAAAATGTTTTCACAACATATAATATTACAGACTTGGCATTCGGATTGCGTAGCCGCCACTGAATTTGTTTGTACACAGCGTCGTTCTTGTTGCAGATCATATGACGGGTAGTGTCGTTTCGACTAGCGAATCACATTATTTGTCTAACACACGAGGAATGCTGAGAGGCGAGTAAATTCGTATATCAATTATCGAAGCTAAATTTCGTCACATCAGTAATTTTAGCACGTAGGGAGTGGACGTGGAGGTCGGCAGGTGAGGAGTGGCGCGGGGGTCGCGGAGTGGTGGTGCTGGCGAGCGGTTCACGTTCAGAACAATGAGTAACATAGAAGTAGCGCTATTGACATTTAAACGTACACTCGAATTTTGACAACAAGAAATAATTGTGCTGTGATCTCTTCTGATAGTTTATCGATATCGATACATGAACTTTATTCATAACAAATTTGTAGACACAGTGGTAGATATTCATACATGAATCATTATTATTTATTTCAAATCCATAGCTATTTTTTTATTTATGAAAAACTTGTGTCTTATCTTTGTAGCTACAGAACAAACATTTTTTTTGAAAAGATGTTCTCTTGTTTCCTCAGTTGTTACTAAGATAAAAAAAGAAACTAGCAAAAATATAAGATAACTTCCATGAAAACCCATTTTGAATTAGCAGTTGAAACTTCCGCATGTAAATGTAAAAAAACATTACATGTGTGATTGCGTTACTCTGCTAGTACGCAAAGCCTCTAAAGAGAATTTTTTTGCCATGGACATGATGATATCGAAAATTATGAAGAGTATCCTAGACCACAGCCCTCCCGCAGTGGCCGAGCGCTTTCTACCACTACACTACCGGGTAGGTATTTTAAAGTACAAGCCAATTTATGTAACATGGGTAGTAAACTAAAATATACATTATTTATATTATCGATAAAATGTGCAGCACATCACTGCTGAATATGTCGTAACTAAATTGTGTCGGCGCTTTGGCCGTTTGTAACATTTGACATAACTGCACTTTTTAATTCGGTCGCGTAATCATACCCAAAATAGCAATTTGACATGAGTGAACATGAGCCGTCCTTAGCACATACTATTTGTCTCATTCTCTCCCATGATTTGGCCCATTGGAAAAAACAGGCTAAGTATATGAGTATGTTTCAGACTCCTTCTATGCTTAGTTCTTGTTCTGAGGGTTCACGTGCGCGTCTCGAGGGGCCGGGAGCGGCGCCGAGAACCCGAGAGACCGAGAGGCCGTGAGGCCGCCGGGTGTCGCGCCTAGGACCTACATTCCGCGTATTGTTCGCACGGCGCGGCGCGTCGCGGCGCAGAGTGGCGCCAGCGCTCGCACATCCATGTATATAATTCAACGGCGTGAGGCCGCGACCCGCACCAGGCCGATGACGTTATAGCCTATTTTTTTACGCACACAACTAATCACGTTGTATTTTCGACTAATTAGGTATAAATCATAAACAACAGTGACAACACGAAACCGATATATTTAGTTTTAAAAAAAAATTAATTTTATTTTGCGTTTATGTAGTTTTTTTTTTAAGGGACAATATAAGTAGGGATCATAAATAGTACACAGGAATCGAGCGGTAGTTTCGATTGAGATCTTAATGGCTCACAGTAGTTGCAACTCGGTCATATAAAAATTTATTATGAAACAATTTTGGTGGGCAAAGCGGGCGCGATGAATGTCAGTGACGAGGTAATAATATGTGATGTGTCGTGCATATCAGGTTCAGATGTTTGATGGGCGGAGGGAGGCGGGTGGCGGGTGGTCGGATGTCGGCTCCGGTGTCGCGGAATAGTCCATTGTGTGTGCGCCGTGCGTTGCTACTCGCTACTCGCTAGCATGCAAGGTAAAGAGGTCAAGGTCTCGTTGGCGCCTACCTGGCGTCCCGGCTGCCGCCACTTTTGTGAGTTGTCACCTACTGGGAGCACGCACTCGCTGCGCGCCCGCCTACTGCCGACCGGCGTTAAGGACATCACTACTAATAAATTCTTCAACTGCCGCCTGATCCCGTTATTTAATTGCGTGAACGGGTAACCTTTATCTCGTTCGCATGTGCTCTACATTGGTCAAACTGTGGCATGTTAGCGCGCGGAAGTCGGTATGTTAATATTTTAATAGAATATATTCGCGTGATAGTCCCTGAAATTTTGTATATGTAAATGAACGCAGCGAGCGAGATGTGAGGCTCAGTTTAGGTGAAGGTCAATGACCGATAAGGTTTGTGCCATGCCGACCCCTCTTTTTCCCTCGCTTCGAGCATTATCTCGAACGACCTATCAATAAAATTGTGCCAAAATAGTTCCCCAGTCGCCAAGTGGCACACCGCACAAGTGGCACGCGGCGCACATCTCGCGGCGTCATGAGTGGCGCCTAATCACTAATTCTACTGCTTTTTTGACTTTAATAACTAATCATTATTAGACGATATTTTGCCTTCTATCAACATTCAATTAATTATACCGTTGACATGATTATAGTTATTTTCAAAGTTATTTGATGCAAGTCAGCTTTAGTATTAGATACTTATTATCGTTTTATACCAGTAATAATATATTTTTTCTCGCAAAACGTATTTACATATTTGATCTAATTTGACTACATGTAGCTGTGTATAGCTTGCCAAAAATATTTGGTACATGTAAGCGAACATAGATGGCGTTAGAGTATATTAATAAACGGCAAAGCGTTTAGTCTTCTACATATTGTGTAAAAAGAATGGTGAAAGTAGAAATATAATATACCTATAATACTGTTTTAAATAAGGGCTCGTAATGTTGCCCAGGTCAATCTAGTCATATTGGAGTGATTTGACAATCTCACGCTCAGTACGGGCTTATATATAGACAGTTTATAAACCTATGTTAATTATAGAATGTTTTGTCCCTTTTGAACGACTTTCGAATTCAGTTTGAGTGAAGAAGACAAAACATTCGATACGTAAAATAGGTTTATAGATATTTTTTATGTTTCAGCATATTCTGAGTAATTTCCTTTTGTCTCTCGATGATATTATGTTCGTTTAAAGTTGTATTATAGCTTAATTTTAAGGCAATAAAGTTTTTATTATTATTATAAACTAACCGAAAAAGGCTGACAATAATGAATAAAGAGTTAGTAAAAAGAAATAAACAAACAGGGCAAGCTTAAAAATCCGTTTAAAATGTAGAGCTATATGTTGATACGTTAAGTAGTGTTATGTGTGAATATGAGGTTTTGGATAGATGGGAAGGGGTACAGGGAGCGAGTCGCTATCGACGCAAGGTGCTCCTTATCACGCCATTGTTCGCACCGACAGATTTATAACTTCCCTTTGCCCTCAATAAGGGCCCGTGACCTGCGCATTCGCCAAAGCGTATATCGAATCTATACATTTAAACACTCTATACTAGTTTGGATATACAATAAAAGTAAAGCGCCGTATTAGGCATTTCAAAATATACCCGAAACTTTTTTGCGAGTATACTCTCCTGTAGGAAACTGTATTTAGCTATACCAGTTTCAATGTCTCTTAACGCTAACGAATACAAAGGGATGGATAGGTAAACTTAGTAATGAGATAAATTATACAAGATAAAAAATGGATAAAAAAAGTTATTACGACGTAAATTATACTAACCTAACACAACTATTGCTTCGTTGTGGTCAGGTATGTTTTAATACCGTACAAATGTATCCTAAATATGACAGTATACCCGATGTCACACGCGCGAGTGACGTCACAATGTTGGGTAAAGATACGTCTCTGGATTTTATTATTTACCCGATGGAATCTCTGCTTCTGACGTCATGACTCATGAGCGTTACGTTAAGGTATAGATTCCATATTCGCTACGCCGCAGACTCCGAAATAAATGAATGAATAAAATACACTTTTACTATTCCCGTCACCGGTTCATATTATCCGCAAAGATTTATTTATTGACGCATCAACAGGTAACAGCGACAAATTATTACGGTCTTATTCATAGTTTTAAAAGTTATTTTTGTAAACGAATGCACTGTGCCTTTCAGATTACTTGTGAATTCTGTTTAAAAATTAAAATAGGATTTATACTCGTTCATTATTGCATTGCAAACAATATTCATTTATTATTTTAATAATTATTTTCGATGTTGTACACACTAAACTACTGACAAAATTATTTTCTTATTCAATCAATTCGCATACCACATTAAAGGATACCCACATATTTTTTTAATGTTAATTAAAACAAAATGTTATTTAACGAGAAACAACATTTATTATTGGTTGGCTTCTTATTTAATGGCGTAGTTAAGACTAGGAGGAATATAATGAATGGTACATACCGTTGTAGAAGTTGTGGTGGCGTTGTTTGAAGAGGGAGGGTGGCGGCGCCAAGCACACGCCGCGGTCTCCGAAGCTTGCAACCGTGCCCACTTCCACGCAGAACTGAAAACGCAGCAAAAAATATATCAAAATATACCGACTCTTGCAAAATGATCACATGAACATTAAAAACAATCAACGTTATTTATTTCTTATTGAAAATTAGGATTGTTTTCCCAGCACCGATTCAGACAATCTGTGAGAATTACCGCGGAGTGCCGTTCCGACTGCACTAATGTGGCCGCAAATCATGAGCCTTTGTTGTGTGAAAAAAATATTTTATTTTGTTAATTACCTACTATTGCGAATTCATTATGTTTCATGAAAATGGTAGTGCTTCAAATATATAGTCATTATAACGAAGCGTTGCAGGTAAGGACAAATAGCTCGTCTGTTACATGTTTATGCACATAATTGTTTGTGAGAAAAACATACAAAACTGTCATCAACTCGTATTATTACCATCTTCGTTGCAAAACAGGAAAATTAGTTGTATCTAGTCAATGGTGTGATAGTCGACCCTACTCGCAGCGAACATTCTCCGAGCTATTGAAGCGTAATTGTATCGAACGGGAACTTCCTGGCAAGCCCTTCGTATATTTTAATCTAATAAAAACTCTCAATATGTAAAATCACTCATAATTTATGCAGCATTAGCTAAAGTAATCTGCAGTTAATTATAGCGTAATTTTTAATACTAGTATATTATTTCAGTTTAAAAGTATATATCCACAGGTATTTTTTTCTATTTATTTGATTATAGAGGGTTTAATCAAGAATTGATTACGCCGCCCTCATTGCACATACATTTGACAGTAATTTAAGATCTATTTATAAATGCCGCTTTAGCTACTTGCACTGTCTTTTGAACAGGCCAATTAAATAGTCTCTTTAGAATAATATGCCTGTACACGTGCATGGAAGTTACGATAAAGTAGACGTGCATGATGTGACAGTGTTGGTCGGCTAACGGCGCGTCCGCGTGCACGCAGACAACAGCGTGCGTTCCCAGGACCGACATCGCGACACCCGTCGATCGACCTCCTTAGATAAGTCCCATTCTGTACGAAACCCAATAAGCCATTTCCTTGAAATTCTCACAGGAGAACCGCTGCCGTGAAAAAAATGACCAAAACCATACAAAAAAGACCGTGAATAAAGCGGGAGCGCGAAATAAGAATGGGCACAGTTCTGGGAAGGGTCGGCGCCGGTGCAGTCTTTACATCCTTTATAATGATCATTTTTTGTGAAGCGACCCTTAATGGCTTATCGTAGGGCTGAGAACGTCGGCGCGGTATGAAGTGGCGCGGGACGGCGTGTGTGCCGGCGCCCAGCTCATTACTCTTGCGACCATCGCGACTCACGACATTCACAGTATGTAGTATGCTCACTTTGCGTTGTGTTTCACGGAACCGAGCCGGCCGGCGCAACTATGTCCATGAATGACAAAACGGCTACATTTATGATTGCGGAGTGCGGATACAACAATGACAGACCAATTTAGTAGCACTACATTTGCATACCGCATATAAGTTAGAGCAACAGGCTGCCAATTCGCAAGCTGCTTCGTGAAGAAGTCAACCTGTTTGATGATGGTTGACATTTGCCACTCATACAGATGACGGCACAGTTGTAGAGGGTATATCCCTCGACACGAGGATGTGTATCGAAGGAAACGCTCATGAAGAGTACGCCTACGCGAGCCGTGTTCCACCGGAAGCGGAGGCGCACCGCGCACCGCGAGCCGTGCACACTCCGGTACGCCAGTAGGCGGCGGATCCTTAAATGTGTCACGCACAAATTGTGTTACAAGTTGCGTCGGCGCTGGCGGTGCCTCCACACACTTACTTTCGAGGGACGATCAAATAAGAACGAAAGTGGAGGAGCGAAGGGTATGCGACGTGTGGCGCAAATTGCTACGTCACCGACAGATGCTGTGAGTCAGCTCCACGAGTACGACGTGCAGTGGATGAGAGCACACGTGTCGCTGACGTCACTAACACCTGACTCATCAAGCAGTCGGCTGCGCGCCTCTGGGAAACACTATGTTGCGCCTAACCCCCCGCTACAATGCGGGAAACGAAAGTGAACCGCAAATCATTGTTTTAATAATGCCCGCATTGTAATACGTCTTATAGCTTCCTATACGAATGCGACCGACGGCATTCAATGAGGAAAAAATTGAACCAATTATTTATTCCCTATCCCGGCCGATAAGTTTGTAGTTTCATACTATTAGTTGTGCGTTTTCAAATTTCTGATAGTTCGTTAGTTAGAAATAACGTTAATTTATTGAAGGGATATTTAACCTACTAATATAAATTACTTAATGTAAAATTACGCCTAACGGATTGAAGTTTCCATGTTAAGTAGAGTACCATAACTTTTTGTAGCAGACATATCAGCAATATTTTTAAAATATTGTTTGTTATTTTAAAATGGAAACATTCGTAATGTTACAAATAAATGAGGAATGCAGAGTGAACTAGTGCAGAAGCAATCATCTAAATAAGCACAATGAGGGTAGGGCTCAGTAAGTGACGGAGGGCAATGAACAGCCGGGGGTTAAACGAGAGCGGAGAGTGTGGCAGCGGCTGGCCCGCGCCCCCGCCCCCGCGCTCCCCTCCCCCGCCGCGGCCCGCACGCCGCACGCCGCACACACGTCATGCTCCGGTGACGTACGTCCTGTCGATAACGTGCTCTCCGCGCAACTGCACACCTCATTGTTACAATTAATAACTGTCCGACTACCCACATTCGTGACACTGGACGTGCACCGGCCACTGCACACCACACGCTCGTATACTGCACGGAGCGCGGCGCACGCACACACACGCTCACACGCACTCTCTCGCCGTGTCGCACTTTTGTAAACCTTATAATACAGTTATTAAAACTTATCACTGATCGACACCCAAACCGAACGGAAGCTTATAACGGTTTTACATTTACCTACTTTATTTTTTTAAATATTCACACTGACTGACGAAAAATATTTCTTAAACGGCATTCCCGTTTTATTCCAAATATGGGCAAGCTATTTTGATTTGTCTATATTTACATAAAATTATTTTGAATGATCAAAATGAAACGGAGAAAAAACGTTAAACTAAAAATGAAAGTAATTTTTAATCTTACGCTGATGTGTGTAAAACTCCACTGATATAGATGGAAAATCACAAAATTCACTATGCACTGAATTTCACAGTCGATATTGGCATAACGCTCGAACGGGCACTTGTTTCCAGCACATTGCACGAAGTCCGTCCTCGGCTGGCGGCGTTCACTAAACAATGTGATAATACAAAAAGAAGTCAGAGGTTACGATGTTATCGAGGGAGACATGAATATTCGAAGACGCGAGGGTCACGAGTGAGCGGTCGTCGTAGCATCGCACCGCGGCGTGAATGGAACGACCGACATTTTATGAATCGAGAGCCGTCGCCCATTGAGTGGTGGCGAGCGGAGAGCGCGGCCGACGGCGCGCGCGCACCGCCAGCACCGCCAGCACCGCCACCGCCGCGCCGGCCACCGCCAGCCGTGCCGGTTCCGGCCCCGGCGGAAGTGACGTTCCGAACGAACATGGCGGCGTGCGCGCAGGAAGTGCGCAGCTTACCTATCGGGACGTCTCCGGCACCGGCGGGCCGCGGCCGAGCGCCACCGCGCCGCGCGGCGCACGCGCGAGCCCGCATGCGCCGACACAGACACCCGCAAAACTGCGCGCGGTCACCAACTTGCAAATAAATTATTCGCGCTGTTATCTAAAAATATTCGTGCGCGACACGGAGCGTTCGCGGACCGCGAGCCGAGCCGACGCAGAGTCACACACGCGAACCGCTTCCCCGCCGCGGGGAGACTGATGAGGGCAGGCCGCGCCGGCGCCGGCGGAGGCTCCGACGCACGCGCACACCGCCGGCCGTCCCTTTCGGCGGACGAGCGCGCGCGCCCGAGCGAGCGGGACCGCGACACCTCATTATCACAGTGCCGACTCGTGAACACCAATAGACCGAGGAGTAGGGACAAAATATTCGACCTTCACTTTACGACGCACACGAGCGCGCACGCTGATCGCGTCGCGACGAGTACCACACACGCGCGCCGTGCCTCGCGAATTGCTCGCCGCCGCCGCCGCCGCCGCCGCCGCTGCCGCTCGCCCGCTGTGCTAGATTTGACAATTTTTCCAGAAAACTGACATGCATCGTCACCGTGGCCGAGGCGCGGCTTGTGCCACGTGGCCGCCTCGATGACACCCTCGCCACATTACCGAATGCTGGCTGGCCGCCGCGCCGCGTTCTTCCACGACCAGCCCGATGCATAAAAACCGATCACGCACTCACACAATAAACATCCGATTGCTGATCACACCTATTCAACTCATACGCAAATATTTCCATTACTTCAATCCTTATGGACTGATATAAACACGGCCACTATGGGGGCCAGGCTATTACTAGTCTACATGTAGGTACACATAGGTATTCAGTTTTACAGGAGCACGCATCATGGTCTTTGAAATCAATTAATATTTTAAATCTATATGCAATTATAAAAACTCATCATAAAATGCAAATGGCGGATAGGTAACAAAATCAATCATTATTTATAAAAAACATATAGATCTAGGCATCATTAGGTAATTGTCATAAATTGTGACATAAAACTGTGGGCCAAAGGTTTCAATTAAAACTATTTCGATACCTTAAATACATATTGTTTTATTTAATTTTGCAATAACTTTAATGTTTTTATTGATAATATATTTCTGACGAATCTCTGAACCTAAGCAAAACGCAGAAGACTCAGCGAATAACATTTAAAATGTCAAAGATAGAAACATACAAAATAATAACAGGCCATATATTTGCATAATTATCTTAAAATGTACAGGTAGGTACTTCCAAAATAAATCTAAACACAAAATTGTAACAACAATTTAACTAAAAATATTAAATTGTCAATGAGAACAATTAAAATAAATAAAAAATAAATAAACTCTACTATTTACTAGGTAATTACAATTAAAATGTGAATTTTTGGATCTTATTACACACATTCTTTGCATTAATTGAAATTATTGTGGTTTAGAATAAGATGTACTATTAAAACTCTTTCAAGCCTTTTTGATATAAAAAAAAATATCTGCCATTTGTAATGCAATTACATATTTATAATCAAAAAAATATACACTGATATCATGTTAATGTTAAATATGGTGTGAATATAACAAAGTTATTTAATTGATTGTGAAAAGTACTGTTGACAATGTGGGTACATTCATGAAAAAAAATGATGTACAAATAAATTTGCAAAATTAATTAAATTAAATTAATTTAACGAAATATTAATTGAATAGAAAAAAATGCGATACCTTTGGTCATATTTTCACAAATTGACACATAATTTAGTCATATGCTAGACTCAAATTAATAATTGATGAAATCTGGGAGACTGAATCACATACCACAATATAATAAACACATATATGGAAATATATAAGTCTATAAGTATATATTTAATATTATCTTTTATATTGCATTATAGTACCTAATCTCTATTTATTTGTTTATAATTTCGTGCAAATAGGCATAAGAACAATACTTTATTGGCGTTACGGTTGAATACCACATAACTAAGATATTAATAAAAACTATAAATTACACGAATAAAACTAAAAATATTCAACTAATACCTAACCATTAATAGCAATGTAAAAGTACTTATAAATTACTAAATTTAAATATGTTGTTGCATTGGCTTTTGAAATGACTTGCTTTGAGTATGAATCATAAACCTAAGAATTGCAAGTATTTTATTAATTTGACTAATTTACCTATTTTTGTATTTTTATCGTGTATGAGACATCCCTTACTTATTCTTTAATATATTTAAAGACGCTAAATGCATCTTAAAACAGAAGGACTTGGGGTTTTATTAACAATTTTAGACAGCAAAATATCGTCTCGTTAGGGTTAGACAAACTGCCCTAAAAATATAAAAATTGTTTTAAATTGTCAAGTTTTTTTATAATTTCCGATAGGCGCTGAGTTGTAGAGAGGGTAGAAACGTAAAAAAACAGTAGGAAGTACGTGGCAATGTTGCCATACGCAGCGGTAAGTGTGCGCGTGAGTCAGTGAGGTCGCGCACTCGCTCCTAATCTGTCGCATTGCTCCTACACCATACAAATCGCATTCTATTCTATTTTATATAACCTGTCTTCTCTTTTTAAGTAATGTTATAATTTTTATAAATATTTGTACAATTTTTTTTTCAATATTTATACTTAATTAAATAAATTTTAAATTTATGGAAGAAAATAAAATAAAAGCATTAAACCGGTTTAGTGTATATGAACGCTAATAAACCTTATGTATAAAAATAAAATAAAAAACAAATCAACATCAATTATCGCCGTTTAAAGTTATATGTATAAAATCAATAATTGTAAATATATGTATTCATGGCAATTAGAAAATTAAAATTAGTACACTTACAAGTCAACATATTTTAAATACCTATAAAACTACTTAACTTAAATAATCATGTTAATGTTAGATTCCATACCTAATATATTAAACTGTGATAATATATATTATATATTTTAGATAATAAGAACGTGCCATTAAATAGTAGTGGAATGGAACGTAAAGTGAATGATGTTTTGATGGGCCAAATGTGGGACGTGTAAATCGTGTTGGAATCCGACGCTATCATCACGTAGGGCTGTGACTATCTAATCTTGGTCTCTTTACCACCTAGATAATAAAAAAAACTTACGCCTTACCAAACAAATTTCCACAATTCTATTCGTTTCTTGATGTCCATTCATAATTTTTATTCATTCAAACTGTTTTTATTAGGTACTAATATTTTTTTCGCGCAATTTTTTTATGTCTTAATGTAACTAAATAGTTTTATATAAGAAGAGGCCCAAAAACTAAATAAATTTAATGTATAATATAATATTTGTAAATATAGATTAAATACTATGTATTGACTTGTCATAAGAGCTATTTAATTGTTTACATGATCAATAACCAATTTCATTTCAATTTTCACGCTAATTCATAAAGAGCATTGGAACTTTAACAAGTATTTTTTAGTTTCCTAATGTTTAATGCTCTTCTATTTAACCTGTTATCCACTATCATTTTTCTGGTAGTATTTAATTACTGAAATACACAGTTGCATGTGTTTATTAAAAGTCTTTAGAATTGATGAAGCACTTGCACATGCCCTTACAATTAACTTTTAAAGTTAAATGCAGTGTGTAGTTTCCGCTTCAATATTTTTTAAATGGATGGCTACCTAAATGACTGGTAATCTAAATGTACATTAACCACCATTTTTATTTATGTTTATTTTTAAGCGTCCTAATCTTGATTTTTACAACAATTCATCATAATAAAGTATTTATATAATTAAAGTAGCGTTTTTTTAATATAAATATCGTGTCAATAATTTAATAAAATGGGTACATAAAGATTATTAACTTATTTTGGTTGAAAATGGAATTTTGTAATTGGCAACATGCGAGTATAGCTGTCAAGTATGAAGTGGTTCAGTTTGAAAGTAACGGTAAGCATGGCCGTGCTCGTCGGCCATCAAGCACGCGGTATTTAAGAGAATTACATTAGTCATATACACTCATTTGCAAAAAAAAACGGGCAGCTAAGCAATGAACCATTTCAAATGTTACTATTGGTTTGTTTGATAATTATAGGTAGTTTTACTTTCACAATTTTGTAAATTAATAAGCAAATAATCGTTTTCGTCAGTATTATCATATCTTTCTGCCCTATCTTTTTTCCTGCTCATATATCCATCCCATGGTTGTCTGGTAGAAATTGCCTTAGAGCGATAAGACCGCCATTTGTACTTTGTTGTTTTGAATTATCTCTAAACTGTTATTCCTTTTTATTGTGTACAATAAAGAATTAAATAAAATAAATAATAAATAAATAAATAATATCATAAAATTTTGATAAAACTTATGGGTTTTAATGCTAAAGTTCACTAGTAGTGTATGCTCGCTAGTAGTGCATATGCTCGTGAAGTAAAAGTTAACAAAGATTTTGTTTGTTTTTTCTTTAATAAAGTAAAAGCAGACAAATGTTTAGTATCGAGTGTGACCCCCTCTAGCTGAAATCACAGCTTGAATTCGTCTGGGTATACTAGCGAGGATATCCCGGATACTTGCTTGCGGAATACGTTCCCACTCCGCGGTAATCACATTCTTCAGCTCTCTGATGGTCTGCGGAGCCGGTTGTACTGATCTCACGCATCGTTTCAAAACGTCCCAGACATGCTCTATAGGATCGAGCCTGGTTCTGGAAGAAAACCATTTACCCAACTACGGGATGATCGTTTTCTTGTGGGTCGCGCATTGAGAAATCGCAAGTCTTCGTATGTGGACCTTAAGAACAACCTCGAAGAAGTAAGAAATGTGCATATTAGTCTATGGACGGTCAGGAGGAGGCTTCTCGCGGCCAATATACGCAGTCATCGCCCGGCCCGCGGCCCCCTAAGTTACTCCGTGAGCACAGAGTTGCCAGGCTTAGGTTTGCTCGAAATTGTGAGTCATGGACTCAAGAAGACTGGAATAGGGTATTGTTCTCCGATGAAGCCAGGATATCTCTGTTCGGTGAAGATCGACGTCGGCGAGTGCTACGAAGACGAGGAGAACGCTTTGCAGAGGCTTGTTTTGAAGAAATCACACCTTATGGTGGGGGCTCTGTTATGTTTTGGGCAGGAATAAATTCAATGGATCGTACAGAGTTAGTCTTCATTGAAAACGGCTCACTGACTGGACATCGATACATAACGGAATTTCTAATTCCTCATGCACAACCCGCATTGGCCGCTTTAGGCGAAGACTCAATTTTTATGGACGACAACGCTCGCGCCCACCGGTCTGGCGATGTGGAAGCGTATGTGCAAGAGGTCGGCATTCGTCGTTTGGATTGGCCAGCTCGAAGTCCCGACCTTAATCCTATAGAGCATGTCTGGGACGTTCTGAAACGACGCGTGAGATCAGTACAACCGGCTCCGCAGACCATCAGAGAGCTGAAGAATGTGATTACCGCGGAGTGGGAACGTATTCCGCAAGCAAGTATCCGGGATATCCTCGCTAGCATACCCAGACGAATTCAAGCTGTGATTTCAGCTAGAGGGGGTCACACTCGATACTAAACATTTATCTGCTTTTACTTTATTAAACAAAAAACAAACAAAAATCTTTGTTAACTTTTACTTCACGAGCATATGCACTACTAGCGAGCATACACTACTAGTGAACTTTAGCATTAAAACCCATAATTTTTATCAAAATTTTATGATAATACTGACGAAAACGATTATTTGCTTGTTAATTTACAAAATTGTGAAAGTAAAACTACCCATAATTATCAAACAAACCAATAGTAACATTTGAAATGGTTCATTGCTTAGGTGCCCGTTTTTTTTTGCAAATGAGTTTATATTAGTGATAGTTTTCGACTGCCTCAGAAGAAGGATAATGTGTATGCAATATTTTTGTGTATTGCCATATTATAAATTCCTATGTACGAACAAAAATGAAATGAAAATGATACCTTAAAATTAATAATAATTAATGAAATATACCTAATTAATACAACTGTAAATAGTGGAATTACAATTCACACAAATAATATTTTTGCATCCCTTAGCGATTGATTTGTAACTTAATGCTTCTTAATTCCTCTAATTAATTCATAATTATTTGTTATGTAGTTGGGCGTAACAAATGAATCGGACCCGTTAATGAAAAATAGTTAATATTCCAGCATTACGATTTTTAAATAAATAAGTAAATCAAATTACTAAGGCTCTTTTTAATAGTATTTTAAACTTGTCATTATGAATTGTAGCACATACTAAGAATCAATAAAAGAATAAGTCAATTTATATTCACATTTTAGACTAAGATTCCAACGAATAGAGAACCTTATTTCTTTTTTAAGTCGGTTAATGATGTTGTTCCACAAAATTCTTAAGTTATGTTGTACTGTTACAAATTTTCCTAAACACAAGGACTATTTGTTAAGGGTTAAATTAGAATATATTTAAATATTTATAATGTATAAAAAGCTTTTATTTAACCATAATATTATGATATTTTATTTTATATGTTGTAAGCTACATGGATATAATATAAGGGATAATTCTAAATTACATACGGAAAGTAATATAAATCATAATAATATGTATTTACTTCGTGTTTTTATAGCTTCTGTAAATTTGTCCAAAGTGTAAAAAAAAATGATAGAGGTTATTTTTATTTTCTAAATAATTATTATTTTTAAATGTTATAACGCAGCATAAGCTTTACTATAATTTATAAAAACACATGTTACGTTATTAGTGGTAATTCTAGCCTAAACGTGTAATGCTGAGTAAGAAGATATTTATTATCCTGCCTGTAGCAAACAGTATTTAAAAGAAACTTTTATACAGGTTGTTCCAAAATTCAAACATATTACTGCACATTATGACGACACAGTAATAAAATAAACTCCTACTCGATACTATCTTTGATGGTTAATTAGTGTAAGTAAATTTAGTAAAAATTAAAAAAATCTACATTTACCAAAATTTTCTGGAATATTTGATTTCTGATTTTTAATTAAATTGAAGCACGTAAGGTATTAAGCTCGGCTATTGAAAAATGTACTTATGTATTCTCTCAAATTGAATCATGAGAAATGACAAATCATATTGAAAAAAAAATTGCTATGCAACTTTATCATAGTGGCAAGTTTTATAAAAAATTCCCATTTATCAAAATTTTTGAGTGTAACTTGGTGCTACCCTTGCGGTTTCTCTTACAGATTTTCAATGCAAGTTTTTATTGTCAAGTGAATTTTTTTAACGACATATTTTTGTTTTAATTTTTTTTTCACAAAAATTTGAAATTTTAACTATTGTTTTATCATGTTCAGAATTTCAAACAGGATATAATTAACTCAGTCCATGATAATCATCAATATGGCGATAGTATATAACAATGTTTAAGATAATTCATACTGATATATTCATACTTCGAGGTGATGCCATGATTGGTTGATTTATGTTAATTGATAGTAATGGTATCTGGGCTATCAGGCTCAGAAGGGAGAGTACCAGTGCAGCGGCAGTAGTGGAGTGAAGGAGGCGGGCGGCGCGGCGGCGCGGCCGGCGCAGGCGGCGCGGCGTGCTGCACTCGTCTTCTCTCAGGCGTGACGTCCGGCCGGGGTCAGCGAACGCAGGGCCGGCAATCGCTTTCTTATGCCCGACAAACAAGCCTTCGAGATGTCATTCACGTGCTCAACATCGACACCTAACTATATCATCAGTTTTTACTATTCACCACAAAAACCTGCTCACTGGCGCTAAGGTTCACTCGCGGCGCGTATTTTCTTCGCGGATTCGGAAGAAATTCGAAGTTTGACGGTTAAATCGGACCGAGTCCAAATATTTATAAAATACCACATATTGTTGGATAAGAGCACTCGCGGGACACGCCGTGGCGATCACTGAAGGATATTGTCTCATTACAGGTAATTGTTATGCGATAACATGACGTTGGGCGCGAGCGCAGCCATGAGCACTAACAGATTAATCGTGGCAATGTATCACACGTGCAGTCCGCGCTAGTGGCCCTTCTATTTGTAAACCGGCGCCGAGGGCCGCGCATTCCTAGCGTGCCTCGTGCCCTGCACACCTCCGCCCGGAGCCCCGAGCGCTCTCCTCCTGCGATACCGACCACTGACTGCGGATTACATCACCACTCAACAAACTAGCAGTGTTCTATTATCCTATACATTCGCAGTAATGTACAGCAACTGCTACGATATAACTGTACGTTACTGTGTACCAACGGTCGACTTTCAACTGTGCTTATATTCAAAAGCTACCGTAACTGTCAAAATGCGCGATATTGTTGAGATTTTGTTAATTTTATTTACAGTTAATTAGTTTAGAACGAACATATTTACAATTCTAGAATATGCACTTTTTATTTAATTGCTCTGGAATTTGGAGTAAAAGGTCATTAAAATATAAGTAAGTATAAATAGAAATGATCTCTACAAAAACATATGTATGAAATTGCATAGCAAAAAACGTCGTTCCTGATGAGAATCAGGAACAACCTAGTTACGTGATCTATATCGTGATGTCGAAAAGATGTATGGTGAAAGGCAAAACGCCTAGTTGTAATCATATGAGCATACGAATAAGGTTAAACAGCGTCCGTCGATAATGAGATATATAAATTAATACTAAAGTACAAAAGCTGCATTCCGATGAATGGTAAATGGGCGCCGCAGCACCGAGCGCGGACCTGGAAGGTGGAATAGGTGGCGGCGGTGTGCGTGCGGGGGAGGGGGGAGTGAGGGGACAGGAGAGGAGGGAGCACGTACGCATGCCTGCGCGTGCGCCAGCCTGCAACCAACACCCGCTACAACTAATTCTAACAGGTGTGTCTACAGTATACAACACTACAATTTTGGTTCCTTTCAAAGCGACACTTCATGTTCAGACACACATTAATATTATAGCGTTCCAAACAACCGCCCTTTAAAATAATCACAATAATAATGTCTTCATTATTTTGAAGTATCGAAGCATATACGTTACGGGAATAGAAATACGACTAATTACAATTACTTTGAGTAATAGTTGTGATTTGCGGTAACGGGTTGAAAAGTGGAATGTCGCATAGGTAGACCCAGATTCGATACTTAGATATGTAAATTAATCATTTCATAGAATACGTCGATAAAATTCAAACAATTTCCGTATGTTATGATGATTGTTTTAAAGTGATTATTCAGAAGATGTACTGGTACATCCATGATACCTAACTGTCGAATAGATAGATCGAATTTTCCGAACAGCGGCAACCACTTGTTAGTAGCGTGTTGTGGTAACTGGTAACTTCTTGATGGGGACCAGTATTGGAGTTGGACATTTGATGGAATGTTAATGAATGTGGTGCAGTGTCGCAAATGACTCATGTCTCATGGCGATCTTTGAAACGGCGTTAGAACATGTTCTCTTGGAATGCGGATACTTCCGCCATCTCGCTACTGCATGCTCTTCGATATTCCCCACCTCTCATCTCGTCGTGTCATGCCGAATGATTGTCATTTGTTTTTGTACATAGCCCGTAGCCGGCCGCGTGTTTGATGCCGTGGTCTCTCAGATTTTGGTGTATTCTATATTATACTCTATTTAGGAAAGATCCAATATCAGGGCTAATTAATAAAATAATTAGGAAAATATCAGGTAACTAATTGCATCCATAAATGTTAAGATTTGATTTAAAAATGAGTACAACTCATCATTTAGTTTATTGCGCAGACAAGCTACAATCAACCCGGTTATGGTGTGAATGTTGTTTGAAAATTGTACATTTTAATGTAAAGCTCTGTTGTAGCATGAATTTTATTTCTTTTTTCGTGTTGGGTACATCATTAAGTAACTTCCAATGGCACGTGGATCTGTCCATTATTTTATTTTATATATCGTTTTCTATCTCGCTAAAGTTCTGTCAAGTATTCTATTCAAGCACGCTGTTAGCATTCTAGTGGTATTACTGATTAGACTCTGCATGTATACAGTAAGCGTGATTAAGATAAATTTGAAGCTAACTCGACCAGGCGATGGCGGTTGAGTGGTGAGCGGTGAGGGTAGTTGTGCGGTGGCGCGATGGCGCGTGCGCAGCGGGCAGGTGCGCGTGCGCAGCCGGCCTGCTTGTTACAACGCCGCACGAGAATTCTCCACCCGGTGTAATTATTGATTCTTTAGGGTTCAGCCCCGTACGAGATTGTAATCTTTTTCGTTTGCAATTAATATATTATGTACGATCAATAATGTTTCTGGTGGTATATAAGTAGGCACATACAAGCTGAATTAAGAAAAAGGTGTATTTTTCTTTGCACACAAATAAACTATTTACACATTAAACATACACAGATTGTTTCAAAACCACGATATGTTTGAACATCATTATGGCAGCCTTATGTCCGTGTTCGAATGCAGTCGTCGTCATAGATTATAAATCGCTGCATCACTTTAGCGTACCGAAGTTATTTGTTAGTTAGTTGCTTAATTTGATTAAGTGTAATGAAGGCATGTAGAAGTGCGGTTGCACTAATGCACTGGAGTTGAATAAAACACGGAACCCGAGGCATCAAATGCCCAATAGAATTTAAACTCAAAGGCAAAGAATAATAAAATAATAATATGAGATTATAAATTATATCCTAGCAAATTTCAAATCATAGGCAATCCTACTGAACTACAATTAATAGCTAAATACTAATGAGTTCAATAGCGTAACAATGATAATATTACAGAATTTCAAAGAATATAAAAGATATTAGGCTCCAATATGTACTACCTATATGCCCTTTATACGAAAAATTTTAAAGGAGTTAAAGTAGCCTATCTGTTAAGCCTAGATGACAGCCTATGACAAATTTAATCAAAATCGCTCGAATCGTTGAAGTGTGGAAGAGCAACGAATATGTATATATTTGTATGTCTTGCTCATCCCATAAGAACACTATATTTTTCAGCATAAAAAGTAGCCTAGATATTCATTCCGGATATGAGCTACCTCCATACCAAATTTCATCAAAAGTGCTCATGCCGTTTGAACATGAAGAAGTAACAAACACAAAAACACTAATATGATGCATGTCTCCATTCAATAAATATACATTTACTGCATCAGCTGTTCATATTTGTCCCACTACAGAGCACGGGCCCCCTCTACAATCGAGAGTCCGATTGAGAGTAGTTAAGCCATATAATCCACCACGCTGGCTTAGTATTGGTTGGCGAACTTTACATACCATAGAAATTCTTACAAATCGTTATGGTGTGCAGGTTTTTCCACGATATTTTCCTTCACCATGATATCTGTGGTGACACATGACTCCGAGAACTAATGAAATTAAATGAATGCTCATAATAAATTGTAAAAGTCCCCTCCTTGATTAGGGGTTGGATCAAGCATGTTATAATATCTGTTATTTTTAGATTCTTGGATTTACTAAAGTTTTATGTAACGGTTTTAACCGCGGGCGTGAGCGAAATGTAAATACAAATAAATAAAATAGATCCTGTAATACGTTTATCTTAGTTATGATAAAAGGGTAGTGTTGAATATCATTAAGTCTGTTTATGAAAGTGCTGTTATTTTTAGTTATTCTTATTAATCTTATATAACTTAGTGATCGATACTAGGTACTAATAATGTGTATTAAGTATATTTAAGATTATCTACAGCCAGTGTTGAAATAAGCTTATAGGGGTGTATACATAATATAATTACAAAAGACGTTTAGTAAAACTTACAAAGTTTATATTACATTCGTGCATCCCTATAAGAAAGATGAGTACTCTGAAACATAAAGTAACATTTACTAAATAAGATAAAACTGATATATAAAACTGAAAAGTTTGTTTGTTTGAACACTTTAATCTTAGGAACTACTCATTCGATTTGAAAATTATTGGACAGAAATTATTGGACAGCTCATTTATCGAGGAAAGCTACAGGCTACTTTATATCTCGCAAAAAAACGATTTAATTATGATACAAAAGAGTTCAATAATCATCTGCAATAGGACCTAGGTAAATTGCATCGTTATATTGCGATTATTAATTTTTTATCTAAATGTTGATCATCAACTTTACAATCACCTTAAGCATAACATGAATAAATGTAGTCCATATCCTTTCATCTAAACTACGCACTAAAACGGTGAAGGAAAACATCGTGAGGAAACCTGCATACCATAGCGATTTATAACAAAATTCTATGGTATGTAAGTCCGCCAACCCGCACTAGGCCAGCGTGGTGGACTATATGGCCTAACCACTCTCAATCGTACTGTCGATTGTAGAGCAGGCCCGTGCCATGCAGTGACGTATATGGGCTGATACAGATATCCTTTCATCTTATTCAAAGTAAAGTGAGTATATAGTTGTAAACATATTGCTTACAGAGTATTAAAAGTCTTTATTATGATTACCAAAATGTGACGATTTATAAAAATATCTGTATACTGTATGTTGGTTGTGGACCGCACCGCGGAACTCTGAAATGAACGTAAATTACAACAAAGTAGAACTTTTATGTTTCTCAAAGCGATGTTTATCTCATCGCTGAGTGGCCTTTTATTTTACGCACTTGTCAGTGCATATGCATTTGCATGATCGGTAAATGGTATCACTTTTAATTCAACATTCCTTAAAGTTCATTGCTGACTTATGTTGAATATCTTGCCTGTATCTGTATCGGCCTGTGGTATCGGCCCATATACGTCCTACTGTGGGGCACGGACTTCTTCTGCAACCTAAAGTACGATTGAGATGGGTTAGGCCATATAGTCCACCACGCTGCACTGGCTTAGTACAGTTGGCGGACTAAAGAAAATACAAAACTTCAATGCTTGCTTCAACAAATGCGCTGTTGTGTTTCGGTTTGAAGCATAGAGTAACTACTGGACACATGGAGACATAACATTTAATATCTCAGGATGGCGAGCGCGGTCGAGTGCCAATCAATACTTTGTAATTCTAGGTGTTATTTGGTTTTGCTACTGTTCATGAGCAGTCGTACCGCTTACCATAAAGTGCAATTAAAAAAAAAGTTGGCGATATTTTTGCGATGCGACACGATATCTCCTATTTACCATCCAAGCTCATGCCAATAACTAGTAGCACTAGACCTCTAGTGCCAGATTATTACTTTGTTCAGGGGGGTCACTTATTTGAACGTTATCTTAATGGTTAATAAATAATATACACCCAACAGTCACATCATATTCCTGACCCCACGCTAAGATCTCTTGTTATCGTGGATATCAGAAACTACGACAGACTTTTCGGTCATAAACACCCAAACTGGAGAATACCTGTGGTTCACACAAGTTTTCAAACCAAACAACATCAAACCCGCAGCCTCTCGTTTGACAGTTGGAGATTAACTAACTGTGCCACGTAGGATATTCGATCACAGTATGAAAGTAAACCCTATAATTCTGGGTACTAGTAGCCAATAGTCCAAACTATATATCTTAAAATAGTAGTGATATGAAGCTAAAAATAGTTAAAGAATATGTGGTTTATTATAAATTGGCTTGGTAGAGACCTGGAAAATTATAAAAAGAGGTTTTCTAAATTTGGTGTTAATTTAGAATTCATGTTAATAGTCATAAACATGCATTTGTCTATTTCCTACTGACTTTCAACTAATTGGTTTTCATTTGTAGGATATTTTACTTTTAGTCAAACTCTATATAAAATAACATTTTTGACTCTAGGTTCTATCCTTAGTAAATCTGACTCAAAGTTTGATATTAATAAATTATAAGTTTAACCGTTAACCGATTACTTCAGTGACATACGTTCAAACTTATATTAGTTAGTTCTGATAACATATCGAGGAGGTAAAATATATGAAGGTACTTTAAACATGTAACGTTCCTCAGTAACGGTCGCGTATGACGCATGCGTAAATAATATTAACATGTTTCATTTTCCTATACCATATATATTTTATAAGGCAACATTTTGATCATTGACTCATTTATTTAATATCACTTTAGATATTCGGCATCTTATGTACACTGTTGTGGATAGATTTCTTTAAGATCAAATTATTTACGTCTTCATCTCACCGGGTTTGAAGTCCGGCTATGCATTCCTGTGCCCTATGGTGTTCAGATGTTCACGGATGACGGTGATCACTTACCATCAGGGGATGGATGCTCATATACCCCTTACAACATAAAAAAAAGTTATTGCTCTTCCACTGAAAGTTGGTCTGATATAAATATTTCCGTACAAACAAAAGCAGTCATTTAGTTTTTCCTTTTATGAATAAAGTTTATAATTGCTCACGATTCTATTTTTAACCGACTTCAAAAAAAGGAGGAGGTTCTCAATTCGACTGTATGTTGCTTTTTTTTTTTTTTATTAATTCACTTAATTATTTTCAAGATGATTGGAAGGTTCGACCAACTTTATTTATTTATTAATTTTATTTCTGCTGATACTGACATTACTGGACTTTATCTGCCAGGTTTTGGAAAGTGTGTGCTAGAGTGTGATTTTTATGAATATTATCTACAAAAATGTTATTATATACGCTCAAATTTATTTACTACTGGACATAGGCTTCTTCTACATCACTTTTCTCGGCCCTGCCTTTACCTCATCCATAATTTGGCTTGGTACTTAGTGATGTCATCCATCTAGTGACCAGCATTTTTTCCTCCTGGGCTCTTTAGGCCACCATTCGGATACTGTTTTAGTTCATCTGCAGATCTTTCGTCTGGCCAAGTGTCTTGCCCACCTCCACTTGAGCCCAGCAATATGTTATCCCACGTCAAAAAACCCTGAAATAATCTCTGGGAGATATGCCGCTCAAAGAGAACTGCATGGCACGTTGAGCAACCTTTGTTCTGTGCATGTGTTTTTGGGTAAGCGTCAGAGCCAGTAGGATATATTAGACAAAAAATAAACCTATAGTAATAGACTTGTGGTCGTATTTCATTTCCTCAGAATTATTGTCGGTGATTCTATGCTCCACTGTTTCTCCTATCACCCTGACTAAAATAATGGCAATATAACAATGTTTCAGCGGACGTTTATTGTTTAAAAATGAAATAACAGTCCGAAAATGAATATCTCATGTTATGCTTTAAATGTAACGCTTTGTTGGATGTAAAGAACGTGTTTTGTAACATTCCCTTAGATATATCTTAACAATCTCTGCAACATTCCTAAGGTGAAGTCGAAATTACAATCAAGATAAATAAGTTCTGCATCCAATGGTTAGCCTTAAAAGCTTGCCTGTATAAAAAGTCGATTATGGTTATTTTTATGATTCTATGAAATGTCCTTGCTACTTGTAAAAGAAATACCAAGAAAAAGTTGCTGTAACAGCCAAAATTCTGAATTTGCAATCGAAAACGCCTAATTATTAAATATGATAACTGACATATATACATATATGCGTAGTTTTAAAACAAGCCACGAGTTGACATACATAAGGCACATTGCGGATATTTTTTACAATAAACATGAATGAACACAGATAAAAATAATGATTCTACAACACAAATTCCGAGCATAAATCTTTTTTTATTTTTATTCATAAATATTACTCATGCATAAAACCGGAAATTCCTTTATTATTACTATCTTTAAATCAAAGGGTGTTTATTGGTTATTTCAAATTGTACTTGTAAGTTCTATGTACATTGATACTTTATACTCTTCCATGTATTTATCAAAGCTAACATTATGAAGTAAAGGTCTATGCAGGAAAATATTAACAATGACTAATAGTAAGTACCAGTTTTACACTGGTTTGTTTGATGTGATTCATGCTTATCCTTTTACGCAATGCATCGGACACAAATTGTTTATATTTCAATATTGCTTAATTATTATCTTAAGAGCGTATACACCTTGCGCGCAAAGTCAACTATAGGTATTTCTTCGTTAATTTCACGCACACATAAGCGACCAAAGCTGTGTGCGTAGAGCTGCCGCGTCGGCTCACTATACAATCGGCTCAAACAACTTTGATCCGTGCGCTTCAAATATTCAATTGAAATGTAACTGTAATATAATATCATAAAAATATTTTATTTGCATTATAAGTAGACAAATATTACTGTGCAAATTTAGATACTAATCATATTTTCGTTATTATTACATTGTTAAGTTGCATTCAAATCAGTGTTCAATCAGTAGACACTACGGACGTTTTATTAATCATTTCGTGTTCGAACACATAAATAGTGTTAGGGGCCTTACAACCCCTTACAATTACGAAATATATTTAATTTTATATTACAATACATAACATAATTTAGCCTCGGAATTACATCCCATTATATTACATGAAACATAATTTATACTCACTAAAAAATCATTGTATGTAATAAAAATAATTAAATATTTTACTACCAAAGTACTAAGATGTGGTAATCGCAGTCCGCGCGTGGCTATTTTTACTACGTACGGCAAAAATCGACTGCAGCTAGGCCGGAGCGACGAGCGATACGTCCTCCCTCTAGAAGGCCTTGTGGCGGTCTGATTTGATCCACGTCGGACAGCGTGTTTTATAGTGGTTTTTAAAATATTTGTAGAAAACATGAAAACTAATTTTGTTGAAATATAAAAATGATAATTTATTGATAAGATGTTCTTCTATTATAATATGTAATTGCTATAAAAAATTATGTACGATAAGTTGGTGAAAAAAAATATGTTCTTGACGAGAGTTTCTGAATAATTTCGCATTGTTTAAATTTTTATTTTTCAGGAACTAAACACAAAAAGATTATTTTTCTCAGCAAAATCCCTCCATAAGGGTCTTATTAGTCTGATAATATTTTTATTTTCATCTTATATTTAGTGGTTTCGGATATCTTAAGCTTCTAAATTGCCATTTAAAGCCTAAATAACGAAACTTGTGTTCAGTAATCCTTATAGTACTCACAAATTATCCATCAATCTATAATGTTTTCCACCAAAATCCCTAGATGACAACTTTTTCTAAAATTAGTAATAATTATTTTTCCTTTAAATTGTTTATTGGTGGCTATTAACTCATTTGAAAAGTCCTGTTTTTAAGCCAAAAAGCGCGTGCAGGGTATAAACGCTCTTAATTGTGAAACTTTACTTTTCTATAATCGAAATAGTCTAAAAATCATCAAGTACACTTAGTCAAAGTTAAGTTTGTATCAATAATATGATATTGTCTGTCCTATCAACATCTTGAGTTTCACGTGTTTCAAGAGAAATAATGTATTTATCAAATAATTTCTGGAAGTACCGTCCGCACCTGTCAATTCGTCAATGTATTTTTACCGTGTTGGGTTAGGTTTGATAAGGGACGGCAATAATGGCCATTCAATTTTAAACCACTTATCTGAAATATGTTTAAGTGAGTTTTGTGCACTTATGTACGTATGTATGTATATTGTATTTGGTTTATACAGTCTTATACTTAAGGATAAAAATTGAGCGTTCCGAAGCTACGATGGCATTAAAATGATTGATAAACCTAAGTCGGTTCGGGCACAACGAAAGTGGAACAGGGTTTGTCAACATGGACTGTCAGCTGGCCCCGACGATAGCGCTTATCGCCCGCGGGACATAGTCCGCTCATTCACAAGCCTTCCATTCATACGTCCGCTCCCACTCCGAGCCGCAAGCGAATGTGTTCTTTAAGACGATCGGCCGAAGGTTAAAATTGGTTCGTTGAGATGACCAGGGCGGCGGGGCGAGGGGTAATGTAGACCGAGGATATCGCGGGGTCAGCGCGGATTGTAGGCGCCCGATAAACGTCGATGGCGTCCAACGACTTAATTGACCAACAGTACCCTACACGCGCACAAAAACTATGTTCCTACAAACAATATGAAACGTTCTTCTTACGTCAACCCATGGTTCAATTTGTACTAATATTTTTGTTATACAGAGGCATATATAATAATAGATAGCTTATCAACGAACGCATTTATATGAGAATCGTCAAATATAAGGTTATTTCAAGATACAGGGAAGTCCAGCATGTTCTAGTTATAAGCAAATGGATTCAATTAACTTGTTAACAGGTTGTTAAGTTCAGTTCCAAGACCAGGTAAGTAATTTTTGGCGACAATAACAAAGATAATTTGGTATATGGCAGGGTGGTAAACAATGGCAGTTTAATGTAAGAGAACAGGTATTTGTATCTGGCGGATGATCGCAGCTCCATGACATATTGCTTTGTGAGCCACAAATTGGAGCACGCCCACATCGTTTAGGGTCCTCATGACCAACCAGCTCTGGAATGTGTAATTATATCTATGGAAATGACCTTTTGCATTAGTCATTCGAGATAAGTGATTTGCAGCATTGATTCATTGATGTATGAAATGATGACACATGTGGCTACGTACTAATACAGTAATAATTTCCGCCTCAGTTTGCAGGATCCTAGTAGTTTTTGACATAGTTCCGCGGTGAGTCATGTGACAAACGTTTCATTGTAACAGTCGCGCGGCCGTTATTCCAGAACCCTGTACATCGACGGCTGTGAATGAATGATGTGTGTCGTGCGACATGCGCGGACCACGGCGAGATCTGTTCCAAAACAACAGCTTCACTGTTTGCGCACAATATACTACGTTAACTACGCAATTGATAAAACCAAATGGATTACGGCTTGGATGTCACCGCTTTGCACACAATCTGTGGCATACTTCACGGTGCATTTGAGTGATGCAATGTAATACACACCTTGTTACATTGATATAAAGTACAAAATCATTTGGCCATTATTTACAGTAATCATTGCGCGTATTGCTTTATAGATTCTTTGTTTTGATCTGCCGATGCCACTGCGTAGTAAAGTTTGTAAATTTACTATAAGGCATACAAGTTTACCATTGGCATTGTTTTGCGATAATTATAAACGAGAAGTTTTACAGTGGGAGCACATTTCTATAAAAAATATTATGCACTTGTGAAAAATAAAAACACTCACGTGGGTATACATACACATTGAAAATAGTGTGTCAAGAAATACTTTGTTTATTGCGTGTTATCAATAATGGACGGCAGTGTCGACGTGTCGAAATAAAGTCAATTGAACATTTGAACCACGCGTGCAGTCATGAAAGGGGTCGCTTATCGACAAAGCGAAATACAAAAATCCATCGATAGTGCGGACGTCATAGGCGCCATCGCAGAAATGCTAACGAGTTATCAATGTAAACGGTTTGTTTACACAGTTAACCGTAATCTTATCCGGTGACCTCCTTAGACTCTCCCGTTTCGAAATTGTATCGGTCGGTATCGCGTAGTCCTTATTACAAGTCGCCGGAAGTGCGCGCTCGACTCGATCCGCCGAGCAAACGTTCATTCATGTTGTTCGTATTTATTTAGTGGCGTAAGTACCTACCGCTCCTGCGCACTCTGTTCACTGTTCAGTAATCAGTACTACACAGTACATAGTACACAGTACACCGTACTCGTTACGTTACTGGTAGGTACTTCAAGCCACATCGACGTCATACAAGCTAGTACCACTGCCCGCTCCGATCTTTCATTATCCACAGTGTCATGATTACCATAAAGGAACATCTTACGGAAGGAACAAGATCGTGGAATCCTGGTTAATCCTGCAAGATTTTACATCAAAATGTCATTTGACGATTACATTTACTTAAAATTGTATTACGCTTAAATCCTGTCCATCAATATTAAGATATATATTATATATATAGACTTAAGATTTGTTTTAATTAAGATAGATTTATATTAAAAAATAACATTACGTTCAGTAATAGTAGTCTTAATTGGAATCTATAAATATGCACGAAACTATTTTTATATAAATACATAAACTAATGCTTATGGTCCATTGGGGTAAGCAAAGACTACAGAGCGCCAAGTACTACGGTCCATACATAGCTCTATCGCTTTATCAACTCAGTCATTAATCTCTTCATACACGCTCATTTTTGAGAACTCCGTATTCCGCCTTTCTTTAATAGGTCTTATATTTGATTTTTATAGGACCACTTTAGACATCCTCGACCGTCTCAACCACCCATTGTCGCATCAAAAAACTCTTTTGATAATCTCCTTGCATCCATCCTTTTAATACGGCCAAACCATAGAAGCACTCTTTCCCAATCTTAATTAGCAGGTACATCTTTCTTCAATTTACATTTCTGCCTTATCAAATACATTTTCACTCTATCAACCAGTTTAACCCCATACTCTACAATGCCCTCATCTCTACAGCATTTATCCTACTTGTATGGTTCCTTTGCCACATCCAAGACTCACTGTTATACATAACATCACATATGCCTCCACTAGATTAAATGTATTATAATTATTGACCTTATGGTCAATTCAGAGAATTCAACTTACTGTATATTATTAAATTATTCAAAAAATTGCTAAAACCACATTCTCAACGCAAAGAGAAACGTTGTTAATACTCGTATAGGAAAAAAATATTATTATGTTTAAATATTGAAAAAATATTTTCCTTTAGTTTGTAAGTTTTTACTTCCCAGAATCCGTAATACAGCATGTGTTTTTATTTTCAAATTCATTAGGTATTCAATAGGTTCGATTCCTTGCTAGACATATTGATTTATCAAAAATCAGAATTTTTCGCTTTACCTCCTAGTTTCGAATTTGGCCAATCACGCCCATGTAAAAGTTCGCCCTGTATATCGATAAAAGGAAATAAAAAAAGTTGTAAAATATACAGTGTGTATTTGTAGTTGAGTTACCTACTAAACAAATGACAGGTCATACTTGCATGTAACTCATAAAGGTTTACGCAAAAACAATAATGATAAAATTTATCAGTTATTTAATAACAGAGTAAATCTCAATAGTTTTTTCCGAGTCTCCAAACGTGTGGAAGCCTTCTTGTTTGACCTATCTTATCCGTCATGCCGTATGATTAACCACCTTTGAGTATGATCCATTTTCTCTTCATATATCCAAACTGACTCTCAGGGCAGGCAATAATATCCAGGTGCTAAATAATTATTATTCCCATTAATATGAATTCTTTTCGGAGTCATGTGTGTATTGACAGTCAATCACCACGCACTAAAACGGTGAAGGAAAACATCGTGAGGAAACCTGCATACCATAGTGATTTATAAGAATTTATATGGTATGCAAGTCCGCCAACCCGCACTAGGCCAGCGTGGTGGACTATATGGCCTAACCACCCTTAATCGTATTCTCGATTGTAGAGTAGGCCCGTGCCCTGCAGTGTGGTATATGAGCTGATACGATACGATACGATGAATTCTTACCGACAATAACAAGGTAATTATGACAAAGACAATTATGTACCATAATATTTTGGGCGCGCTTGTACAATGGAATCATATCTATTTACTACGACTTTTTGATTACTTAATATTTACGAGTTACTAGCGCCTCTTCGCGTAATGCATAGTTCGGCACCTCTACTCATATAGTCTTTGATGCGGCTTGATACAAATGAGTAATATTTAATTGAGTCAAAATCATTCGTAATCCGCACCTTTAAATCTATTATAATATTTATCATACTCTAAATCATCCTTATCAACCCCTCTCAATCATACTCTCGATTATAGAAAATTCCCGTGCAGTGGGACGTTCCTAGACGGACTGATACGGGTATTATATTATACATATATATAATATAGAGTATACGAATATTATACGTTTTTCCTCAAATAAAAGTGTAACGGTGGGAAATCGGGAGAGCGGGCCATGGCACGGGCCTCCAGGATCTATCAACATATCAAAGTGTCTATTTGAGTATTTGTGAGACGTATTCACGTACCCATTGACACAGCCCTTATCACATGCGAGCTTCTCAATACGAATTCCGAAATTAGACATGCGGAAGCATTGAAGTACTGCGGAAAGAGCGGGATGCTCAGGAGTAAAAGTAAGAGTTGGCTCGCACGCTGGGGTTTTTTTTTATGGGAAAAACGTATGGTAGCTTGATGTGCCGCGCAAAGTCCGATTACCCACTTTATCGTTTTTAAACTTAGTGTCCAAGAATTCGGCTTTAATGAAAATTCTCGCAAAAATTAGGTCATATTATATTAAGTATATATTTGCGATGAGAATCGCACACTGAGTGATTTCCTTAATTAAGTCACTCGATTAATCTAACACACTGTATTCAATTTCGTTCCAAAACAAATATGCTCAATTATTTTAATAGTTGAAAAAAAAAACTTATTTACGCTCAGAGAGCGAATATTTAGTTAAATTTGCGAATGGGTCAGTCGATTGCCTCGAGGTCTTAGATGGTTTAGGCCAACGAACTCACTTAAATCTAATAAGAAAGTCGCCACTATTACATACAACCCAATTCCGAATACTATTAGAATACCTTCCTCATTCGAAGTAGTAGACAGTTAAACTCTATAATGCACGATAAGGACAGTGACCTTATCCAATAACTGAAAGGGTTATAGAGAATGCTTTCTTTTTATTATCAGTGAAAACTTGTGATTAGTCTTTAGTTACATAGCATATTAATTAAACATTTTTATTTTATTTATTAAATTGATGTGCGCCACCTATTTGAATACATGTTATTTATATACAAGTATTGTAGAAGGTGACGAACGTTTATAAGTGTATACATTTTCTTGTAGTAGCTGTAAGTTTTCTGATTGGAAAAATGAAATAAACAAAATTATTTATGAAAAGTTTTACAATATGATAAATGCAGTGATAAGGGCGGGCAAAGGTGTCGAGTGGCGATCGGGCGGAAGTGATCGTCAGGAGTGGGAGGAAAGGGTCGCTCGCAGGCAGCGCGAGCTAATTGCCGGGAATTTCGGAGGTCGCCCGATAACCCGCGTCTGCGCCGGAAGTCGATAGTGCTTTGATGTGTGGCGATGGCGTCCGTTCCCCTCGGCCCAAACCGTGCCCCCCGCACCCCGCACCTTCCTCACACCTCTCTACTTCACCGACCTACCCTCAACGAGTATATTTGCCGACTTACCGACTTTATGATTTCATATTAATTTATAACTAAGACATTATCCTCTTTTTCCCGCTCCGCACTTCCCCGACTTCTATTTAAATAAGTTTCGATTCTAATTTAACATCATAAATTTCACGCAAAATGTGCCCCTTCTGTTGATATGGACATACTCTGATTATATATTAATCTGTATCTGTATCAATACATTTACGTCACTCTGTAGCGCACGGGCCTCCTGTATAAACAAGAGTACGATTGAGAGTGGTAAGGCCATATAGCCCGTTAATGGTTAATCCCTGGCCTAGTCGATATAGTGTGCAGGTTATCATGATTTCTCAAGAATCGCAAATTAGTACAAGGTTCATTAGCTTTCTTTCAGGGAGCTTTTGTCGATTGAGCTTTTATGTGCACCCAGCTTGTTAAAAATGGGTCAAAACTGCTTTGTGGTCAATTCGCAGCTCTTCATGCTATGTTGTAATTATAATATTGTGCACGATATCCATTGAATACGCTAAAACCAACTTTGTGCTACTCTGACTGAAATTAGCACTAGATATGGACCTAATGCAATAAAAAATATCGTTATTTTTTTTTCCTTTGAACAAAATGGCTATCTGTCTCTTCAGCCACAGAAATTCTACTGCTAAACATTGGCCTCCCACATACAGGTATATATACTTTAGTAAAATGTAAATAAACTTGTAAAAGTCTTCAGTTTTTTTTTTCATATAAAATGCGATGGAACTTTTCCCCTACCTTATATGGATCAAATATTATTGTTCAGTAAATATTAGCACAGCACATTAGAGAATAGCCACATGCAGTACCTCATGTAGTAGCAAATTCGTGGAATCGTGATAAACCATTCAATCATTTGATCTCCTGTTTGATATCAGATACATTACATTATTCGTTTGTCTGTATCTTTATCTGCCCATACACGTGCCATTGCAGGGCACGTGCCTCCTGTACCATCGAGAGTACGATGGAGAAGGGTTAGGCCGTGTAGTGCGGTTTGGAGGACATTAACATAACATAGAAATAAATACGAATCCCTATGGTATGCAGGTTTCCTCACGATGTTTTCCTTCACCGCTATAGTACTTGATGATTGACTCTCAATACACACATCATCAATTCGATAATCATCTACAATAACTATTCGTCTAGTTAAATTATATTCGATTTTAGCGCTAGGTTGAAAAAAGAGAGCATAGCAGCATTGTTAATGGTATGTAAACAGCTTATTGATATACCCATAATATTTAAGACCGTAGTTGCATTCGCTTTCATCTGATGGGTCATCAAGGGACGGGGTTAAGGTCTGAATGGGACTAACAAACTCACTGGACATGCAAAACATGACAGCAAAACTGTTATCACATTGGATTTCTGCAATGCAGCTGAAGGGACTGTCCTAAAGTTTAAGCCCGACTATTCATGTTGTAATCACATCTGGTTGTAAACACATAATATGGTATATGTATATAAGTAAATAGTGATACCAAGCATGACAGGAACATTATCTCCATATTATTTCTCTACAAGATAATACCTTATTTATGTCAAGAGGAAAAGCTATTTACAAGTAGCTCTCTTTTTGGTACTCCGAAGAAGGCCGAAATAGGTATGTCAGTGTCACTAGCTTTCCAGGTTGCCCCGATGCGGATATTGCTGCTTTATTCCTTTTATTTATATATTAATATTATTTCTTTGAAATGCGTGATAGTTTAATTGCTAGACATCTCGTACTGTCGTTCTTAGAGTGCACAGCGCTGTAGCAAGTAAATGTGTTCTTAGATAATTAACGCTTATTTCTGCGCGTAGAAAATTTTTCATATGAAATTCAAAGTTGTATATTTTTTTCAAAACTTGGGTACCTAAGGTAAGGTAGGCGAAAGGTTGAAAACTTAAGACCAAATAATTTCGCCACATGCGTAAAAATCATATTGCGCCAAGCCTCCGAAAGTATAGCACAAGAGCAGGCAGAATCAGTTTATTTACATATGTTATGACACTTCTAGTTTTAATTACAGTACGAATGTGGGGGCTTGGCTTAGGCAAGTCACAGTCGTAAAGAAAACCGAAGTGCAGTAGCAGTTTTTCGGCTTGTTTATTGGTACAGGAATAAGTTCACTTCCTTTTTGGATACAAATAATACAAGTTCACTCTTACGCTCTATAAATAATTAAATATATAGATGATTAACATTCAAACCCCTGTCACGGGAGTTAGGAATATGACAGCTTTTATTCTTTGTTAATATGGAATGACATATAAAGTGGATAGTATTTTTTAAATTGTGGTACAGCATAGTGATAGGATTGCCCTGATGGTAAGCGCAATGTCATCCAAATACAGTACTGAATAGCTTTGAGCGGTTGTATCGTGCCATTCAGCACAATTATGACCCGCTTAGTTGCTTCTTCAAGCTATGGCAGACCGCCCCAGGATTATAGGAAATAGAGAACACGTGTGACTGCAAACCATTCCACAGCTTGGTAGTGAGGCATTCAAAGACGTAGCAAATCTTTTGCCTTGCGCTGAGGGGTTTTGACCATCAGGCTGTTCGCATGCCAGCATGCTTAGTGCTGTTAAACAAAGGAGAGGAGGGGATCAAATTGAACGATTCCTCAGAGAAATCACCGCGATACAAGTGAGAGAACGCGCTTAGAGAGACATCCCTCCGCAACTATAGCGATTCAACAACTAAGTTGCCCGCAAGGATCATTCACGATGCGGCTGGCATAATATTCATCCACATACTACAATAATACGCTAGTGCATAATATAAATAAATTTTCTACTGTTGAAACATACTGTTGAAACGTCACGCGAGTCCAAATGAAATTGTACTATATACTATGACCAGAACCCTACTACGTACACGTGACGCAACGTGGCTTGGGTGTTCGAAGTGTGGCTCTGGTCATAGAAAAACAGTATGATGTCATTTGACTGAACACGCTCATCGCACTTTAATAGTATGTTTGGGCCATTAAATTGGCCGAGTATAGTAAAGTGTACGTTTTACCCATATGGTTTTACCATTGGCATTTTTCTTTAACGCTAAAAAACATCATGAGGAAACCTGCGTACCGTAAGGATCTTGACAAAATTCTATATAGTCTCTGAAATCTGCCAACTTGCGCAAAGTAATCGTGGCGGACTTTGGTCTAACCCTACTTTGCTACTTTGGTCTAACTAAAAGTCTGATAGGGAATCAGACTTTTAGTAATAGAGGAGCCCTGTGATTAGTAATAGGCGATTATAGATTGATAGATACATTACAATGTATTCCTGAAGCCTGTGAACTAATATCAATTTTACTAATTTAGAATATGCTGAATTTGTAAGGTCCGAAAGGTTCAGGAGTGGAGGCCACGTACAGGCAAGCGAAGTGTCGGACGCGCGCCTACAAGGTGGACGGACGATCTGGCAAAGGTTGCAGGAAACGCTTGTAATTGAAGAGAGAGAGATTAAGAGAATTTGTATTTTTACTTTTATTCCCCTTTTAGTATTCGTATTGTTATCCCTAATACTCATCTAAACACATTAAATGGAACACCTAAGCATTTTATGCTACTAAATCTTTAAGTTTTGGCATTAAAAGCAGATTGGCGAAGTTTCTATGTGTCATTACACTTATCATTATCATATTAGATCAAAATTGTATAGATTAGACAATAGTGTAATCTTCTAATAGGGACTTCATTTTATACAATCGGATTGCACATGTCATGTGGACCGACACGATTGCTTTGTAACAAGGGCACATCTCGATATATTTGACGTTAATTTAACAGATAACGCACATAGTTGAGTAACGGGCTTATAACATTTCGTCACATATTTCAAGATAAAAAATCAATTTATGTCATTAGAAGTCAATTCGTAACCTCTATTATCAGATGTGGTTGTCGTCTCTAATATTTGTGAGTGCTCTTCCTAGAAATGCACGAAGTGAAATAATTACAGACATATATCATACATAGGAATGTATTCACTGATAAATCAGGGTGTTATTTCCTCATTAAGAATAACTAGAAATTATTAAAAATAAGGTTATTTTAACCACACTTAGCACATGTAAGTTTCATGGTTTTCAATGATATAGAGCCACACAGTTGTCAATCATGATGACTCAGCATGAATGGGTAGGCTCGTTCGGAGCGGAACTACTGAATCATAGGAGATGGACATAAATCGATCTATGCAATATTAATGAAATAATTCAGCAAAATCCGTGTAAAAGACTTTGTATCTCACGAAGGTAGAATACTCTGCATCGAATAAGTAATCCGGGCATTTGATATTCCGTCACATCAACAGTCCCCGAAATTCAATTCTTTGGCAACCAGCGCAGAATTTACGAACGAGGAAGCACAGAGTTCAAGAAATAACAGATGATGATGAGAGCATTGTTGTAATTCATAGTCTCCGACTGAGTCCCCTTGACAGACAGAGAGAGAAGAGTAGTGTGTAGAGCCTGTTGTAAATGACTGAAAGTAAACTGAATTAAAGCAGCATTGCTTTATAGATCCTTGTATTACGAAATCTTTCAGATGGCGATATCGCTAAGCGATGATGGAAACCAGCATAGTGACCTAAGTAAATATGTCGCTATTCGAATTCAACTCTGTACATAAATATGTTTTTCCTTCTTTCTTTTTTGTATTTCTAAATACATTTTCAAGTTAGGCAGACAACCTCCTTGATGAAGTAGGTTAGACGCCGGCTGTGAAACGTGAGGCCGCGGCTTCACCGTTCAGTCCCCGCGCCGAGGTAAATATTTGTGTGAACCACAGGTATTTGTTTCGGGTCTAGGTGTTTGTGAGACCGAAAAGTCTCTCGGAGGTCCTGATACCCACGACACAAGCCTCAATTTCAGTGTGGTCTTAGCGATAGTCTTAGATCTTAGTGGTGTCAGGACTATGTGTGTGACTGTTGGTTATATTTATTTATTTATAATTGGCCAGAAACTGACAATTTTCTTTCGTATGAGGATTCTTTAGATGTGCACTTACCGTTTGGTGTGTTGTAGTTGTTGTGGCAGTACCTGCAAAAAAAAAAGATTTTAATGGAGTTGCATTCAAAAATACATATTACTGACTACTGACCACACATAGACGTTTCCAAAGTTAAGGGGTGTTTTCAGTCTCCAGTAGCACAAGCAGGAAACTACTTAAGACGGAATTTTGTATATATAATATACAAAATTCCGTCAAAAATATAATACAATGTGAAGGTTTGACAATTTGAGTAAACACAAACATGGTTTAAGTAGAATAATGATAGTTGTTCATGAAGACTTAAAATAATAATTAGCTTTCAATATAATAAGCATGTAATTCATTCTTACTTGCCCTGTCTCGGAGGCGCAGTACTACTACTATGCTACCGTATGATGGCAAAACTGTGGTCTCGGGTTTGTATCCCGGGTCGGACAACGTGATATTGGTTTTTTTTAATCATTATCAGCCCGGAGGAAAGAATTTGTGACTGATATGGCAATATGCTCGTCCCCTATCACATTGTGGGACGAAAAATACAAGGCGAAAAGTGATTGCCTTGGTTGTACTTGGTAGTTTATGTATATGTCTTGCTGTGGATTTCCTTAATTAATAAAGTATATGGTACTCGTATTAATATTGAATATTTTTGGAACTATAGGCGGTAATCGGTATAGAAATAGATAAGGTGTCATTTAGCTTAGGTATGTTTAGAAGTAGAATGTAAGTTAGGTAACAATATCCGGTAAATGGCATAAACATTATCAACGGTGCTACCTATAGATACGGCCACTGAAATCTCTGTTCAATCCAATATTTTTAAGTGTTATCTATTCGAGTTGTTACACTCTAAATAAACAGTGATAAGGGCGGGCCGTGACTTCTATCTATACGACTCACGAAATTCCAACCGGATGTAAGGCGGCGGTCCTAATGAAAATCATTTTATATATAGGTATTAAAGATTGCTGTTCTACATACGCATATGTGCTTCAAATGCTTGTTTTGGACTGCTTAATTGTGTGTGACGAAGGAATTTATTCAACTCGTGCTGGTGTTTTGACTCTAGTAGAACAGCGGCCTAGATATTTGTAGTTGTAAAAACAATTTCTACCTGATCTCTTGTCATTCGAGCCCATAGTTTAAAATTTTAAACAGATATGTCATAAATAAACTATACATATGTATGTTATTACATATTTTATATGAGAATGTTAAATAGAAATAATAAAACTGTTTATATTCCTATGTCTTCGCAACTTGATATCTTTATCGCATCAATTATTTGGCACGCGATTACTTAACAGTTTGTTATTAAGTACATATACAGATAATCGCATCCGTAACAGTTATTTCATGATATGATTAGAAAGTTTGATTCCCGCGGGAGTGGTTAGCGTGGGGCACGTGGCATGGCGCGGCGTGACGTGGCGTGGCGTGGCTCGGAGCCGACACAGTCGTGGCGTTGTGTTCGTCAGCGTCGGTGAGTCGACGCGACGTAAACAATGGCTTCAACGCGCGACCATCAACGCCGCCTGTATCCGACTAGGCACGTATCACACTTATCGGCGACCTATATTGGGTGCGCATAATTAGTGAATACTTTGTACATTTCGAGCTGATCGCAAGTTATTACTATACTATACTATTGCGTACATGATCTGCGTTTACACTATGAGAGCATGGTTGTGGTCTAAGTTTAAATAATCTACGATTATAGTAAGGGTCCAAGGGTCTGAATGTCTATTTATATGTACAAGAAATAACTTGTTATGCTTGTAATCCTAGGTAACTTGCGAGAATGTATTTTACCATGACCCGGAAGGCTTAAGTATAACTGTTTGGATGTATAAAAAAATAGTACGGGAGCCAAGGCATGAGTAGCTGTAAATGTTTCGTTATACAGTTCGGGCTGAGAGTACTGAAGTTTACGTCAGTGTAAACATTAATATTATACCACAAATGTATCGCCTTGGGCATTAGAGAAGTGAAGAGAACACACAGACGATGCGGCCGAAAGTGTTTGCGAATGTGTTCTGTGTTCAAGGATCGGCTTGTTCTAGATTCGGCGGCGCGGCGCTCGTGCCATTTGCGTTTGTCGACGCTGGGCCCCCGACTCGTGTTCCACAAACGGTGGAAGCGGGGCGCCAGGCAGACACTTTGCAATTAATCGATTACAATAACTGAATTATGCGATGACGTAGTGACAGCTGCGCAAGCGGTCGCCGCCGCTGTGTGCGCAGGTGTCGTGCGTGACGTATTCTTTGAGAAAATCAAAGGAAAACCCACGCGCTCGTCTCGCGCCGCGAGCGACACGTTTTCATTTGCAAAATATTGGTGTTACCACCTGTAATCCGGTTATAATAATGTATTCGCCGCTCGCCGGGGCGCCGAGTTTGTTAAACTTTTTTAACATGACGAGAATTGTACGCAAATTATGCCGGTGACATTGAATTTTAGGATCTGGGCCTATGGACTCTATTTAAATACCTAATCGGCCTTTTCGATCATTTAAAGGTAATAGTTTCGGATTGAAATTAATTTATAACACTTAGGAAAAAAAAGCCTGTCATCGGTTGCCAAAATATTTGCACCTCTCGATATTTTTTTATTGCAATATATTTAAACCTTTACTGAATGGAATAAAGTTTAAAATTGAGCACCCATTTGAAAGAAATTTATTAAAATAATAAGTTATGCATACTAGACTCTAATTATGTGAAATCATAATGACTGTATACATATTTCTTATGAAATAGCTATTAATAATCTGTCAATTATTAATAACATTTTAAGCGTTAGAAATATAGCACTAACGATAAAGAATATTTACTTACAGCTGGGTACATTTGCCATTCCAGAGGTAACTATGACCTATCTAATTAATTTGTTACAAACCACAGCAAATGCTCCACTCCACTCCACTCCAATTCATACTATAAATGTATTAACCGAAGAAAATTACACTATAGGAAATTCAAGGCAGTTTTCGTTTATCCAACCTTGTTTGTCCGTAAACTCGGCTGTAACTACATGTATTCGGCTATCATCTTAAATTGGACATTTGTGGTGAGACACCGGGCTCTACCCGCTCGTTTTGGGTGCATATATGTATCGTCATAAAGATTTGCATCGTGGACAAACACTTACACTGGTCCTATATATTGAACTGCAAGCTAGGATTATCAATCTATATTTACTTTATTACTTGTATTTTCCACTAGAATCTTTAGTCACTACACAAGACGTGGACTACTTTTCCGTATAAAACTAAGAAGGCTATTTGCTATTCTTATCTATAAATACATTTTCCAGAATGTGATTATAAATAAACAATTACCTATAATTACTAAGTAGGTACCTACTTTTATTATAATTGGAAAGACCCCGCCACACACCATATTTACATAATGCTAGTGATAGTGCTCCACAAATCTCTTAAGCTATTGATTTTTTTTGCTTTTATCGGTTAAGACGCAAAGTCCATAGATATTTTTGAACGTCATCCAGATTTGGCAAAAATCTCATCAGAAATTTCTATTCACTAATTTCATAATTACTTATGTTTATTTAGGTTGTGTCAAGCCAATAATTTTTCCCAACATTCTTTAGCACTTTAGTTACTAATTAAAGTTCTTGGTTAAATATTCATGTTCCATATGTGGAAAAGAAGAAGTCATTGAGTCCAGGTTCCGCCAAGACTGACGTCTAACCTAAAAGTGGTACTACAGACGATACAGATTTTTGCATTGACGATGCTCGGCGAGTCTTATGGGGCGAAGAAGACGCCGTTGCATGTAGCATTCTTAGCTTTGCAACATGCTCTACGATCGCTGGTTGCCGATGAGGATCAAGTTTCTCATCTAAAAAAGCATTATGCGGTCAGTGCTCTGCCTGATGTTGATCATAAGAATCTCTCGGGAATTTCCTGGAACAAATGTGGAAGCTGAATCTTCTGTCCAGCTTTTCGAATCGGGTCTGACACACTTGCCCTTACAAAGGATATATTCTATATTTATTGACCCTATCATATATGGGTTTAAGACGTGGTCTGTCCTCAGGTGGAATGTCCGGGAGGTCCACGTTGGATGAAGATTACGATGTTTTACCTCCCAGTTCAAGTGAGCTTAAATTATCTGAGCATATTATCCATGCATACAGCTTCTTAAATGTATTGTAGATGCTTGATTTTGTTACAACTAATAAACTGTCCAGAAATAAGTTCTAGATAGCCATTGGATTTACTGATTTTGGTGTCTCAAAGATACGGACGTCTCCGAATAATTTATATTATATTATCCGCTGTTAGTAGCAGATTTTTCTATTTTCAATATCAAAAAAGATTACAAACGGATAGCAAAACTTGAGGAATTTGAATTAGCGCTAATACTGAGACACTGTTGGGTTTATGGAAATTAATATTTCCCTTTGGGAATGGTTCTAACAACCTAAAATTCTAAAATTTTGCTTTTAATAGCTAACACTTTACTCAAGAAAAATAAAACCGCAACTGATATAAGATTCCTATATCCAAATCAGAAAGGAGGTACTACATATTTAGGGTGTACACGTAATGTTTGACCTGAGCTATAATAGAAACTACTAAATATTGTTCAACATAAAAGTAAACTATACATTAACTCTAACTCTATATGTTGTCTAATTTGCCATCAATGTGGTCAAGATTATTTACAAATAGGACGGACGTGCATTCTTATCAATGAAATTCTTAATAGTATTTGTTGTTTTCACGAGTGCTTCTAAGTTGATCTCTACTATTTCATTTTAATTCGAAAGTATAGTATTTAATTACAATGCATCTGCATCAGCCCATATAGGGCCCACTGCAGGGCACGGGCCTTCCCTACAATCGAGAGTACGATTAAGAGTGGTTAGGCCATATAATTACAATACAATAACAATGCAAATAATTACAATGTTTAGACAGTCATATAGTTAAATATTAAGTTATTTAAACAAAATAGTATGAAGTATAAATGGACAAATACACAAGGATTTCAAAAAGAACGCAGAAGTGTACAGATTACCTTACACATGCATGCAGTTTAATTATAAACGAACAAAACAATACAAATTGCTGTAGTATTATCATTGCCAACATTAGCAGATAATTGGAATATAAAATCATATTAGGTTGGTATGCCAGTGTTTCCGATAAAGTTAGCAAAAGCAGCATTCAATATGTAACGATTCAACAGCTCTAAGTCCCAAAAAATTAGCAACATTGTAGTTTCTGTATATTTTTAAAACGAATATTTTTTATTATTTAACGAACTTTATTTATTATTAATATTATTTGAAATAGTGATGAACCATCATTTAAACTTGCAATCATTTGCAATGCATCAAAACTTTGTTGAGGTCGTGCTTGATATTATTTGGAATGGTGATGAATTTGTCTGTTTGCATGGGAATGTATTTGGACTGCACTTCATAAAAATATATTAAATGGCAGAACAGTGCTCTCTTATCAATTGTGAGTTAAATTCCATAACTTCTACTGTTTTAAATGATTTTATGGGTCTGCAGTTCCGTCAGGATGGGTTAGATATATGTGTACAAGTTAGTGCCGCCACAACATGTAATGAAGCAATATGTTGGGAATGATCGAGCCATGCTGTAGCCTGACAAAACTATAGCGTACATTGGGTTGGTTCTATCTATTTGGTACTACAGATAACTGACGAAGTAACGGAAACGATGCTGATGATGTGTTTAGTTCGGCGAGGGTAAATACTGCAGTTGCTGCTGACTTTTTAGTTTTTCTTTTAATTTGCTTTAAGATACCACTGGAAATATTTAACTATAAAACATCTTAAGTGATATATCACAATAAAGATGCATGTTTAAATAAAGTTAAAATTATAAATAATAAGCAATGAAATTGCAAATAAACATACATTCTAAATCAAAGTTGCTACCGCCACAATGAGAATCTCCAACGAAGATAACAAATAACATTAATATTTAATTTCATATGTATCCTTCTGCGTGCATCTTCAATAATAGGAGAGTTAAGAGTACAGTTTGAACCTGTGGTTTGAACCTTGATGATACGATATGCCCAGATAGCGAGCACTATACACGAAGTCGGCTTTATGTTTGTTTTGTTTCATATAACATGGACAGTGAAATGTAAGTGATATTGGGTTTTTCTATTCATTATCGACCCTGAGTTATCAATTTGTGCCCGATACGATAGGATCGCTCTATATTATATTCTGTGACGGAAAATATAATGTGAGGGCTGGGTATGTTAGTTGCACTTCTGTCTATCCCTTCTCAATACTCAATATCTTTATTGCACACCCCATGTTACCTTTAATATATAATGTATTCTGGGAGGATGGTATGTATGTAAGTAATCACAACCAAAATCCTTTTTCAATAAAACCAAGGAAAACAGTAAAAATATATCTCTTCATGTGTAGTTATGAAAAATGGAATGATTTTCAGACCTTTGTTATTTTATTGTAAGCTCTTATACTTGTATATATTGGTAGATTAAGTAGAGTATAAGTAAGCAAATAAAAATAAATGGAACTCTCTAACACTGCAGACAGTAAAAATATTGATAATTTAAATGTTTACCAAAATAATGAATCGAAGATATTTAATTTTATTTAATTTGTGTTTGTAAATTTAACAAGTTTGTTTAGTAATGTACTTAAACATTAGTCATTATAACTTGAGTAGTATAGGTATATTCTCATATGAAAATATATAATACATTATATTATTGGCCAACGTCTCATTATGAAAATTAATAACAGCAACCAAAAACCTTGTCAATAACCATTATTAACCATACATTAAATACTTTAACTGAAATAGAACTAATTCCATACTTTGTAATTTAATAACCCAGTTTCATTATCATTTTTAAGGACATATTAATAATTACTGTGAATGAGGTACTTATGCTGCACAGGTTAATTTTAAAGTGATTAAACAGAACCTGAGATGTTTAAGTTTGGTAAAATTAAGTTAAAAACATCAGGTGACAGAAAATCAGAGTTGTTTGGTACCAATTAGCTAATCAGTATAAGCTGAGTCATTTCCTATTACATTACAGGTCATTCTTAATTATTTTGTCCTTTATAACAAATTTGTAGCATAAAATTGATTTTTATTTATTTAGATATGTACAGAAAATGTGAAAATATATTTTTGTATTTTTAACAGTCTTAATTTTGATAATTCGGCCACCCTTAAAACAATAAATGTTAATATAATAATTTATTATTTTACTAAATAATATTTTATTTACGGATAAATAATGTTAATGGCGGCTGAAAAATATTTAAATAATAATAATCATAAATGAAAGGACAAAAATGTGTAGTTAGTATGTGTATCGGTAGAGGCGCGCGAGTGTGCGGCGCGGCGGCGGCGCGGCGGCGGCGCGGCGGCGCGCGGTAGGTATGGTGAGAGGCCGAGCGGGGGCGCGCGCACGCACACAGCCGCGCTCCGGCCAATCGCCGCGCGCCGCGCACACACACCACGCCGCACCAGCCATGCCAAAAACACTGTTTTCTTACGAAAAACGTGCTCATTTTGTGCACGTTTAGGGTGTGAACGCCCCCGCGCACGCCATCCGCCCGCGACGCTGACACCCTTTACCATAATTCACCCTCGGAAAACTTAGAAAAAAATCACTAAGTATTCGCACTCTACGTAGTGCCTCTTCCACTTTCGCGAATTTTCTGACATATTCCCGAATATATTTCACGATTTATTTCTCCCAAATAGAAAGTTATGGAACGGCGCTTATTAATGAGAATTAATAGAATGAAAAAAAAAATACGCCTGCCTTCGTAGAAGGCTTCGACGTGTTGGTTTCTTCGAAAGGGTCTACATTCGACAGCCAAAATAAATTTATGTTTTTTATGAATTATTTTATTCTGAAATAGTGTTAGAAAGCATTTTAAGCGAAAAAAAATGTGTTGTATGAATTAGTTTAGTAATAAATAGGAAGGTGCGCGGGCCCGCCCAGGCGGCGGAGGCGCGGGCGCGGGGCGGCGGCCACGCTGCGCCCTCGCACTCACATACTTATGTCAAAAAAAACTGTCCCCAACCTGGAGCTTTTGACTTCTATGTGTAGGCGCAAGCCTACATGTCAATATTATGTAGCAAAAATGTAAATACACGCGCTAGTTTTTTTAGGAAAATTGAGCAAAATTTTCCGACTTCGCCGCTACTTTAGCGTTAAACCTGTGGTTTGGCTACTATTAAATTGAGAGAAAGTGGCTTTAAATTATTTAAAACAATATTTCGATTCATTCAGTACCGGGAAAATATATTTAGTACTGGAAAAGAGAAAAATAAAAAAAAATACACGACAGCGAAACAATCCGAGGGTAAGGTAATTTGCATATTATTTTGATACATGTTTAGGTAGTTAATTGTTTCAACGATATACTAAAATTCTAATGTATATTGTGTGCTAAAAAAATGAGAAAATAAATAAGCGCATCTTTGGGGAAAAAAATCTGCGCTGCGCATGTCCTCACAACAAGCGCAAACGCACCGCGCGCGATCTCTCTTGGGAATATTCTACAAGATTGTTCCTTGTCAGAGAAACGCTTCAAATGTATAATATACTAGTGCACAGTCAATAGCGATCATCAACATTCAGTTAACCAAATTGATTGATGAACCCATGGGTATACCTGTAATTGTTATCACGATGGTACTAAGGTATTAGAAAAAAAATAGGTACCTATTTGTATTATTTTTCATTACAAACCTGTACGAATAAACGAAAATTTTTGAAGTACATATTATTTTTCAATAATGCACATCTACTCAAATACTATATTAAATTGAACTATTGAAAAAATACAGAAATAAAATGAAATGTTAACGTGCGTCAAAGCTTTACCTATATAAAGGGGCGTTTTAATTACAGCAAAGAATGTTATCAGTAATGTTGCCGTTAGGTTGGTGTCGGCGCACGAATTCCGGGAATTCCGGGAACTAATCCCAGAGGTAGCTGCAGACGCCACACGCGCCGCGCGCCTGCACTTCTACAATCATATCGACATTCACTTCCACACAGAAACATATTTACAAGGCTTACTAAACTATTCATGTTCAAAATCGTAAATAAGGCAATTTCTTAATTATAAAATAATTATTACAATTTAAATTAGTAAATTTTTTTAATAGAAAATATTTAATATGCACTGTAAAAGCAAATGCGCGATTCTATGCAGTTTAGATAAAAGTATTTAGTAAGGTAGTAGTAGTAAGGATTTTAAAAATACACCATTAGAACCTATATTATTTTTGTGAAACATAGCGACTATTTTTTATTACATTTTTCTTATCGTCGTTTTTGGGTAACAAATACAAAGTTTTTTCTGAAATAATTCTGTAGGTACATGTTTTATTTTATGCAACAAAGCTTAAAAGCGTTTATATTTTGTGACTCTGCTGTGGCGCGTATTTACTGTTACAATTTTTAAATAAATATCACTTATCGATACTATGTTTTTGACGGTGGGGGTACATTTTTCAAAAATATGAGAGAACGGGTGAGAAGCCGCATTGGGTGACAAAAATATGCTTTACTATCTTCCTTCATGAGTTTAACCAGTCAGTGCTCCGGTTTTCATTTAGCAATACCTATATATAAGAGTGGCCTAACCACTCCCAATAGTACTGTCGATTGTAGAGGAGGTCTGTGCCCTGCAGTGGGACGTGTATGGGCCGATACAGATGTATAAGAGTGGTCCATAGGTCGTGACTGGAGTGTGTCCAATAACTGTTTTTTTACTATGTGATTGATTGCAATCGTCATCGTGACGATAGACAAAACGAGGATTGATATCCAAAACGTCACTCAAATAATATAAACAGAGAGAGAGAAATTACCATTTATTAAATGTACCATAAGAATTCCCAATAGCATAGGTATTCTATTTTAGTAACTTCAGTTAGGGTGTACCATTGACTCTTGGTTTGGGTAGGAAACCGGCAGTGGAACGAGAAGCCGCGTGTTCGATTCCCGAGTAGCGGGACCACAAATATTTGTTACAGTTCTAGTTTTGCGGTGGCAAAAAGTCTCCTAGTTTCTAATACCCATGGTGCGAGTCTTGGTAACTTTCTGTAGGGTCAGAATGATGTCTTGGCTGTATTTATTTATCATTTTTATCTAATCTATTAGGTAAGTATACCTAAAAGATAAATATATAAACACATATATTCATAACTAATATAAACACAACATAATGAATAAGCGGTCAAAAAGATTCAAATATAAACATCAATAAGTAATTGTATCTGGAGTTAGAATGATTCTTATTGAGAAATTACAAATATGTATTATGGGAATTCATTGGCAGCCTTATGAATTTGAGAGCTCCCTAATAATTTAAGTGCATAATTATACCTAAGTTAAAATTTTAAGTTTGCTCTTTAAATGTAGAGTTAAGGAAGAACACGTACTTACTCATTTTTTCGTGTTTTTGGGTTGTAAAGACTTGTTGATTAATATGGCTTTTCAAAAATATAATTATTAATGTACCTACCCAGTTGTTTGACAATATTTTTTTTTGTTAAGTTTTGCCTAGGTTTCTCAATATATAAGATGTATTAAACAAGGTCAATATTATTTAATACTTAAGTATTATTAAAATATTATTAAACAACGCTTTGCATAATTGACATATTTTTAGCGAATATAAAATTGTACCCTCGTAAATATCGGCGGCATGAATAAAAGACAATGGGATTTTAAATAGTGCATAACGTCAAGGTAATGTGTTTTAAATATTAATAATATTTACCCTCCTTATAATTACGGCAGAGAAACCAAAAAACGTGTTATTAAGAACGTTATAGTTAGCGGAGCTATGTAAGCAGTGGATAAAATTATCATAAAGTGGGTTGAAGAAAGGGGTGGCGAGGGCATCGACCCCGGAACGGGCCTAGAGGCCACACGAACCGTCGCAATTGTTTTTATTTATTATCCGCAGGTGCCGCTGGCTCAGCTTTTTAACCGTCAACTGTATGCGCACGCGCAGCCACTTACCACGCTGGCAATCTTCAACATCTTCACATCATGACATATCTTTAAGCATCCACTCTCCAATCTTTCTTTGTATTGTTTATGTAATTGTCCAAATAAATTAAGTAAAGTTTCAGAATATCGTAATCATTCATAAGAACGTTAAGTTCATTTAGCAATTTATTAAAATCGCTGGAAGCCGGGAAGGTGGTGCGGCGCGCATAGAGTTCAAATTGAAGCCGTTATCTCTAAGCAAACACTCTTCGTTAATTGTAAGCTAGTAATTAACTAAGACTTTTATTACTGTCCTTGGTGTGCCCGAGGGAAGCGAAGGGCGGAAATAGAGCTAGGCACACGTGTGCCGCATGCGACGATAACAACTTCGAGCTAACGTGTGCAAGATATTTGCTCGCTCCTGCAGCTGTACACGCTTTATTGCTGTAGGTATAGAGTCGATATTCCCGTAGCAACAAAGAGCTACTAAACTACGATAAGGAAATCTAAAGTTTTGTGACAAAGGAAAAACATAAATTCATTGTGACTGCGTAAGTACAGGAAAATGACACTGCGGGTAAGTACTTATAGCTTGCACGTGGAAGGGAGTTGCGGGTGTCGCATGTACTGATCGCGTCACAGGCTTGTGACACTCCTCCACTCATGCTCACAGCCAATCACTCCGTGATTCCATCTGACTTCTGAGCAAAGACCAGTATAGGTTGGGTCATAGGCAGTCATAGGCTCGCGGTGCCGTCGTCTTTAATATATTCAAACAAGCTCCACAGTTGAAAATTACTTTGCTTTTGGGTATATTAACACTGATATTTTGATTTAAAAGATATGTTTCAAAACTTTTGTATATATTTTTTATAAGTAGATAATCTATTTTAAAATGCTTTAATCATGAAGTCAACTGTTTGTTCTATTAGAAAGCAAGCCGATCGAAGCCTGAATCGGCTTTTACAATCAAATTCAACTTAATTGTGAATATTGGTCAATACTTACATTACGCATAAATAAAGGGGAATTTTATTGCGTCAACGAACAACGTATTAGCAGTTAATTAAGTAAGCCATATTGAAATAGTTTTTCCTTACATTTACATTGGCATTTATTTGGATAATGCATCAACCGATAACTGAGTATCATTAATTGTGCGATATCCATCGCTTGCCATATATGTGTTTTGATTAATTACAAAGCACAATCTCACTAGTTTTTGTCGTTACCGTTTGTAGTTTCGCATTGCAACAAAACTCCCACAAAAGATCTTATCTGTGGTAATAAAGAAAACACTCACATTAAAGGTCGTGTAATTACATTTTAAATTCACAGTTGTATTACATCCGCTTTAATAATTCGTATCAATTAATACATATTCTAGTGAGTACTGAGGGATCCCCGACCCTTCCCCGGACTAGCCCTTCCAACGGACCACGCGCCGACAAACATACAAACAAAAACAATTACAGTTATTTTGACTATGATGGGTTCTCAGTGTTCACGCTAGTTTTAACTTGTCACATCAAATACATATAAACGTTTCAGTGTTGAGTAAATTGAAAATTAATCTCGCTTTTGCGTCATGAAAATTGAAAATTAAACTATAATTATCTATATATTATTGAATTAGGGTTAGCCAGACCATATCAGCTTTTTTAGTATTCTTGTCGATGTAAATTAATACATTTTTGTAGTTTTAATGAATTCATCCGGTTGCAATTCCCAATTGATATTTTTTTAGTATATTATATTTTTCTGGTATAAAACTGTTCGTTTGTATGATTTACTGGGATACTTCTCAAATAGAGATTATTATTGTTATTTAGTATTAAATAAAAGGTAAAAGTTAAATAATACGATAAATTGAACGCTTTTCGATATTATCATGGACAAAAACTGTTATCAAATCAGAATCACATTATATTGTATAATTTAAGTATTGCCGTACAGAAAACGGTTAAAATAATTAATTAGCAACTGTTCTACAAACAGCAAGAATGAAAGCACCCATTCCTTACAACATGCATCATTTCGAAGTTCAATAGTATATTTTTTTGTACAGTATTATTATTTAGTATTATACCGGGTATCTCAAGACTGCTACCGAAAACGAAGCCGGGTGATATTTTTAGTGACTACAAACACAATGCAACTAAAAGTTTCGCAAAAAAGTCGTGTTTGGCTGGCAAATAAATAGTTTTTGCTAAAATAATAATTTAAAACATTGCATACCATAGCGTCTTTAAAAATAAAAGGGTGTTCACTATTATTTTAGAAAATAAACTATGTTTTTACCACACAAATACGACGATACTAAAATAACAAAAAATAATCGCTATTTTTTGCAAAAAGTTAGTTGCATTCTGTCTGAATTCACTAAAACTACCACCCGATTGTGTTTTCGGTAGCAGTCTTGATATACTCTGTATATCCAAGAAATTTGATTCATAATGTATTTGTACGAAATTGTGTGTTTTCAGATTATCAGATTAGGTACTCGTAAGCAGTTTGTCAAGCGACTGGTACAGGCAGATAGATAGCCACATATGTGTGAACGATATCAGTAAATACGTTCGATAAAAACAATGTACCTATATCTGAATCTTGGCCATCATCGAGATTATGTACCGGCCGCCCCTCCCCACCTATATGTAAATAAATTGTTTCCTTATTTGATAAATACCTATATTGTTACGTTTTTCATTCGTTGCAGATAAATCAAAATGTATTTGATTTCTGGCGTTTATGGAAAAATTAAGTTGACTGATCATAGTAGGATTATACAGCTAATAAAAATAGTAATATATGTAATAACACAATAAGTTATGCTTAATAATTGTTTGCTCCTGTTTAAATAGATATATTTTGATTGATTGGTGTTTTTTAATTACATATATTTGTATTGTATTGTATCAGCCCATATACGTCCCACTGCAGGGCACGGGCCTACTCTACAATCGAAAGTACGATTGAGAGTGGTTAGGCCATATAGTCCACCACGCTGGCCTAGTGCGGGTTGGCGGACTTACATACCATAGAAATTCTTATAAATCGCTATGGTATGCAGGTTTCCTCACGATGTTTTCCTTCACCGTTTTAGTGCGTGGTGATTGACTGTCAATACACACATGACTCCGAAAAGTCAGAGGTGTGCCCTGGGATTCGAACCCGCGACCACCGTGAACATGTTGGCAGCCGCGTCTAGTCCGTTTACCAACAGGCCACCACGCACTTATTGCATATATGGGGCACAATTACATACCGGGTATATCAAGACTGCTACCGAAAACGAAGCCGGGTGATAGTTTAAGCGACTTCAGACACAATGCAACAGAAAAAGTTGCAAAAAAAAGGGACAATTTTTTTTGTTATTTTTTTTTCTATGGCCATATTTGGGTGGTAAATACATTTTTTCCTAAAATAATAGTGTATATTCTTTTATTTATAAATACTCTAAGGTATAAAAGAGTTTAAATTATTATTTTAGCAAAAACTATGGATTTACCACCCAAAATTGACGATATTTAAAAAATCATAAAAAATAATTGTCGCGTTTCTATGCGAAATTTTTAATTGCATTGTGTTTGTAGCCACTAAAACTACCACCCGGCTTCGTTTTCGGTAGCAGTCTTGAGATACCCTGTATATGGGAGTATCAAAACTTAGAGAAATTGAATGGGAGGTATAAAACGTATTCAGATAAGTAAAACGAAAATAGGATAAATATAATTCATACAACCAGTATATAAACGAATAGCGAGTGATTTCTATCAATGAGTAAATTATTATATAAATACCCAACAGATTTATGGTTAAGGTAATTTATAGAACTTATTTATAAAAACTACGCAGTCTTTAAAACTTATATTGCGAAGCCATGTAAGAACAATGGAGAGAGACGGGCACATGTTTCATTTCCTGTTTCATTAGGTATAACGCGAGCCCGGCAAATGAGATTGGCAACTCATTAAAATAAATATCTTTAGGTATATTGTAGCGGCGGTTTCAATTAAAACAATAGATTGTGTGTAGCTAGGTGCGTGTTGAATTTCCCTGATCGCGTTTGAGCGAGGTGTGCGGCGCGCGCTGGGGCCGCGAGGGTGCCCTCACCGAGCACAGACGCGGGCACGCCTCCTCACTCACATCACTCATTAATCATACACCACTATACACCACCACCATCACCACAACTCACCACGTCTGCAGAACACAGTCCTCACTCCTTAGTGCCGCCTGGACTTCACTCATCTAAACTTTTCTCGAAAAGTTCGGCCTCCTTACGCACACACGCTGCCTGCACGCACACATGCGTCACGCCACACACTAACAACGCTCGCAATCGACTCACACGTATACATACGCCCCGTAGGTATATTTCTGCCATTATGAGGATCACGGACATGCCTCAAGAATGTCATTTACATTGCGCGAAATGTTCCGACCGTCGCAACATCCATGAAATACAGCCAGTAATGTATCCGAGTCCGCCGCCCTAAGTGCATTGAAGGTGGTGCGCGTAGAATCTATTAGAGTGTTCCTTGCGTGTACGCAGTGCAGCCCACCAACGAGGTTATCAATTTATGAATCGTAAATTGAAAAATGCGCGTTAATGCGTGTTGCATAGATGAATTTCCACTAGCAGTCGGTCCACCGAAAAATTTAATATCTGCGATGTGAATTCACGAAGGGATAAAAATATAATATTTTACGATAAAGCAACACCGGAAGTGTCTTATCTAAAGCATTGAAATGGGGAATGTATGCATTATATACTAAGAAATATAGATTTAAGATGAAAGTTATGAATACATTAAAACCGTTGCCCATTTTTGTCGCCATGTTTAATGCTACGAAAATTGTTTAGTTAGCTATTTTGAAAATAGCAAGCAATATTTCTTTATTTACTATTTTATATATATTTGTATTCTTACTTAGAATTCATCTCAATATATAACTTTTGGTTCTGTATACAATAATGACAACATTTTAATGAATTAAGAAAATACCGGGTATCTCAAGACTGCTACCGAAAACGAAGCCGGGTGGTAGTTTTAGTGACTACAAACACAATGCAAGTAAAAATTTTGCTAAGAAAGGCGACTATTTTTTTTTACCTTTTTTTATATATCTTCATTTTTGGGTGGTAAATCCATAGTTTTTGCTAAAATAATAATTTAAACTCTTTTATACCTTAGAGTCTTTATAAATAAAAGGGTATACACTATTATTTTACGAAAAAATGTATTTACCACCCAAATACGACCATATAAAAAAAACAAAAAGAAAAAAAATTGTTGCTTTTTTTTCCAACATTTTCTGTTGCATTGTGTCTGAAGTCACTTTAACTACCACCCGGCTTCGTTTTCGGTAGCAGTCTTGATATACCCTGTATATGTTTATTGAAGTGTTCTATTATTAGGTAGATATAATATATAATGCATTTAAAATGTCGATCAAACAAAATACTTTTCAGTTTAGATGTAATAAGTATACTTAAATGAACATGTAACGGTTACTCAAGAGATAGTGGACAGGATTTATTTAAACCAATTCGTGTATGGTAGAGCCTAAGATATATTCGGGGTTTTCTTGAAATATTATATAATTACTTTTTACTTTGCTTCATATGTCAACCAATGTATATAATAACCAATGTATACCTATACGTAATTGATGTATTGAAATATTTATAAATCTAATTTCAAATCGTCGTGCTAATCACATTCACCGCGCCGAACACAAACAATACCATTAGTTTGACATTGTTGTAGTCAAATCCAAAATTAAGCATTGAGAGTTGTGTGTGACTTTGGCTGCAAAAAATAATGATGCATATTTTTATTTAACATGCATATTAAGTATGCAGAGCCAAACAAAATTATGATATACGGTCGCACTACACATATACATAACATAACATCGCGAAGGAAATATCACGATGTTGAACAAAGTACGAGCAGTAACGAGTGACTTGCTTTAGAAGGCATTGTAAAAAGTATCTTACAAAGTGATCGAATGTAGTGCATACACGCAGATACGATTAGAGGCTGCACCGGTCGGTATGCAGCGCGGGCGGCGGCGGCGGCGGCGGCGTGCAGTGCGACTGCGACGACCGCCGGAGGAATGCGACAGGTAACCAATTCCAGGAAGGCCGCGGCCCGTTACCGCGCCGAATATCTCCGGCAGTCAAACGCGCCGACAAGTGCGGCGGCCACTTGCGACAACACCGTCCGATGCGCCCGCGCCTCCCGCACCCCCGCCCGCACCCCCGCCCGCGCACCCGCCCGCCCGCTGCATTCCAAGCGACATTGAGCTTAGAAACCAGTCGAACCGACTCGCCGCATACTATCTGCAGAGCCTGCTGCACGCGCCAGAACCGCCTTTATCTAATATCACTTGCATATCTGCGCTGCACCGGCTGCCCGACTCACCGCGCACCTCGCGCCACGCACCTCGCGCCACGCACCACGCACTACGACCCACGACCCACGCACGCGTCACCTATTATTGTCTTTAATAACCCTATAGTAAACCGACAAAATATTTTAAGTCTAACAATTACATGCATTCTTTTACAATTTACTAACCGGCGCCAAAAATGAGTATTTCTGCGTAAAATTGAACCACGTCTTCTTTACTATTGGGTATGTATCGCGGAGTCAGCGCGGAGTCGATCTATTACTTGATATTTATTTGTATTGAACGTCATTGCTGGGAGATATTTTAGAAATATCATGTGAGAATATAAATTACGGAGTAGTGCAGGGCGCAGCCTTGTCCTTGTTATTGGAAAGGGTTTGGCTTGCAGCGTTCTATGAAGGTCTGATTAGTTAAGTTGCATTTTATGTATTTTTGTTTAGAGGTTGCAGAGCATTACAAATTGCATATTAACCTTATTCTTTTATTAAATATAGTGGTGAATAATATATCTAAACTAATAGGGAAACCAAAAGAGAAAAGATTTGATTGTTTGCATTGAATAGGCATTATCGGCTGACAGCCGACACGTCAAACGACATTTAACTGAATTCTATTAGTTAAATTAACACTTTACCCCTTCTCTTTGAATAAAATAAATTAATACATTGTACGTAGATACTACTGCTATAGTATTTAGGCAAGAATGTAAGTTAAGCGGTAGGAAAATTAAACTTGGACAATACCATAAAATTTAATAAGTAGAACGGAGCGCCGCCGTCGACGCTGACTCTACCCGAGACAAATCCCTCATTAAAACCCATAAAACATTAAAGAGTAATAACAAACGGTTGTTTGTTTTGCTGTTTATGCGTAAATATTGTAATTGCCCCACGGTTTACACCTAATGCCAGTGCGCGCATTTCCGAGTTAAATTATAATTAATCTCATTTGTTTCCATAACAGGCTCTACCGCGTCAGCTTAACAAATTAGAGAAAATATAATTAGTTGTATACACGACGCAAATATGGAACTACTAAATAAATTACATTATTACTGTTTGTCTTTGAAATTTTTAGTATAATCCATATGGGAACATTTTGTAATAAACTGTTAAAAGCGGACTGTATCTGGATATCTCAAAATACTACTGTGGGTCATGTTGGAAAAATAAAACGGTGCAAGTTCCGCAAGTTCCTTGTAAAACGACATAAAAATACGCAAGTACAAAGAGCATCTGAGGGCTCTCCGGGAATTTTCATTCATAATCTATCAGCACTCTCATAGGGGTCGCCCATTCATAAACGAGCGACTATTTCTTCGTCAAGTCTTTTGGAACAAAAAACTAACGAAGCTGGGCCAAATGTGTTTCCTAAATTATTTTGGTGGAGTTGTCGAGTCACCAATCCACTGACAGACGAGCAGCTCTCATTTCCGACTTGCCAGATGTTAGTAAATCCATGTAACATGTCACTTGGTAGGGTTGGCGTGGCGCGGCGCGGCGCGGCGCGGCGGACCAACACATGCTCGTTATGACGCAGGAAACGTCTACTTGTTTCCTGATTGTGTTGTCACTCCGTGTGTAAACCAACAGGCCATTCTTATCCGCCTGACAATAATACATGGCCGTAGGGGTGCGGGTCGGTACTACTTTACACATAAACTATGTTATTTATTATCATATTCCAACATAAACATCTCCGTACACTAATCGCGTTCCGTACCGATGAGTCCTTTTAAACTATATCCATTTAAAACGTTCAATTGTAAAATTAACAATGCAGAAACAAGTGCATATAAAACAAATTATTATTATCTTGTACAAGTTTATAACCGAAGTAACTCGAGTATTGTGATAATCTGTGCGATAATACAATATCTTATTATGAGTACGCACATACAACTTTTTGACTGTTTGTGAGTGTGTAATTACTACACGTGTGGTTACACGCACACAGGTTCGCGTACTTAGATACCATTCTTAGAGAAAGTACAAAGAAAAAAGAAGAGCGTATCGTTTAGAATATTTTGGACAAACGCATGCCGTCTCACGTTAGTGAAAGAGTAAGTAAATATCTAAACTCCGTCTAGGGCATTTCAGTACATCCAGTTGAGTGTGCGCTAAATACTTCTCACTTTCTGTACTGATTATTTTGACACTTTTTTCTATCAGAGTCTAAGTATCGAATTGGCAAGTAGAACATAGTTAACAAGTGCTCACTGCATGACTCTCATATTAATTGCATTGATGCTAAAACCTTTTAACGGTCATAACACGTTGTTCTTGTTATTTTTTATTTTGAACTAAAATAAATGTTTCATCAACGTGAAAGGAAACTTTCACAGATGTTACGTATATTTATAAACATAGAATGAAAATAGAATAACACTTAAGGGCAGGGCCTATATTTATATGATCGGCCGGGGCCGGGGCGGCTAATTCACCCTCGATTCTGCCGTATGATAAGGAGGAGTCGTAGAAGGGACACGTCGCGTCGCCAAAGCGCTGGTGTCGGCGACCGTTAAACCGGAAATATCAAAGCGATATATTCCGAGAGGTGCGCCCCCTGCGACGCATCTAAATCATCCACTAATAAGCAGACGGAAGAGAAGTAATATAGACAAAAGTTTAAAAATAACATTGCCAAGAATAGATCGAAAGGTGAGCTTGAGCGCGGCGGCCCCAAGAGTTAAAAATACGTGCATGTGGCGTCGCTCGGCGGCCTACGCGCGCCCTACCGGCAACCACGCCGCGCCACCGCCGCACCACGCACCGAACATCACCACGATACGGCATATACTGTCCATTAAACATTTGCGACAAATTACCTATTCAAAATCATAGATCATACACAAAATACACGCACACACAAAATAAATAACAATTAATCCTACTAATGTTGTAAAGGCTAAAGTTTGTGTGTTTGTCACTACTTGACGTTCGAAGAAGTGGACCACTTTCGACGAAAGCTAAGGAGGTAGCTGCGAGCTTGGATACGCATAGGCTACTTTTTAACCCGAAAATATATAGAGTTCCCCAGAGATGAGCAACGCAAAATATGTTTACTCTTTTAAATTGTGAGGCGTGAGACGAGATAGAGTATAGAGCAGATCTAATGGGACAGGACGGGACGGGATGTAAGGACACGAGACGAGTAATGTAGTACAGAGGACGGCAGACACGATACTAAACAATTTGTACTCAAAATAATATCTACGTATCACTGGACTGCACTCAAGAAGTATCCACTCTATATCTCTATTTTTGTTTTATGTTATTGTGAAATTTCAGAATCACTTATTGCTTTGTCTACTTTAAAAACGCATATGTATGTATATGAGAAAGAATATAAGGTAATATAGGATAAGTGCATGTAATAAAATACATAAATCCATGAATATCCCTAAAAGCCAACTTAAAGAATATAAAGATTAATTAGATTTCCTAAATGTTAACTATTTATAATCTTGCCTATTATGATTAAAAAATATATATTCATAATATTTCTATTTAGTATCTTCTAGCAATTCTTATAATGGAGGTAAAACGTGATATTTTAATTTTGGTAGTTTAGTGTATAATAATTTTATTCTAATATATTAGGTAATATGATGATTTTAACAATATCTAAACCACAGTATAAAATAATGTATAGTTTATAGTTAAAATAAATGCCGCATTAATAAAAATAGCTCTAATACAGATTTTACGATGTGTAAATAAATAATGTCGATCGAAAGTAATAACGAGTCTGTATCTAAATATTCAGAATAACGTTCGTATCGCTAAAGGGAAATAAAAATAAATTATAATATAGCACGGACATAAAAATATTCGGGCCAATTAAGCACCGTAATGACGTGGTGTTGTATCTATTAGGAAATACATGTTAATAGGGAATGCATTTGCGTTTTGTTTTCATTAATAAATTGGGTAATAACAGTGTGTTTAGTACATTATAATGCCGCCGCTGAGGCTATGTATGCGCGTACGCGTTTTGTTTGAAATTAGGACAACAGTGTACGTATTTGAACGCAGTAAGATTGTTTTATAGGTCGAGTTTAGTTTGATGTTTTTAAATAGATAATATCACGCACCACGCTTCTCTGCATGTTTATTATGTTTCATAAACGATTTGATGTGATTAACTAATGTATTTTTGAATGTTTTTTTTATTCAATGAATCTAAAGCGGAGTTTTAGACATGTGCAAGTGTTGCAAATGAGTAATTTTCTTTTTATCTTTACCCATGATTTAAAAAAGTATGTAATAAAGAAAAATATTTTTTTATATTATCATTCATTATGTTTTAAAATTAAGAAATAAGTGTATTTTATGCGTCTATCTAGGAAACGAGCAAAGAGCAAATATGTTAAGTGATTATAGCCGCCTATGAACATTTAAAAAAATCAAAAACACTTGTATCATGGATATATTGCTGGCCCATCATATTGGTAGGTGAGCGGCAGGTAAACGGAGGACAAGAGGAAGGGGTTACTAGGCATTTGACAATCTCACTCACCGAACAAAACTCAACAGCACAGCTGTGGCTTCATCGATCTCACGTGAGACAGTGGCACCACTCCGGACAACACTGTTGTTATACTAGATACAGTATAACAACAATTTTAACTAGCGTCACCTAACAATAATTACACACGTATAGTCTTAAGACTTCCGATAGATTGGGGAGCCCAGGGATTATAGTACACGAGACAAACGTAACAAATGAGTTAATGAAAAAATCTTAGTAGCGTTTACAGCGCTGTGCTGCGATTTTGGTAGTAACGAAGCTGCAAAAATACCTCTAAAGTGACGTTTTAAAATTAATACTACGTACAAGCTTACATACAACCCAAGACACAAAAAGGAAATAATTTGGATCTAAAAGTTCCTGAATTTTTTTCCTACTCAAACAATTTCTTGATTTTTTAATGATAATTTAAGCAATGCTATACTTAAAAGAATGATTAAAAATAAATATTTGATAAATTAACAAACAACCAACCGAAGGGGTACAGATGTGTTTAACAAATGCCACTGTTTTAATATGGATTTTTTCTCAATAGCGCTATCAAATTTGCCTTAAGAGACAGCCGAAAGACAAATAATATTACAAATATATGGAAATACGTAACGTTCGTTGTCGTCGTCGTTATAGGGTAGGCCCCTACAAGTCCTGTGTTGTATACCAAACACTACAAGAGACAGCGGTATTGTTACATCCAATTCTGAACCAGTTCTTTGAGACTCATTTGAGACAAATATTTGTCTAGGTGCAGATTATGGTCGAGTCTTGGAGTTCTCGTTTCACAGCCGTCGCCTTAACCAACTTCGTCACAGAGTATGTCTATATCTACACCATCAGCTCAAATATGATTGTGGTATGTCCAACATGCGTGCAGAAGAGATATAAATGTACGGGTAAGTTGGATACTACATGGTTTCTTTATATGATAAAACCGTACAATGTTGTCCGCAATTTGCACACATGCCGGAGCATCCGCAAACATGTAATAAAAATTGCTAATTAGACACGGAGTTCAGTTAGATGAAGTGGCGGGCACGAAATGTAGAGCTTCGATTATGTTGCTATTCCAAAACGGTAAAGAGGAAATGGTCTCGATATCTCCAATATTTTAATGAAATCCATACACAAGCAGTGTACTTACATATATGAGATTTAATGAAGAATCAATTTACTTAATAAACGGTGACACATCGCGAATATGGTAATGCCGTTTTCAATTTCCATTACTCCCATCTATCGGATGCATCTATCAAAGAACTAAACTTCTGACTTTTTCACTAGACTAGAACAAATCAGAAACGTGCCTTATGAAATAAAAAAAAAAACTATAGCCGTAAACTAAACGCGAAAAGAACACGTGTAATCAATTAAACGTCTATATTTCTTGTAGAACGCATAACAATAATATGGATTTTAATCCAATGAAAAACATATCACTGCGGTGTTCTTTTTACCTGTCGTATTATATTCAGCCATTGAAATGATAATCCAACCATTACCGTATATATTCCTTATATTTGATTTATTGCTATCATTTAAAGTTTCTTTGTGTAATCCTATTATTTTTTTGAACTAAGTGAAATTTCCTAAATTATTCTTTATTATAAAATAACGGCAATATTATGCATGAAATCCTCATTTCCTATTACGTTGCGAAAGTGCGGGATTTACTCGATCGCATAAGTCTGAGGAGATTCCACATAATAGCTAGATTAAAAGGCTTTGTTGGCATCCGGGATAATGTGAAATTACTCAATTTGAAGCCAACACCAGGCTTAAGAATAACTTTTAAAAGTACATATTTCAATTTCGTCGATTTTAAAACAAGGGATTATATATTTAATTAATTATACTCTATCATTACTTAAAATGGATCTTTATCTGTATGTATCAGCACATATATGTCCCACTGCAGGGCAAGGGCCTCTTCTATAATGGAGAGCACGATTGAGAGTGGTTAAGCCATATAGTCCACCGTGCTGGCCTAATGCTTGTTGGTGGACTTGCATACCATATATTTGGTGATTGACTATCAATACACACATAATTCCGAAAAGTCAGAGGTGTGCCCTGGTATTCGAACCCGCGACCACCGTGAACATGTTGGCAGCCGCATCTGGTCCGTTTACCAACAGGCCACCATGCATCAATTATATGATACATACTTAAAATGTATGTATCATATTAAAAATGAAAATACGCATATAACAAGCGCAGTTAGTTAAGAAAGTCATAACATTAGTATGGCAATACAATGGTGAATGGTGTTGAATGTATTTGTTCCGTGTAAACAAATAGTACGAAAGACATTGAAGCGTTGAATAATATAGAAATAGCGGGTTAGTGGACGCGGTGGACGAGCTGCACGCGGTGTCACATATCATTGAGCTAGTGAGTAGTGAGATGCTTGCGCCACTTCGCAGAAAACGACGTATCGCCTTGCAACCGGCGCAGCGCGGCGCGGCGGCCATCCTTGTTTTTGATGTTTCCATGTAAATTCATTTTACGCTTATACCTTTCAATACAAAAATATCTTTGTTTTTGTTCTCATATCATTGTAATAGATTCGCACCGTTATACATACTAATATACGATTATTAGTTTATGTTATCCTTTATTATTACACGATGTATTAATAATTAATTTATCCATTTTGCTTTGGGAACAGGGCCTATATGTGAAGTATTTGAATATTTTATCCAAAAGATATTTCTTATAATATAATTATTTCCCATTCATACATTCATGAGAAATATCAAGCGGTCTGGTTCATAACAAGAGAAACGGATGTGATATTTTTTGTCACCATTTTATGATACAAACGACCGAATATTGCCCTCCTGATTCTCTCGGGAATTTTTTACGTTACATATTTTCCTTCAAATTATTCTAATGAATATTAATTGCCACACCATATTCGACCGCTAATACCGCGCCAAATTTTAATGGAAAGGATCTAATGGGCTTAGGTTTACTAAGACCTAAAGTTACTATGTATTGAAAGATTAGCGCCGTAAATGATTAAAAGTAACTTCATATTGCATAATGGCTTTGCAATGCAAGCGCGATGACTAAGCATGTATTAGTTGTAGATGGTTTAAAGTTTCCCGGGCTCAGGTTGCCGAGAGGCTCTAACGCGCTCGTGGTTTCCAACAAGGTTCAGTTAAATCTGGTCTATTCTTTGAGTTAAATGTAGCGAGTGGAAGTGTCCAACTGGGCCAGTAAGTATGGCGAGCACCTGAGCATCCGAGCCGATGGCCGCCAGTGCACGTCAAATCGTTAACTTTGACTTATTCCATTTCGATCTAGCGTATCGATTTGGCATAGCTAAAGAAAATTACTTTTCGACTCGGTGCATTCCTGTACATTTTAATGGGCGATTTAAAATTTCTAGCTAGATTTTGTAGAGCTACGTTTATTGCGGTGATCCGCATACCACAATTTGTAAAATACTTTTAAACGCCTAACGCTATATTTCAAAAAGAAAATTTATTCATTCATAGAATCAATAATATCCAGGTAAATTACGCGAGCATTGATTAGTTTTTTTAATGTTTATAGTTTTGATTTGTTTTTTAAGATTAAAATATACAAAGATTAACCTTTTAATGATAAGCTTCTAAAAATAATACAACTAACAAAGCGTATTTCTCAATTTTGAGAAAATGTCATCTTCAAAAAACATACAGATTCGCCAAAAGTAAAAATAATAACAATAATGAAATATCGACGTTAAACAAGATTTAAACTATATTGATTATACAATAATTGAATTACTGTTCAAATGTTGTTACTAACTAAGCATATCTAAAATATTTTTAATAACGTAAAAAAAACTAAAAAAAAATGTGATACGTAGAAATTAAAATCCATATTTGGATGCAGAATACGGAAATACATTCAACATATTTAAATATTGAATATTCAAGCACTTAAATATATGAAATGGAAATAAAGTTAAATATACATATGTCAAAACGATCATTCAGTGCGTCTAAAGATATGTTTTATAATAGGATTGGGTTATGGTTTTTGTTCCCGGCGCCAAACTAATGTCGGTGGACAAGCGCGTGAAATGTAAAGTATTTAGTTCTCACGGAAACTGACTCCCACACAAAAGGTATGATTTTCAGAATGTAAGTCAAGGATGATTAGTGTTACGATGTGCCTTAAAAACCGTGGGAGCTTACTCATCGCACAGCGCCATACGTGACTAATGCGCTAAAGTCTAGTAGAAAAATTGTTGTCAATAGTCGCGTGAGACGATCAAAAGCTAGAAAAATTACGTGTTGTAGTAGCGAGCCTGGGAAAGCGCCACCAGCCCACCCTCTCCCCTCCCCCACTCACCCATCAACACCCCGCGCACCCCTCACCCGCGCTCGCACTAATCATTTATACACATTTCATTCATCTTGTTTCTACAAGAACGGGATTTTGCTCACTTTATCTTCAACTCCGCATTTTGATGTCTTTTTTCCGCAAAAACATATTTTTACATGAATAAGGTTGATAAACAAGTTTTCGTATTCAATCATTAATCTCAATAATAACATTTAATTTAATTTTTTTTTTGAGGTTTTAGTAACATAGTGAGTACTCGACTTCTTTCATTAAGTACATGTGTAGTATAAAATGAAGTGATAAATATAATACTGAACACAAATATAAGAAAAAGTGCAGTCTATGGAATAGTGAAAAATAAAATCTCGTTGATAAAAATGCATGAGTATGCAGGCGGAGGTAGGAGAGCGGCGCGGATGTAAACAGTCTTAGAGAGGTTCATTCAATTAATATCGGGACACTCGGAGTGGGAGTCAGGGGACGTCATTGAAAGGGCCGATGGTGGAGCGGGCCAAGGCGTGCGGTGTGACGGTGGCGGCGGGGGGTGCGGGGTGCGGGCGGGGTGCGCGCGGTGCGGTTCCGGCGGCGGCGGCGGGGGCGGCCGGGAGCAGGCATATTCAAAGCGTGAGAACGCCGCGCGACCCGCATGCCGCGACTTCACATATCTCACGCGCAACCTCCACCTCCACGTACATCCGAAATACGACTGTAGCGGCCCGATGTAGAGCTGCAAATAAATTTTAGTCGGATTGTGGTTATCGCTCGGAACATCGAGGACAATACTTTTCTAGTTTAGGTACGACGGAGTCGACTGACATTGGCCTGGATACTGTCGACGAGCGTGCACGTCTGTCCGTTGTGCAAACGCGCTGATTTTTCTGGAATGTTACAAAGCCACTTCACTGCTGGGAATGCACATTTCTCGAAGTCAGCTTTCAATCATTCGTCTAATTCTCGCATCAATAAGCCGTCATAATCGATCACCGAAGCGAAACACCGAAGATCGACAAATTTTTTTTTTTGATTTTTATGCCTGATCTACCGCAAGTTGTAGGCTGAAAATCATGTGACTGTGTGGGTTAATACCTGACGTCAAAAATGTAGAGCCGGCAATAACGATACTTTTATTGACGAAACGTCTTTTATATTCGATCGTACACAGTAGGTGCGTCGTAAAACATTTTCTTTCGCTTGGAATAACTGAGTTAATCTTTATTTTTGCGGTGAACTCGACGTTCCTGGAAAGACATTTCGGAGGACGGTCACGGGACCGGGCGGCGGCCGGCTCGGCGCGAGCCGCTGCAGTCACACCACGCCGCCACTCACCTTGAGACATCGCCACCGTATCCTAAATATAGACATCGGATTACGTATTCGAGGTGACAGACAATACGGCATCGCATCGCGCACGCTCACTCGTACAGGTAATTGCCTATAGTCGTTGTATTTTTTTTGTAAAAATTGGAAAATTTCGTAGGGGGTCAGGGGTACGGCGTGCGCGCGGAGGCAGGGGGTCGAATTTGGCGGGGCCCCGGCGGGCGTCGACCTCGTGAAAGGCGCGCGGCGGCGGCGGATCCGCGCGCGCGCCGTCCGCTCGCCTTTTTACGCGCTCTTTCCCGCGCCGCCGCCGCCGCCAACCCCGCGGGCCCCCGGCGCGGTCGCCGCCCGCAGATAGCGAGCCAGGCGCTACCAACCGTTTCACTGTCTGCACCGCACGTCCGTCACTACTCACTGTATTCACATCCATCTGTCTAGTGCCTACCTGTCACCAGTCACTACGTCATCTGCTCGACCCTCGCGAATCTCCCTATTCAACACAATTCCTCAAATTTATCTCCTGCTTCCGACTAACATAATAAAATAGGGGCTCAATCTTAAAGGTCCATGATTAAGTTTAAAGATGACCATAAAGTTTACTATATTACATTAACACGTATATATCACTGGAATGCACACAACAGTACCTACCTAGGACTGAACTTAGGCCCAAGGCAAGCTAAACAGAGCACCCACCGGGTGAAATGTAGTTAACTCTCCTGTGACGAGTTATTTATTTCATACATTTAAGGTATCTTTTCGATCGGGGTATTGATGAGATAAATCAAGACTCATAAAATATACCAATTATTCAAGCATCGTCTCGGCTCTGTATCTTGTAATAAATAAATTGAAAATATCACCCCACCACAATATTATCAGCAATTGTATAAATGTAAAATATTGGTTGTGGCGTTAAATAGATACGTACAAGTGATGTCGCGGCGCGCGGTCATGTGTTATTGCGGGCCGCGAGTTGGTGCCCCCTGGCCGCCGCTCCGCCGCCGCTTCGCCCTAATTAAACAATAATCGAAAAACTACAATGAACGGGCGCACGGCTCTGCGTCCTCGGTGTCCCGCACCGCACGCCGCCCGCGCCCCCCGCGCGCCCCCCCCCGCACACCCCCCGCACACCCCCCGCACACCCCCCGCGTGCCTCCAGCCGCGCGCCACCCCGCCACTCACTCCCCACGCTAGCCGCACTCTGGCGTGACGTCACCACTGCACTCCTCATTATCGCCTCTCGACTTCAACAAGCACTCCCTAATAGATCTGACTAAAATATGCAGACAGGTTTTTATGCCCAACTTTGTCTGCGAACTCGCGACGCGACGCGAACGCGACAGCCGTGTCGACGAGCACGTCACTTCTGTGCGCCCGCGCAGTCTATAGTCACAGATTCAAGGCACAAGAGAAAACACTACATTAATTTATTAATACACACATGCCGATTACAATGCACCCTAGATTTAAAGTTCAGGATTACTCTCTTAATCTTTGATTGGACGTTGATGAGACTCAGTGGCAATGAAGGAAGACGCATCATAAAATAGTACTCATTTGAACTATTTAATACATTTAGTACAATCACTCAGCAGTATATTGAATAAGTAGACAAAATGGGCAGACCAGCGCGAAGGTCAGATGACGAACAAACGCGGCGCGGCGGCGGGGAACCAATGAATGAGATTGGCTCGAAATAGTAAAATTGCCGGATTGCACGATAATTAGAACATAGCAACGCATCGCAGCTCACGTTTTTTGCCGCATAGCCAGATCCTTTGCATTATAGCGTGAACCACTGACGATGATAGGTACATTACAACAACTACGTCATCGCTGGGGGATTCCAGTTAGTTTAGTCTGTAGATTTACACGATCCATGTGTAATAAAAATGTTTTCGCTATATGCAATTTTTGAACGATACTCTGTTAATTACAGTATCAGTTTATTTTCACGGTTTGTGATAACACCTCCAGGTAGACATTGGTATGTTTTGACTGACGTAACGAGTGACGTGTCGTGCACTCGGCTGATTAGTGATTAGTGGCTACGACTAGTACACTCAACTACATACGTCTCATCACTCTTTATAATGCTATTGTTTACTTCATTACACTGGTTAACAATTTTATTTGATTACCATTTTATAGCGGTGCTCAGTAAAGTTCAAAAGTGACAAATACGATTGTACTTTAATCCTACTCTATGCAAATACGCTATTGGTTGCATCTGTGTATGTTTGTTAATTTGTTACAATTAGACCATTGAACTAATTACTACATAGTATAAAACAAAGTCACTTTCTCTGTCCCTTTGTATGCTTAAATCTTTAAAACTACGCAACGGATTTTGATGCAGTTTTTTTAATAGATAGAGTGATTCAAGAGGAGGGTTTATGTGTATAACACGTGCATATTATTGTAGAGAAATCTATATGCACCCGGGCGAAGCTGGGCCGGGCCGCTAGTTGTTAATAAAATAAAGAATGGTGAAGCCACATACTTGGAAAAAATATAATAAACACTTTGCATTACTAATACAAGTGCAAGGTGGCGTGTTGGTAACGGACCAGTCGCGGCTGCTAACATGTCGCGGGTTTAAATCCCAGTGTACAACTCTGAGTTTTCAGAGCCATGTATGTATGGATTGTCAAACACCATGAAATATACATGTGATGAAGGAAAACATAGTAAGATGCATACCATAGCGATTTGTAAGGTTTTCTATAGTATGTAAAGTCCACCAGCACAGACTAGGCTGGCATGATGGACTGTATTCTAGATGTTAGATATATATATGATGTTATATATATATATATATGGGCTGATACAAATAAATAGAAACGAATCTTAACTTAGGTGAACATTGTATCGGATTTTACAGGTCTATTTAGATTCATTTGAAACTAAGTAGAATTAAATGAGTGTAAATAAGTAAAAAAATATGTACTTCACCAGGGTCATCTCTGGTACACTAATTTTTAGCACAAAGATCTTGACTGAAAGTATTATCTATAAATGTTGTTACAATTGTTCAATAAATATTGTGTCTACTTTCAGGCGTAATCCATGTTTTTGCATGGATATAATATTATGTCAATATTGGGTTGTCTGTTCACCTTGAGAGGTGAACTTTCGCTGAAACTATACTTAGTAATATCAACATATATCACTGATAATCTGAAGGCAAGTACCGCTTGGCTCTGTTGAGAACCCCTAACTATTTGCTGATCAATTTAGCCTTGTCTTCCAAATGGAACCTAAGCTGCACTTAGCTCAATATTTCGGTTCCAGGAATACTTTCGGATACGTATAACTCGCTCCAAGACCTTGGGGAGTAAGCATGTGACAGTAATCGGTCTGTGATTCGAAGGATCCGACTGGTCACCCTTTTTGGGGATTGGATGAATATGGGCGATATTCCATGAACCCAGGCCTGGGTTGTTTTAATAGAAAAGACGATATAGGCGCGTGAGTACGTTGGTCATCTCAGGGGCGGACGTCCTAAAAACTACTGCAGGGATACATGCCGACCCATTCAACAAGTAGTTGTCGAGGAGCTTGACTTGAGATGATGAGCGAACTGTGAGTATTGGCCGTGATTTTTTCCATCGCCAAGAGTTCCTGGTTTTGCGAGAACTGCGGTTAACGAGCACGATCGTGAGCGGAACCATCCCACTCGCCGCCGCATTTAAAAAAGCAAACGTCAGGTCATGATCTGCTCACAGGACGCCTCTATCTCATAGTTAGAGGGCCCAAGAATTTCAGCACGGTGTCTCTCGCAAGTCTTAGGAGGCTACCTAAAGCAGCCGCGAGGGTAACTGTTGTGCGGCGCACTCTTATTGACTGTGATTCCGAGATGGACGACAGAGCACGTGGTCTCGCGTTTGTCGTGGACGCCCACAACATGTTAAAGAGGCGTCCAGATCTAGACATAAGTGGAGAGCAACTTTGCTCCCCACTGAGAGATACCTCCGTCCTGGTTTAACACCGGGTGATCACTGGGAAGGAACCGGGGCGCTTATCCCCCTTTTTATATTATATAAAACAAAGGGGGCCCCATCCAATGATTTTGCCACGGGCCCCAGATGGTGTAGTTACGCCACTGACGGGCACGAAGCATTAATAGCTATTGCAGCACTACTTACACCTAAAAAAAGACAAGGTAAGTTTAAGCAAAATGTTTACAATGTTGACTATGTTTATTGAAAGAACTGAAGCCCGTTACCACCAGACATACATCCCCGTATAAAATATGAAATTTTGTCTGCGCACGCCTCTACCATAGACAACATATGATCAGCGAGTTAGGATCGTTGTAGTTTGGAAGTTATGGGTCATACACAAAACGAGGCGAAAAATTGTATAAAAAAAACATGGTCGGGATTTTTACAAAATCAGTCTCATTTAATATGATATTATCAGAATATTTAAATTAAAACATAAAACAAGATCGTTTCCTCGATTAGGCTAAAAAATGAAATTATAATATTTTTTTTTCGAGCACAGATGGGTCTTGTGTTTACACAAAAGAACAAACATATCAAAAATAGTTACAAAGCAAGTGTCTCCATCGCTGAATTTATTTTTTGTTTTTTCGATGGTGCAATTGAGTTATCTGAATCACTAAAGTTAAAGAATGATGAACGGACATCACATAATTCGCTATCATATGGAACATGGTTTTATTCCGATACTGAGTAATAATTTAATATTATTATAAGCTAAATACATTACTACCGAGCCCACAGCACTCCACGTCCACGTTTACAGGCAAGCAAAATACTGCTTTACTTGTTAAATCATTATTACTTAATTTTTTCTGTAGACATTGTCTTTCGTGTGGACTTATAAATCCACAGAAAATATGTCCACAGAAAGGACATTCTTTAAAAAAATTAGCAATGCTAATTTAGTTTTGAGGATAGCCAAGTAGGTAAATTTATTCCACAACTACTCCCCTTAAGCTATTTCGGCAGCATGTGAATTAATAAAACTAATAATTATTTACTCAAGTACACAAGGAACAGAAAAGAAGCACTGATCTTTGACAATAACACTATTAAAGATCTCAATATCTTAATGAACAACCTACGCCGGGCTCAGCCATTAAATCCAACGTGACCGATGCCACCCGTCAGTGTGGCCAGTTTAATTTTTTTTTTGTAAAATAGTATTTTATTCAGGCCAATTTATTCGGTTGAATTTAAGGTCCACAGAAAAGTCGCAGTACCGTGTAACCAACAGTTTATTGATATTTTTGTGGAGTCACTTTAACATATATTAATTTACTCAGTAAAATTTTAATAGTCAGTATATATACTAATGATATTTAATATAACTTAAATAGATAACGCATATCAAGTATGAGAAATATCTATCAAAATATGCCAAGTGCGTTTACGAACAGTCCACAGAAGGGGACATTTGAGGAAATTTTTGTTGTTATATTAATCATTGCTGAAGATAATTCATTATTTGGTATATGTCTTAATAGTAATACTTGTAAGTCATTTACCAAAATTAAGTCAGAGAATCAATCCAGAAATTTGAAGATAATATTCATTCTGAACATGCGTATGTGTATGTACCGTGTAACCAACAGTTTATTGATATTTTTGTGGAGTCACTTTAACATATATTAATTTAATCAGTAAAATTTTAATAGTCAGTATATATACTAATGATATTTAATATAACTTAAATAGATAACGCATATCAAGTATGAGAAATATCTATCAAAATATGCCAAGTGCGTTTACGAACAGTCCACAGAAGGGGACATTTGAGGAAATTTTTGTTGTTATATTAATCATTGCTGAAGATAATTCATTATTTGGTATATGTCTTAATAGTAATACTTGTAAGTCATTTACCAAAATTAAGTCAGAGAATCAATCAAGAAATTTGAAGATAATATTCATTCTGAACATGCGTATGTGTATGACCCTTATCAGCTTCAATGTGTCTGACAAGTTGAAAGGGCCATCAAGAGGCCGGCTACCAAGAAAATACCTTTTAGTAGTCTCCTAAGAAACGTATATGAAATGACATTTGATTAAAATTTGAATAAATCATAATATTATTAATTGATAAAAATGTTTTTAAAATGTGATTTTATTTTATTTTAACTACCATTTCTATTTATTCTATGCATTAGTAGAAATGTCAGTGATTTCTGTAACACATTCTTCTGTTATATTATATTAGTTACATGAGATATTTTCTTTGTTTCTCAAATAATAAGTAAATATATATTATTTTAAACTTATTTTAGTGACAATAAGTAGTGCTAATGTTATTTGAAACCGTTTTTATTATTATTATAAAACATTATATATTACAATATTATAATATCATCATCATCATCATATCAGCCACAGGAAGTCCACTGCTGAACATAGGCCTCCCCCAAGGATCTCCACAATGACCTGTTGGAAGCGGCCTGCATCCAGCGACTTCCTGTGACCTTAGTCAGATCGTCCGTCCACCTTGTAGGCGGGCGTCCGACACTTCGCTTGCCTGTACGTGGCCTCCACTCGAGAACCTTTCGGCCCCAACGGCCATCGGTTCTACGAGCAATGTGCCCGGCCCACTGCCACTTCAACTTGCCAATCCTATGGGCTATGTCGGTAACCTTCGTTCTCCTACGGATCTCTTCATTTCTGATTCGATTTATTTATTAAAATTATATTCTATTATATCGTTTTTATGCTTTAACTGCACACCGAAAGTTATTCTTGTAATTCCTGTCCATCCAAAGGTTGCCTGGTAGAAATCGCTATTATTGATAAGGCCGCCCATTGTACATAATTATGTAAGATTATCCTGTAAATTGTGTGATATCTTGGTGTACAATAAAGCATATTTTAATTTTTAATTTTAATAATGCTGTTTTTAATTGTAAAATAAAATTTGTGGAAATAGTAGTAGCGGCATCTTTTATTGGTAAACATTTTATTTGTCGGTTTATGTGACATTTTAAAAATTGTTGTGTTTCCTTTTAATTTTGCAACGAATACTGCGCATCGAGTTCCCATTGCACATTTATAATACAATGCCGATTTTAGGTTAGAAAACCTAGCGCCTGGTTATTAAAAACACGCAATGAAAATAAAATTAGCGATAGTTGTACTTTTCATTCAACTTCGTATAACAGTATTTTTTATTAACAAAAGCAAAAAATGTAGTCAAGAGAATGGGTATCATTTGCTTCCAGTTGTAATCTATTTTAAAAACAGGAGTTATCATTTTTAATGAGATTTTCTTTTTTCTTTTAAATATCTGTATTGATAGATTGTGTTAGAAACATACTGGCTTTATTTATGTCATTTTGAATATTTTTTGTAACGTGAGTACGGCAAACAAGCAAACGGGTCACTTGGTACATTTACAAAGTTTTACGCCCGAATACTGGAACGCCATTCAAATAATAAGTTGCTCTTAACAGCGCAAGGCCCACTTAGCCAGTACATTTGATCGGGATTAACCTAGTTAAGCGCCATTTATATTTAAGTTGCTTTCCAGTATTTGGGCGTAGGGTACTTTACCAAATTTTACTTTGTACTTATTGTTATATATATTTTATTATTATTTAGTAATTATTTGTTGTTCTTACATATTTTTTTTCCGTCTTGACTCCTATTCTTTACACTTTACGACTGCCCTCTAATTATCCTTTTATCAAATCCATCCCATGGTTGTCTGTAAGACATTGCCTTTGAGCGATAAGACCGCCAATTGTACTTTTATGATTGTAATTTTCATTTTATTTGTATTTTTTTTTGTGCAATTAAGTGTATAAATAAATAAATAAATAAATATTGTCCATCAACCTGTTAAAGGTCTGCATCGTGGATTACGGCTTAAGGTCGGTCGGATCGACTTGGCCAGCAGCATTATGTATAAATTGTACGATAAATTATGTTTTCATGCGATGGCCAAGTCGATTTAACTATTTAAAACGTAAAGTATTTTTAATATTGATATGATAATAACTTACTTAATAACTTTATATAGAAGGTCCCTTAAGCAAGGACTAAATAAATTAACTGACTTGGTATTACATGGATCTCAAAACTTTTTGCGGTAGAAAAACCGAGCTGCGAGATTTGGTATTTTTTACAGGATGTTTTTGATGGTATTACTTTTACAACCATCCTTAGATTGCTAAGGGCTTATTTACAATTGTTTTAACAATAACAATTCACATATTAATTCAATACTTTTTAAAGCCTTCAGTGGATATAGTTGATTAAACGTTTTCTGCGATAACAGTAAACAGAAGTTCATCTCATGTGTAAAAAACACGTGAAGATATTACTTACATCTCGCTTCAAGCCGGGAGTCACATTTCCACCGCAATTGACTTGTGTTCACACCTTTTATAATACATCCAGTTCAACGAATAAGAGTAATACGTACAGATAAACTTATTCAATCTAGTAGCCAACTCCTTAACCTACTTGTCTATACACTGCTATGCGTTAATTTTAGGTGTTTCTATTCGCTACTTTGATGTTAGTTTCTTGTCATTAATAAAAACATCGAATATTTCGTATTATGAGGTTGTATTGTATGTGGTATATACTTTTACAATTGTATAATAATCTTACATATCTTTTGTATATGTTAGTTATTTATAAGCAGTTTAAAAACAGTTGGCGGAAATTACTTACTTTATTTTTGGAGACTGTCCCGCCCTCACACCCACCACTGCAACTCCTGTAAGCCAGGATCAACAGTGGCACGCAATGTAATGACACCGAGCATTGAAGCTCGGCGAGTCTCCGGGAATGTCTAACTTGTCTTTAACCCGCAACGAAATCAATCAGAAAGTTAAATTAATAGGAGGAGTTGGAAATAAATTATTGTCCACTTCCCTCCGTGCAAAGCGGGTGACAAAGCAATGAAATAAAGAGGTAAATAACCTCGCAAAAAGACTTTTACAGCCGGAGAAGCCAGCTGTAAAGCACCACGGATCAAATCCTTATTACATTTAAATGGGACCTAATATGTGAGCTGTTACACTTGATTCCAGTAATAGGTATGGCAAAAACGCCGGAAAGCACGGAAATTCGTCCTAGTCTCTACAAGGTCCGTGTAGTATACAACTCCAGATGATATTTGCATACTATCCAGCATGGTTTTACGCTCATTCTGCCAAAGACTACACTCCCAAAGTATATGATGCGCGGATTGTTCATATTCGCAATTTGCTGTTGAACATGGGCACGCAGGCGATTCCACAAGCTTAAAAGAGTATAGTTTAGACTTAAAGTTACCATGGCCCGTGAGGAACTGTGATACGCAATAATCGACATCTAGCCATGTCTTCGTCAAACGATCACGCACGCAAGGAAAATATTGGTATAAATGCCGTCCCTTCAAAGATACCTCCCATCTATTTTGCCATTCATCTAATAGTTCGCTATATACCATATGAAGCGGTTTAAATAATCTGTCGACTTTTAAGAGTTCACGTGCAGTTAAAAATCTTTGATCCATATTCTCCTTAGTAGAGTAATACATGGCGGCGCGACGTTGCACCTCCAGATCGACTGGAAGTACACCCGCCAGGACAGGCAAAGCTTCGGTGCTAACAGTTCTATATGCCTTGCACAAGAATATCAACGCCAAACGTTGGCTCTGGAGCAGTTTTCTTCGCACAGCACCGATAGTAGCCCTATCAGCCCATACGGGAGATCCATAACAAATACATCCTAAGTAAGTTGCTCCATACTTACTTACTGTAGAAATTACTTGGTTGACCACTATTACACATATGACTCCGAAAAGTCTAAACCTGCGACCACCTGAACATGTTCGCAGCCGTGTCTAGTCCGTTACCAACATGTTACCACGCATTACAGTAAACAGTTACAAAGTTGATATTACACACCGACTTGTATAATATTTATTTTGTGGGTATTCGTTCCCAGATCGAGTAGAGCGGCTTTTCGCTGTACGATAATAGACAGCGGTTAGTTTTTACAAGTTTTAAAATAATACATAATTTCCATTGACAGCCCTCATAGTGCAGTCGGTTACACGCCGGCTATGACCTGAGGCCACGGATTTGATCTCCGCACCGAGACAGATATTTGTGTAATCCACGGGTGTTTGTTTCGGGTCTGGGTGTTTGTGAGACCGAAAAGTCTCTCGTAGTTCCCGATACCCACGACACAAACCTTAATTGATCTTAATGTGGGGTTAGTACTATGTGACCGTTGGATGTATTTTTGGATGTATTATTTATTATATATCAAGTTGTTAATTAGGACAAAGATTGTCACAACACTGTTAAAACAGTAGCCACCTTCAAATATTGGTACAGGGATGAAATGTAATTGTATAGCTGTTATATTATATAGGTTTTCTATGAGAGTGTTACAACCCCGGTCGAACCCACCCATTATTACTGCTGCTTTGACCAGCTACTGCTTGCAGTAGCTGGTCAAGTCTTGACTTGACTACTTTTCAAATATGCAATATTGTATCGTTGTATTATGTCATAATTTTGAATCTAACGCAATAATTAGGGTATTACGTAAAAACATAAGGGTTTCTGTACTTATTTGTTTCTCATGTTACTGTGCAGTATCAGGCCATAGAAAGATTTATCGAATGTGTTGTTTTGAATATTATAAATTAAAGAAGTGACTATCTGATAGAAACTAGAAAAATTAAAATCCTAATCTAAACAACCTTAATTTAATATTCTAAAATCTTGTGCAAAATATAATACGTTTAACCCAAGATGCAATACTTATTATATCTATGGAACTTGAGGACTGTCGGATAAAAAAAATTAACATACAGTTTACAAGGCATTATGACCCCTCCTTCGACAATGATCGCGTACTTTACCAACTGTCTGTGATTGAGATTTATGTACATACAATGACAAAGAGCATTAGAAGCATCACCGGTGACGTCATTGGTTTTTGTATCAATTACTACAGCCGCTTATAGAAGTGTGGTGTTCATCTAAACATCATAGGGCACACACTCCGAGCGGGCGTGGGGCACGCGTATGACGCACAAAGCAACAAACCTCAACCACAATTATTCAAAAGGCTTTTATTCCAATAACCATGTTATGTCAATTGATAATTTTATACACATCACAAATATACCAGGATACCCTAGGTAGGTAGGCGATATCCTCAAATAGGGTCAGGTCAAAAGTATCGACCTGAATCGACAAAAATGCATGAACAGGTTGACGAAAGTGGATGATGCGAAAGAATTTTGAATAATGTTTGTCATAATGGATAATGGCTACAAAGTAAAAAGTTATGAAAAAGGTGTAGAGAATGCATAACAATTTATAATATAGTGGTCTTTAATTTGTTTTGAATAACTAACCAATTTCATGACGTAATGTTATTTCATTAATAAACTTAACGCTTGATGATGCAAATTGTTATGATTGTGTACTTAATACAATAAAGTATGAGACATTACATGCATTCAGTTACTTTAACTTCCCCCAAGCATAGATATAGTAGAGAAGTGGGTGGTAGAGAAAAAAATGTGACTGGAGCTGAATGATGTAAACATTTTAAAGATTGAATCAAGTATTTTCATTTCATACCGATATCATTTTTGAATAACGCGATTAAACGTAACAACTGATGAAATATTTAGTATAAATGTCTGTGCGAATGATTGTTGTTGCAAATTGATCAAAAACTTTATTCAATGGCATTCACTGTAGGTAAAGTCGTCATTGTGATTTTGCTGGACAATATTCACTCTTATGTGCGCGTTGATAAGAGCGATAGCTTGTGGCGTATCGACAGCAGCAACACGCCTATCTGTTGCGTATCTCATTATCACCTTTGATAGTTTTTAGCGCGGAGTGTGCGCGGAGGCCCCGGTTGTCAAAAGTTTACTAAATTTTTGACGTGGAAATATACCTACATATAATTACATATTGTGATGAATATATAAAGATTGATGAAAAGTCGTCAAATAAATTGTAGCGTTTCGATTGAGACACCAAATTAGTAAATGTTGTTTATGTAGTGACTAGTGTATGTTGTTGATCCCCCACATCTGGACATCTTAGGTATATTCGATTTGGTGCTTCTAACTATATAAATAGCTAATAGTAGTGGTTTATAAAAGCTTTGTCTATTAAGTAGTTTTTTTTGTACAGAATAAAAAATGAAGCAATAACGTAAATTATATTTAAAACAGATTTATATTTTTCTATTTATGTATTTAATCCTTTTAGGCACGATACAGAGATACAATTATGAAGTTACACAACAGTAATAATAGTACAAGTGGCAGCCTCATCACACTAGGTAATTTCTTACAGATCACCATGGGATGGATATGTAAAAATAAAGAAAACTCATTTAACAATTTTTTTTTAAATGTGTTATGGCGAATGCCCTAATACATCATTTCAATAACGATCTAGCCTTATGACTAATAATTTATTTAAATTTAACCTAAACTTCTAAAGAGACTACGACTAAGTATATGTCCAATAACACGTTTCTTAATGTCTCTATTAAGGGGAAGACACAATGTTCGCGTGCTCTTTTTCACTAGCACTAACTTTTCATCTCTAACTCGAAAGGTTTTGTCCTTTTCAGTCTTCTCACTAGGTCCGTGTTATCGAGGAGCTGGATAGCCTCGACGTTCACATGATGGTGAAGCCTATGTTCATGAGCTTCAGCATACTTTTTTACAATATTTCTAATGAAATCTACCTTGAGGTCCGGATGAAGATCTTCATTTCTTACGTACCATGGGGCGTTTGCTATGTTCCGCAGTACTTTGTTTTGAAAACGCTGTATTATTTGCATATTGCTTGGTTTGGTACATCCCCACAACTGTATACCATAAGTTCATACAGGCATAAGGACTTGTTTGTATAAAAGTATTTTGTTGTGTACTGTCAACAAAGAGTGTTTACCAAGTAGCCAATACATGTTCCTGTAGCGAATTTCTAGCTCGTCGCGTTTCTTTTTAACATGTGCCTTCCAGCGTAGCTTTGCGTCTAGAGTCATACCAAGGTATTTAGCCGTATTTTCATATGGTATAGTTTTACCGTTAATGAACACAGCCTCATACTTTGGCTTTTTGTCGGTGAAGTCAATATGAACTGATTTTGATTCATTTATTTTCAAACGCCATTTTTCAGTCCAATTGGAGATGACATTGACAGCTGTTTGCACTTTATCCACTGCTTCTTCGTGAGTCGATCCTGTAGCTAAATTTGCCGTATCGTCTGCGAAAGTTGCAATGGCATTGTTTTCTATTTTAGGAATATCACAGGTGTATAATAAGTACAGGACCGGACCTAGTACAGTTCCCTGTGGTACTCCAGCTTCTATATGCTTAATTTCTGAATAAGAATCTTCATGTTTGATACGAAACATTCTATCAGAAATATAAGATTCCAGTATGTCTGATAATTGCTTGGGCAGCATTTTCCTAAGTTTGTAAATGAGGCCGTGGTGCCAAACCTTGTCAAATGCTTGTACCACGTGTAGGTGCTAATACCGTTGAGCAAACTTTTTTCTCTTCTAGAGCCTTTTCTATTAAATTAGTTATCCGGTGGACTTGGTCTATTGTTGAATGTTTTTCTCTAGATCCGAATTGGTAGTCTGGGATTAATTTCCGCTCTTCTATAACAGGCTTAAGCCTTTTCAAAAGTATTTTTTCATATTGCTTAGCCATTACTGGCAACAAGGAAATTGGCCTATAGGATTTCACGTCATAAGGAGGCTTACCAGGCTTGGGTATGATAATTACTTCAGCAAATTTCCGAATGTCAGGTACATATTGCAGTCTGAATGAGGCATTTATCAAATTAGTCATTTTGACAACTGCTTTGCGCGGTAGATTGATCAGTACTTCTCCTGTAATCAGATCGTAACCCGGAGATTTCTTTTCATTTATTTTTGTAATTTCATTTGTTACCTCCCTAGGTGTAACGAATTTTATTGGATGGTTGTCTTGTGTAGGGTGAAGTTCAATACAGTACCTTCATTTGGTATAAATATGTGCTCTAGATGTTCAGCAAATATATTTGCTTTTTGTTCATTGTTTATGGCCCAGTTTCCATTTGTTATTTTGATAGAAGGGACTTGCATAATTGTTTTTTTAATATTTATAGTAGTTTGTTTCTTTCGTACAGTGCGACTCTGATATGAGGCAGACATCGAAGTTTTCAGTGGTTATGACGAATTCTATTTCATTTAGGTGTTGAAGTAGTCCATTGGCATTCCAAGCTATGATTTTAAGCGTCATAAAGATAGCAGTTTTGGTACTATGCTCCAGCTTTTTCAGGCGATTATCGAATGAAGTCATAAAGTTAAGAATGTTGTTGATTTTGTCTTCAATGTTATATTCTTGTGATTGTGGTTTCTGTTGTGACTGTGATAGGACTTGTGGCTGTATTTGCACCTGTCCAGCTTTTGCCATTTGTGAATAAGTCACATCTTTTTTAATATTTTGAGTGTTTATTATTTTTTTAAGTCTATTGGTGTCTGGAGTTTTAATTATATTTTTACTACTTTTCATCACCTTATTTTTCATATTTTGAAGTTCTTTGGCTACTATGCACCCTCGATAATTAGCAGGATGTGGTTCACCACAGTGTATGCATTTTGGCTTAGCATCCGCTGGTTTTGGGCAGTCCCGAGTAAGATGCTTACCCGTACATTTAACGCATCTAGGCTCCTTACTACAGTATTTTTGAGTATGGCCGTATGCTTGACATTTCTTGCATTGTGGAATCAGTTTAGAAGTTTTGATTGGCTGTATTTCCACTTTTCAGCCGAGAATTGAGCTGATATTATAGATATTGTTTATGTCTTCTTCTTTTTGGAATGACAGCATAAACATATTGAGAGGTTCTTTAGTCCTCCAGCTTAGTTTATTCACCGCTTCTGTTATTTTAAAGCCTTTAGTTTTAAGGTCTTCAATAATTCTTCCCGGTACATACGTGTGGTGAAGGTTTTTTGCCATTACTCTGATCGAACTGTCTTGTTTATTCTCATACGAGTGCCAGTGATTTTTATTGTCTACTAGTAGTTTGGTGGTTGTATGAGTTCTCGCTTTTGGTATTAATTTTGGCCATATCGCCTTTCATCATTTTAATAGTGAAGGATTCACTAGGAATACTGTCACTGAGAAAATCATAAAATTTCTGGAAGTTCTTGATTCCTTCCACAACGATAGGAGGCGGTAGAAGTGCCTACTTTTCCTTTGGCTTCTCCGGGACTTTTTGTTGGGCTCGACTTGTTGAGATGGGGAAGGTGTTAAGTTCCGCTTTCTTTTCTTCCTACTCTCTTGTCGTATCCACTCAGTTTCTCTCTCTCCTCATCGTCTGTTTCGTATTGAACTTCAGAGGGGACTTCTTTACTGACTCCTGGTTTGACGCAGGCTTCTTTTTTGTTGCCTTCTTCAGCTTTACGCAGTTGTTGCTGGAGATTTTCTACTTTTATTTGAAGCTCATTAACTAAGCATTCCAATTTTTCACGGAGATGTTTTTCTTCGTTGTACAGCTTGTACAACACTTGTTCCGTTTCAGTCTTAATGGTGATAGTGCTTTTCGGGTTGGCCATATTAATTAATCTAATTAATATACCTTGGCCTTAACAGTTGTTAGTTGTTTTTGTCGATGATTCGCATGCGTTGCAGAAATGATTTCTGGGTCATCGTTATTATAGCTCATACATTCTTTATAATCATTAATCAATAAAAATTAATAAATATAAAGAATGTATGAGCTTCTGCGTATTTCTTTAAGAGGAGGGTCTATGTGAAATGGCCTTTTACACAACGTTTTTTCTTGGAGATCTTGGTTGTTAGGTCTTCAAAAAAATATGTAGATCTACGCTATATGGACCATGTCCCCTTCTTTTCAGAATTCTTACAAGTATATTAAAAGTACTTGAAATAAAATTGCAAAGTGACCTCTGTTTTCGCATTTACAACATTTTTTATCGTAAAGTATGAGCACCAGGATTATTTTATTGTTATCAGGATATTAAGAAATGCAAGACGGATGGGGCCTTCTTTTTATTTTTTCTAATTTCTGTCTCATTTATTTTTAACGAATTTTTTCACATTTTCGATACTCTAAATCGGGAGCACGTCCCCGTTGTCGCCCAACAAATCAGTAAGGCTTGTCTCCGCAATATCAAAGTAAATTGAATATTGCTATTTCGCTCGACATATTCATTGAGCACGGTTAGGGGCGGTCTAACCGTAGTGAATGATTAATTCACGCATGTACATTACAGTTACCGTAGCGCAATTGGCTGGACGCCTACTGAAAAAAGAGTGGCTGCGGGTTCGATCCCCGCATCGATACAATTGTTTTTGTTTATAAATTCATCAATCTATCTAACCTAATATTTTATAGGGGAAACATTTGAATTTTTGCATTTTTGTAACATTCGTATTTTACATTTTTGTATTTTAGATTTTTGAATATTACGATTTTTGTTTATTATGAATAAATTCAAAAATTACTCAACCATTTTTTCACTATTCGAATCCAACATTATCCTGGAGTAACATTGGCTGTATATTTGGCTAAAGGGGTTGAAATAAGGGTTGAAATGGAAAATAAAAAACATTGAAGATATTATTTTGAAAAATATTTTAACTCCTTATTACAAATGCAAAATAATGACGTGTAACAGTTTTGGAAGAACAGTTAATGGGGGTAAAATATGGGATGAAATATTGTATGGAAAATCAAAACCGCTGAAGCTATGAATGTAAAATAATCATAATTCGGTTAAATACAACTATGTACCCCTTTAGGTAAATATACATCATCTATTATTCTAGGATAATATACCACTCGTAAAGTGAAAGAATTTTAAATCAGTCCAGTAAATTAGAGTTTATTCATTAAAAACAAAAATCCAAAAACACAAATGTATCCTCTTTATAATATTAGAATAGAAAAACAAAAATACAAATATTAAAAATCTAAAATATAAAAAATGCCAAAATACAAATATTTCCTCTTTGTAATATTGGTATAGATAGATGAAATAAATAAACACAAAAAATGGTTTCAATGCGGGGATCGAACTCGCGGCCTCTCGTTTATTAGTCGGCTTTCACACGTGGCTCCACCACGATGGCTATAGTGTTATTTGGTGAATTAATCATTCACTATGGTTAGCTCCTAACTGTACTCGATGGGAACGTCGAGCAAAATAATGAAATGTATCGTTCCGCTCGCGGCGAAAAAATGGCGTCGAATAGGTATTGCGCAGCGCGCTCACTCGCACGTCGTGCGCCGGTGCATGAGATTTGGTTCCGCCCATTCGAGCAAGGTCATCGGCGTCTACCGTCCTCTTAATGGAATGAATATCAATTACATGAAAAACTTTTTCTGCATTTAACTCACCAATTTTGGCCGATCATATAGTAATAAGAATACACTACAAATAACATTTAATAAGTATTATAATTAAACATTAAAACAATTATTAAAACTTTGTAGTAGCAATCGACTCTGATCTTATCTATACATACATATAAATAAAATTGAAGTGTCTGTTTGTAAAGTGAAAATAAAAAAAATGTCCAACTACATTTCGTTATATACACGATACCTATAACGAAAATGACCTTAGATTTTTTTTGTCTGTCTTTCTGTCCGTCTGTCTGTCTGTCTGTTTGTTCCGGCTAATCTCTGAAATGGCTGGACCGATTTTGACGGGACTTTTTTGTCAGGTAGCTGATATATTAAGGAGTAACTTAGGCTAAATTTATTTTAGAAAAAATATTTTATTTTAAAAAATACAGTAGTCCAGTACCGCGCGCAGTTCACGCGCATGCCACCACTGGGCCGTCACGTCAGGCACCTCCCACCAGTTCTCCCACCAATGAATCAATATCACATTTACAAAATATAAAGACATTTTTAAATAAAGTTAATACAAAAAACTGAAAATAAATGTGTAACGGGAGTTTACCGCCCCTCGCTAAGAAATGGCGCCACCGTAGAATTGGATCGCAGTATGGTTTCGTTACAAATGTTGATAATTAAAATAAAAATGCAAAAACAAAAAAAAACTAAATAAACTAATTAATTTTTTTGGTAAATCCCACGCAGACGAAGTCGCGGGCTAGTCAATAATAAAGTTATGTCGGAAAATTCAAAATTAAAAAAACAGAGTAAACTTTATTAATTTATTTCGGGGTCCCGTAGTTCAGTCGATATAACCATAAAAATACGCAGGAGAGGGATCGACAAAATAGTAAGACCAATCTGCTTAACAAAGCCCCATTTATAGCGCCTTGCGAACGAATGAATTGCCGAAAAAAAACAGTACTTTTTGATTAATTTAATAAAAAGAAGTCACTATATTGCCAGCCACTATATTTTGGTAGCCTCCGTAGCGCAGTTGGTAAGACGCCGGCTGTGAAACGTGAGGCCGCAGGTTCGATCCCCGCACCGAAACAAACACACATTTGTGCGATCCGCAGGTGTTTGTTTCAGTTCTGGATGTTGATACCGAAAGACTCGATGTTAGTGTGTGGTCAGGACTATGTATGTGACTGGTGGGTGTATTCTCTGTATCAGCCTATATACGTCCCGCTGTAGGGCACGGGCCTCCTTTGCAATCGAGAGTATGATTGAAAGTGGTTAGGCCATATAGTCCACCACGCTGGCCTAGTGCGGGTTGGCGGACTTACATACCATAGAAATTCTAATAAATCACTATGGTATGCAGGTTTCGTCACGATGTTTTCCTTCACCGTTTTAGTGCGTGGTGATTGACTATGAATACACACATGATTCCGAAAAGTCAGAGGTGTGCCCTGGGATTCGAACCCGCGACCACCGTAAACATGTTGGCAGCCGCGACTAGTCCGTTTACCAACAGGCCACCACGCACTTGTTGGTATTACTTTATTTTATATATAATTTGTAATGTTACTTTTAGTAGTAAGTAGTGTTGATAGATCAACACTATTGTATGTATAAGGTTTAGAATTTACCTAGTATTGTCCAACTTAAATACTTTGACAATGTGGCAATGAAAACCTTGGGATTTATGATATATTTAACAGATAAAACACATATATTTTCCAAATATAAACAGCATCCATATGTCCATCATGCTATTTACAATCATACACATTTGCGTAGTAAAATAATTCATACCAAAGCACCATGAATGTGATTCCTCCTAGAGTCATAAGTAGACCTACAGATTACGCAAATTAATATATACGGTAGCTCTTTTTGTGGGGCTTTAGAGTTTGAATTTTTTGAATTGAAAGGAGGAGACGATAGTGCATATCTACGTTCAAAATTATGAACATTATGTATAAATTCAGAAATGATGCTCGGTGTTGGTAAGTAGGTACACCAATAAAATTAAAGTGCTGTTAATACTCATGTGACTTGGGGATGTAAACGTAAATATTTATAAAATTGTATGTTTTATTATTAACGACCGCATGTCCAACAAGGGCTTCACGTAAAATCCAACAACTGATCCTTGTCCCATTATATTTTCTTAAAACATATTGTCACTGACGTATATTACCGTAAAACAAGGCCGGTTAGACCGAATAGTTAGATATTAGTTACCGAATATCCGTTTCATCTCTACTCTAAAATAACAACTAGCCCGCCCTTCCTTTCTTAATATTACTAATAATTACCAGTACTTACACAAACATTTAGCTTATCGTTGATGTCTTTTATTCTAAATTGGAAAATTGTCATTAGTACCTTTTTTATTATTTGAAATGCAATTTTAGTTTTCTTCCTTTTAAAATACGTAATATACAGGGTATATCAAGACTGCTACCGAAAACGAAGTCTGGTGGTAGTTTAAGCGACTTCAGACACAATGCAACAGAAAAAGTTGCAAAAAAAAGCGACAATTTTTTTTTTGTTATTTTTTTCCTATGGCCGTATTTGGGTGGTAAATACATTTTTTCCTAAAATAATAGTATATACCCTTTTATTTATAAATACTCTGAGGTATAAAAGAGTTTAAATTATTATTTCAGCAAAAACTATGGATTTACCACCCAAAAACGACGATATTTAAAAAATCATAAAAAAAAATTGTCGCGTTTCTAGGCGAAATTTTTAATTGCATTGTGTTTGTAGCCACTAAAACTACCACCCGGCTTCGTTTTCGGTAGCAGTCTTGAGATACCCGGTATTTGTTATTATGCTTAACTGTGATAATAAATCTAACACAATCCCTATGTAAACTTACTTGATTACACTTACACATAAAAGCAAATACTTTAGAGAGTAAATGTTAAATAACGTCATCAGAGAAATGGATTTAGGGACCAATTAGCACTTATGATTGGTACTTAATTGATGAAAAGTAAATTAAATCACGCCTTTATAATGAAATAATATGTGTAACGAACAGTTTAACATGTGATCCAAATGGTTGCATAACTATAGCAACAGGCAGGTGTGCGGCGGCTCAGCCCTAACTGGTATCGCGGCCGCGGCGCTGCAGCCTGCGCCCTCCGACCTACTGCCTCCGCGGCGAGCGAATACTCGAGCTCGCCGCGCGCGCCAAACAACCCACTACCGACTCACACTGCACCGCATAAAGCTCAAACTCGTTTATACACACCTCCTCTCAGCATGTGCATTCATTACTTGTACGGTTTCAAACTTAATAACTAATGAAGCGATTAATATTTTAATCCAACTCGATACCAACTAAAATGAGATGATCTTACGCATACACATTGCATTGTGAAATTCAAATATAAACTGTTATCGATTATGTTAAACGGAACGACGTGAAACGACGCAATGACGAGTCGGCGCAATATGTAAACAAACAGAGTGGCGTGTCCAATCGGCGCATTGTGAAATGTGCGCACGGGACACGGTATCACATGCATAACTTACGTGTGTTGTGCGCAAGCGGCGGCACGTAAACAAAACTGTTACAGTCCATCGATCGAGTAGGAAACCTAGTGATGGATGGTGACGCCGCATCCTTGCCGCTTCTCCCTCGGCTCGGGTCCGCAAACTCTTGCGCTCATACTAGACCTTATCTTGAGACGGTACGATTTGCAATGCACGTTCCGGTATGCGATGACGTCGCGTCGGGAAGGAACGGAGAGCGCGTGCGCACGATACTTGCGGTGCATGCTCGGCGTGGCGGCGCGGCGGCAGTGCAGCGTGCAGCGTGCGCGGGGCGCGGGCGCACGAGGCTGACTGCAGCCGCGAGGGGCACCCCGCCGGCCGTCGCGCCCTCTGACCGCGCCACCGTCCCCATACATTGTCAATACACACCTAATGAATGGAAATGAGGACGGCCTAGAGCTTCTTCGGACCGCTCCATTGCATTCTAAACATGTCTTGCCTCCGTTATTCCGTGAACCACAGCACGCACATATTGCTATGCCCTTAATTAAAATATTATTGGAATTCCTGAAATTTTACATTTTCTGATCTCATACATTTGGTAGTAATAACGATGACTTAATTGTAAGATTTTTCAAAAGTGTAATATTAAATCTGTATAGGTCATTTAAGAGATAGATGTCTGAACGGCAATAGTGTTTTTTATTTAAATAAATCAATAATAATAACAGACGCTGGGTGACGTATTAAATTGCATTCGGCACGTTTGTTGTCGGTTGGAACAATAAGGTAGAGAGGTCAACACATTAGTAATGGGAGAGCGCGAGGCTCAGCGCTCAGTACACAGTGTGGCGACTGGCGAGCAAACATCGGCGCAGTCGTGGAGAAGTGATCTCCAAAACAAACGAGTGGGAAGGCGCGTGCCGGGCTGCAAGGCGGCAAGGCGGCGAGCGGCAAGGCGGCGACGCACCATGCAAGCATGCCTCAGATTCCATTCAGAGGGTTTTATCGGTGGCGACGGAGAGAGGAGCTGCGTACGCGCAAGAATTCGGGTGTTTGGGTGCGTTGACGAGCAGTGCACACGGGGTCGACGACCGAGTAGCGCCGAGCGCCCTTTAAACGATTTTCTGAAGTGATTCTTGATTGTCGACATATCTTGCCACCGGGGTTGTTTCACTTAAATGTTATCCATTCTATCTTCTGGCAATTAAACAGCCATGGAATTTTATCTTGTACCCATAATTTTATTTTACATAACAATCGTTTGCGTAGGATCATTTTAAAATTAGATTTGTGAATGTTAGCATAGAAACGTATAATATGATACTATATTTTTTTTTTTTTTATTGCATTGAATGGCGAGACGAGCAAGCCGTTCGCCTGATGGTAAGCGATACGACCGCTCATGAACAGTAGCAATATTCCACTGCGCTCGCCATCCTGAGACATAAGATGTTAAGTCTCAATATGTCTTATATGGAGGATTCTTAAGTTATAATGTATTATACGTTATAATACGATTGATAGATTAAATATTTCATAGTTGATGCAAAAATCTATTCAAATGAATAATAGCTTAATGTGTTGCAGTGTGTAGTTAATCACAAACATGATGTAGTTCGAGAGCGGTCCCTGTAAGTTGTTTCCTGTTGTAAATTAGCCGCTTCTCGGAATTCTGATAAAATATCCAATAAAACTATACAATAGTTACCATAATGCACTCGTTAACCACATATCAAAAACGTATAAAAAACGTAGGTATTTTAAATATCGCTTTATTGAAATGAAATTTCTTAACATTGTCCGGGGCCTATTAATCCTAGAATGTCATCCTTTTAAAGATGTTTTCCGAATAAATGTTGAAATATAATTGTATAATAAAATTTGTCTGCATTAACTTATGTTACATTTTATATTAATTTTAGTATAAACATAATTTTCAGATAATTCGGCGAAGCAATACGTTCTTTCCAATAACATGAATTGACCACGACGTTGCTCCTTGGTAGATTTTTTTTATGGAGTTCTCATTAAATAGAATACAGGATGCATGTACATACAAAAGAAACCAAAATATTTTTTATGTATAAGTAATAGTTTTGGCTTTCGTTTAAATATTTTTATTCGTATTATCCTGCAATTTCTATGGGTGTAAAATGAACAGTTCTAATAACAGATATTTGTGGAATTTAAATTAATGTCATTATTTTTGGTGTGTGTGGTTTCAATTAATATCAGGTCAACAAAAATCTTTTAATAAGGATGCATTAACCAAGATGTATGAAGAAGCAGTTCTGTAGTCTACGTTTTATTGCTTTTAATACCAAAGATTTATTTTTATATCGGATATCTATCCGACAGTTGACATATGAATATATGTAATAATAACACTGCGTTACCAATATCTCTTCTTTGCATCTTTGATTGATTGAGAATTTTGTTCGAAGTCTCACCGGTTAGGTTTTTCCGGTTACCTGTAATATTCATAAGAGTCTGTATGATATATGTAAAATTATGTGTTATTATTTTTGGCACTGGTGTACAATAAAGCTTTTAAATAAATAAATACATACAATTTGGATAAAACTGCATCACTAGGAGGTCTGAAACATTTGACTACATTAAAGCTTTTCAGTGTACTAATCTATATACACTCATTTGCAAAAAAAACGGGCGGCTTTGATTTTAATTCTTCTTAAAAAAAATACGGTACCATAATGATTTCAATCATTTGTCTTCATCATGTTACTGACCGGTTTTAAAAATGCCGTGGTGTTTAAAACAGTATGTTCTAAATTCAAATTTTCGTTTGATGCTCGTTTTTACAGAAAACCACTTTTTATCCTACATTTTTGGTGCGAAGTTCCAAAAGATAATATCGGTTTTCATAACTTTTAGTAAATTTTTATGAATTTATTTCATTTATTGCTGTTTAGCTGTCTCAATAATGTAAGAGAAAGTGGTAAAAGCTACCAAAATTATTGCGCTGCTCGAAGAGGGTTGCAGCCAATGCTTCGTGGCTCAGAGGCTAAGTGTGAGTCGCTCGACGGTTCAAAGGACCTGGCAGCGGTATCAAGACACCGGTTCCGTTGAGAGAAGGCCTGGTTCTGGAAGAAAACCATGTACCCAACCACGGGATGATCGTTTTCTTGTGAGTCGCGCATTGAGAAATCGCAAGTCTTCGTATGTGGACCTTAAGAACAACCTCGAAGAAGTAAGAAATGTGCATATTAGTCTATGGACGGTCAGGAGGAGGCTTCTCGCGGCCAATATACGCAGTCATCGCCCGGCCCGCGGCCCTAAGTTACTCCGTGAGCACAGAGTCATGGACTCAAGAAGACTGGAATAGGGTATTGTTCTCCGATGAAGCCAGGATATCTCTGTTCGGTGAAGATCGACGTCGGCGAGTGCTACGAAGACGAGGAGAACGCTTTGCAGAGGCTTGTTTTGAAGAAATCACACCTTATGGTGGGGGCTCTGTTATGTTTTGGGCAGGAATAAATTCAATGGATCGTACAGAGTTAGTCTTCATTGAAAACGGCTCACTGACTGGACATCGATACATAACGGAAGTTCTAATTCCTCATGCACAACCCACATTGGCCGCTTTAGGCGAAGACTCACTTTTTATGGACGACAACGCTCGCGCCCACCGGTCTGGCGATGTGGAAGCGTATGTGCAAGAGGTCGGCATTCGTCGTTTGGATTGGCCAGCTCGAAGTCCCGACCTCAATCCTATAGAGCATGTCTGCGACGTTCTGAAACGACGCGTGAGATCAGTACAACCGGCTCCACAGACCATCAGAGAGCTGAAGAATGTGATTACCGCGGAGTGGGAACGTATTCCGCAAGCAAGTATCCGGGATATCCTCGCTAGCATACCCAGACGAATTCAAGCTGTGATTTCAGCTAGAGGGGGTCACACTCGATACTAAACATTTATCTGCTTTTACTTTATTAAAGAAAAAACAAACAAAAATCTTTGTTAACTTTTACTTCACGAGCATATGCACTACTAGCGAGCATACACTACTAGTGAACTTTAGCATTAAAACCCATAAATTTTATCAAAATTTTATGATAATACTGACGAAAACGATTATTTGCTTGTTAATTTACAAAATTGTGAAAGTAAAACTACCTATAAAATAAACCAATAGTAACATTTGAAATGGTTCATTGCTTAGGTGCCCGTTTTTTTTTGCAAATGAGTTTATATAAAAGAGGAACCTGACTGACTGACGTATCAACGCACAGCCGAAACTACTGGAGCCAGGAACCTGAAATTTTACACAGGGTTTCCTATTGGGACGTAGGTTAGCACTAAGAAGGGATTTTTGGAAATTCAACCCCTAAGGGGGTGAAAATGGTTAAAAACTGTTGTATGGAAAATCGAAACCGTTAAAGTTACAAACGTCAAGCTTGGCACTTTGATTAGTCATTTAAAACGAAAACTAACTGCATACTTTGTTTATCCAAAATTAGCCTTTAAGGTGTTAAAATAATGGTTGAAGTGTTGCGAGAGTAGGGTGATTTTATGACTGTCTAATCAACGCATAGCCGAAACTACTGGAACTACAAATGTGAAACTTTACACAGAAGCACAGAATACTAAACTAACCTCAGACTAAATACTATCTAGACGTAGCCATGAACTGGAACGTGAGAAATATGAGTGAGACCGCAAGTGAAAAATTAGTGTGCGTAAAAGAGACAGAGAGTTTTTTTCATTGTCCTTGTCACCGTGGCCGGTTTTTTTATTTGTCAAATCGCACTTCTTGACAAATAATTATACATTAATCAGGTTTTTCGATATTTTAATAGTTTTGAATAGTGTAAAGCAGCTATTTATACAAGTATTAGTAAGTAAAGTGTATGTGCAATGGTGGGTTGTAGTATTTTAGGCTGCAAAAGCCGCAGTGAACGACAAATTTGCGGAATAACATTTCACTCGTAAGTTACTCATTTATGTTACATTATAATTATATTGTCGTTTATTGCTCAATAATGTTGTATTTTAAAGTCAATTCAAATTGTTTTTCTTTGAGAAATATCGTTTACATTTAGAATTTCCACAAATAATATTAAATAACCTTAATTTCTTAAAAGTTTAGTGTTACCTTGTTATGAAAATTGATTTACCCTAGATAATACTTGCATATTATAGCTTGCATACGTAGAGTTCACTTCTTATTTTAGGTTTCCTGCTAACAGTGAAATTAGACTTAAATGGGTGGAAGCTACTGGACGCCAAAATTGGCACCCAACAAAGTATTCTAAAATGTGCTCAATACATTTTGAAGTAGATTCCTTTCATTATAAAAAGAAGAACGTAGTAATAAAACCAAATGTAGTCCCAATAAAATATGTTAATGTAAGTAGTTGATCATTATTTTTAACACCCTTTTATTAAATTCGCCTGTATTTATGTGTATACTTAACAGAATCTGTGAAGTCGATTTTCGGGAACTTCAAAACGTCGGAATGACTTGAAATTTTGCATACTTATCCAAGACCGATGACAACACAATAATTTAAAAAGTATATGACATTATCTTATCCAGAATAATAAAAAAAATTTTTTTTTGAAAAAACTTTAAAAGTGGTTATTTGCGAGGCATCCTTTGATATTCAGAGTCAGAATCGTAATTTGTGGCCGCCATTTTGAACATGTTTGTTATTGATGCGATTGGTCACGAAATCGATATCAGAGGCACCCTTTGTTCGAATAACTTAAGTTCGGAGTAAGAATTGAAATTCGTAGCCGCCATTTTGCACTTTTTTGCTATTGGTCCGATTGGTTTTCAAATCGATATCTGAGGTACTCTTTGATCGAATAACCTAAATTCATAGTAGAAATTTAATGGGTCTTTGATGGCCATCTTGAACCTTTTTATTCATATTATACTATTTGTAGTAAACCACAATGATTTTAGAGTCTAAGTCCAGTCTGTCCTCGACTAGGCTGCTTTACCTCCTTGCATGTAACATTTTAATTAAATTGGATGTTTCTTTCAAAGATACAGCCATCTACTAGTACCAGACAAGAGCATGTACTAATATCGGAGAGCAAAAGCACAACTAATGTTTTGCAAGAAGTGCAAAATATCAAAATTAAGAGGCAATGTTTGGTATGCATTATATAAAATATAATATTTAAATGAATTTAGACAATTTCTTTAGCACAAATTTTTACGAGAATAGGTTGAATTAAAATTTAATTTTGGTACAAATTGTGCCCATTTTTTGCTTAGTAATTACGTTGGTCAAATATATTTTTAATTGCATAGATTTCTGTATGTGTATCAGCATGGGCTGGCATGGGCTGTGCCCTGCAGTGGGACATATATGGATATGGAATTCCAATCGGCGACCACCGTAAATATGTTGGAAGCCGCCTCTGGTCCGTTTACCAACAGACTACCAAGCACTTAAATTTCAGTTTTTTTTTTATTGCAATGAATGGCGAGACGAGCAAGCCGTTCGCCAGATGGTAAGCGATACGACCGCTCATAAACAGTAGCAACATTCCACTGCGCTCGCCATCCTGAGACATAAGGTGTTAAGTCTCAATATGTCCAGTAGTTACTCTGGCTACAATGTCCTTCAATCCGAAACACAACAGTGCATTTACGCAGTGTTGTTTCACGGGAAAAATAGACATTGCGGTGGTACCTACCCAGATGGCCTCTCACATATGAGAGACCTACCACCAGTAAGTAGTAGTAGTTTTACAAATGCCATACTTTTGACCTAATAATAAATAATAAGCAATTTCCACTGTAGATAATTATGGATATTTGCTATTGTTTCAGTTAATATACATATATTTATATATATACACTTGAACTAAAACATATCTAATAGATAATTTAATAAAAATCCACAATATTTGTTTTATCGTGCCTCACATGTTTTAAATATTTTTAGGAGTCAAATAAATATGAAGATATCCATGCCCAGATTCCTCCTGTTCAGCATCAAACATCAAATACCAGGAAAGAAAAACATTTAAAAGAAAAATTGGAAAAAGAGAAAAAAAAATCGGCTATTCGACTCAAAAAATTACTTGCACTACGAGAGAGCAAAAGACGATTACAAAAAAAAACAGCCCATTTAGAAAATATTATCGCAGTCTTAAAATCCAAAATGCTTGTCACTTCTGAAGATATTGATTTACTGTCAAATATAGGCACTGAAAATGCAGATTTTCTTAAAAGATATTTGTTTAAAGAAAATCGCCCGAGGAAATATTCGGCAAGTTTAAGAAAATTTGCAATTTCGTTGCATTTTATTAGTCCGAAGGCTTATTTGTTTGTCCGCAAACAATTTGACACTTGCTTGCCTCATCCGAAAACTTTGTACAAGTGGTATACGTGCATTGGCTCTCGAATATTGTAAAGATGATCTTGAGATAGATGGTTTTTCGAAGTGTGGGGCAACTATAGAATTCATTCAATATTTTAACGATATATTTGATATATTGAACAGCCGCCGATTGAGTGCATACGGATTCAAAAAACCATTATCTCAGCAAAATTTTGCAGTAATTGACGCAAAATTAAAAGACTTTGAATAATATATAAGCACCCTGAAATTTCCACAAGGCCAAACTGTGGTAACGTCTCAGAGGAAAACAGGCTTTCTTGGGTTTTTGATTTGTGTGATGTCATTAAGAGTTATTTATAATGAGTTTATAAATGTCAAAAATGCACCACTCAGATATTTGTCCACCTATAAAATGAGCCAAGATCATTTGGAGATATTTTTTAGTGCCATACGATCTAAAGGTGGATTTAATAACAATCCCACTGCATTACAATTTATGTCGGCCTATAAACGGTTATTGATTCATGGTGAATTAAAAAATGTCACTACAGGAAATTGTATACCGCTTGAATCTATCAATATTTTAAATTGCAACATAATGTCTATTTGTAGGAAAATAAATAGTCGAAGATCTAGATTGCTTTCAATGAACGAAGACTTAGATCAGGAGGACAAAATAATTGAATTTCCGGATTGTCATGATTATGTAGGTTTTGAACTGACTGAATTTTCTAAAGAAGTAACAATTTATATTGCCGGCTATATTACTAGAAATTTGAGAAAATATATAAAATGTGATGACTGCCTAGCAGCGCTTGTATCTCACGAAAAATATCCAGGCTTTATTAACAAAAGAGATTTTGGCGGATTATATTATCCGTCTGAAGATGTAATAAAAATATGTTTATATGCAGAAAAATCTCTAAGACATTTACTTGCCGTTTATAGTCATGCATATTTTAATAATAAAAATAGTCTGCCAAAGTTAATTGTTACTATATTCAAAAAGTTCGGTAATATTTTTTTGAGTTAAGAGACCATGTTATGGAACAAAGTCCACTGGACAACCACGTGTCATTACTAATAAAAGTAATAGCCCTCAGGTACCTTGAGGTGAGAATCCATTACATTTTGAAAAAAACATCTCTGGGCGAAGAAAAAATTAGAACCTTATATAATAAATTTGTTTTGTTTAAAGGCCAGTAAACCAAATTTCAATAACTAAAAAGTTAAATATTTCATCCCTAATTTTACCCCCATGTGCCGTTTTTCCAAAATTGTTGCACGCCATTATTTCATACATATATCTTCAATAGTTTATATTTTCCATTTCCGTTTCAACCCTTATTTCAACCCCTTTAGGCAAATATATAGAATATATTACTCCCGGAGATATACCATTCGAATGGTGAAAGAATTTTTACAATCGGTCCAGTAGTTTTTGAAACATAAAAGGGTGCCGCGAACCGTCGGCGAGCCGCAATGCGGTTCTTGTTTACATTATAATTCTATTACACTAAAATGAACCCTATTTCAATGGCAGTAGGTTGCTTTTTGCTTGAAGTTTTTTTGTGTTTCTGACGATTTTATGACATGACAGTTTTTTGACAGAAAAACAAATGACAGTCTAGGGGATATCCCCTAGACTGTCATTTGTTTTAGGGGTTATTTTAAAAAAATTATTTGACATTGACAGGTGGACGTGCCAGTAGATTGATAAACAAAAATATAAATGTTTCCTCATTATAATATTAGTACAGAATAGTATAGATGTGCAAGTAACTCTATCTGTCTCGCTTTTTGCTCCGATATTTTAAATCGATAGTCAGAATTAGACATTTTGGCCTCTATTTTGAACATTTTAGTTATTGATCTCAATATCGACATTTGATGGTCCTTTTGCTCTGATATTCTGAATTGATTGTCAAAATTTAACTTTTTGGCTGCTATTTTAAACTATTTACTTATTGGTCCAATTAGTTTGAAGATCAATATCTGAGGGAAACCATTCCGAAATCTATCAATTTGAAAAACCTCTTTCACCATAAAATTCTACATTATCTCTGATGAACATAGGCGATAGAATATTAAATAAATGCTTTAATAAAAGACGCGTGGGGTGCGTACACTAATTACTTTTCCTCGAGCTAGGATGCTTATTAACCTTAAATGAATGTATTTCACTCCATTTTCTAAACTCATTATCAATTATTTTCATTTTTTAGTTGGGTCTTTAACTTTGCCAGACTATTTTTAATAAAGCGTGTATTTTTAGTTTTCTAAACATAATTTAATTATTTCGACTAAAAACATCTATTTACAGCTATATTATCAACGGAAGATAGCTGTGCGTAAATTACACACTAATAACATTTTTCTAAAAAAAAAATTTCTGAAGATTCTGGATAAGGTAATGCCATATACTTATAAATTATTGTATTGTCATCGGTCCTGGACAAATCTATAAAGTTTGAATGAAATCTGATCGTTTAAAGTGGGTGAAAATCGCTCCCAATGGAGTCGGTTACAAATATACAAGTGAAGCTAATATAAAGCGTGTAAAAAAGTGTATCTGCCCCCGGGTGGAGACGGACCGGGCCGCAAGTGTATGTATATAAGTAAGTTTAGTCAATATTCTACGCATACAGTGGTTTCCTGTATTTAAAGGGTCACACCGATCGATGTAAATATTTTGTATTTTGTGTATTATTTATGTAACATCCATAAAAAAAATATGAAACAAACATTGCCTCTTAATTTAAATATTTTGCACCTCATGGGCTCCAAGCCAACCTCACCTACCCGTGGTAGTGATCGTACATCATACGGTGTACCAACCGTAAAAACATCGTATAAATACGATTTAAATGGTACGGTTGGCAACGCTGATGTTAGCCTGTCTTAGTATCCACCTAAAGTAGGAATTTTTCCGAACATGGTCACACTGAAGAATTATATATCTGTCTCTTGTGCGGCCACGGCATGGCTACGTCTAGAGAGTACTTAGTCTGAGAAACTAACAGAAGTCAAGCTCCATAAACGCACACATAGACAGCGTTCACCGACATGATATTTCAAACTAGTCGAGACCACTGCGAGCGCGAGTGTCACCCGCTTCGGGCACGTAAATAGTGAGATGTTTTGTGCAAAGATGGAGCAAATGAATAAAAGTTATTACACTTTTTTCTTTCTTTCATTTAAAAAAAATCTTATACAAAAACAATAAAAAAAAACTCAGAATAATGACATACACATTCTCAGCGAGTTCATAAATAAAATTAAAATTTATTTATTGTATTATTGTGTTTTATATATTTTATTTTAAAAATTCAATCAAACGATACGAGTGCTATTAATACGTGTTTTTGTCATAAGCCAGAGTTAACAACCCTTGCGCGAACGCCGAGCGTAGTGTGAGTGTGGCAACAAAAGTGAAGTACATACACAAGCTTGACTTCTGTTAGTATTCTGTGACAGAAGTTCCTATTATGACGTAAGGTAGCACTAAGGAAGGATTTTTGGATATTCAACCCCTAAGGGGGTGAAAAAGGTAAAAAACGGTTGTATGGAAAATCTAAACCGTTAAAGCTAGAATTCTCAAACTTTGCAAGTTAGTTAGCCTATCAAAAACAAATATAACTGCATACTTAATTATTCTAAAATTAACCCTAAATGGGTATAAATAAGGGTTGAATTTTTGTAGAACCGAACTATCGGATAAACGCACTAAAGGAACTACTGGAGTTAAAAAGGTGAAATTTTGCACAAGGGTTCTTATTATGATGTAGAGTAGCACTAAGAAAGTTTTTTTGGAAATTCAACCCCTAAGGGAGTGAAAAGGGTTAAAAACTGTTGTATGAAAAATTGTAACCGTTGAAATTGCAAATATTAAACTTGACACTTAGGTTATTCATTTAGGAACAAGAGTAACTGCATATATTTGTTTTCTGTAATTAACCCTAAATGAGTTAAAAAAGGGGTTGAAGTGTTGTATGCAAAATCGAAACACTGAAGTTATTGATATCAAAATTCGTATTTCACGACTTATTTTAAACGAAAAATAATGGCGTGGTTACTTTTAGAAAAATAACACTAAGAGGGTGAAATAAGGGATGACATTTTCTCAATCGTATTCTCGATTGTAAAGTAGGCCCGTGCCCTGCAGTGGGACGTATATGGGCTGATACAGACAGATAGCTTTTACGTCCGTATTATGATAACATAAACACACAGACGAAGTTGCGGGCATAAGCTAGTAGTTAAATAAATATAATTGAGGTGTGTTAAAATTTCTAGAGTACTTTCGTGTACATTTAAAGCTCCGAGACTAAACTTAATTGTTACGAGCTATTTCAGCTAACCATAAGGAATACTTACTATGTATTGCCTATTTCTTTATTCTTCCTGTTTTTTTAAAACTTTAACAAGTAGGTATTATTCTGTATTATCCCATATACGTCCCACTGCAAGGCACGGGTATCCACCGTAATAGAGAGTACGATTAAGAGTGGTTAGGCCATATAGTCCACCACGCTGGCCTATTGCGGGTTGGCGGATTTCACATACCATAGAAATTCTTACAAATCGCTATGGTATTCAAGTTTCCTTATAATGTTTTAATTCACCGTTATATTGCGAGATGATTGACTATCAATACACACATGGCTCCAAAAAGTCAGAGTTGTGGGTTCGAACCCGCGACCACCGTGCACATGTTGGCAGCCGCGTCTGTTCAGTTTACCAACATCCCACCACGCACTTCATGAGGTATCGTTATATGATGTAAACAACATAATAAAGGTTGTAATCAAGCCGCTTCCAATAGGTTGTTGAAGAAATCCTTAGGAGAGCTCTATGTTAGGCAGTAGACTTCTCATATTTGAAGATAGTGATGATGGTTCTGTAACAAGGTTGTGGTTAATGTTAAAACCTTCGGAGATACCTAGACAGATTCAACGCTTTCATCCCGCACATGCCTTTCTCCTCTTCCCATCGTTTTCCTTACCACTCGCCTCCCAATTTCTTGGACAATACATCTATAATCCAAGCCTTGTTGATATTCATGGGCAGTAGTGACTTGTTTGGTAGTTTTTTTTATTGCAATGAATGGCGAGACGAGGAAGCCGTTCGCCTGATGGTAAGCGATACGACTGCTCATAAACAGTAGCAACATTCCACTGCGCTCGCTATCCTGAGACATAAGATGTTAAGTCTCAATATGTCCACTGTCCAGTAGTTACTCTGGCTACAATGTCCTTCATTCCGAAACACAACAGTGCATTTACGCAGTGTTGTTTCACGGGAGAAATATACATTGCGGTGCTACCTACCCAGATGGCCTCTCACATATGAGAGACCTACCACCAGTAGTAGTTTGTCGTACTGTTAGTATAAAAAAGTAAACTGGTCGTAGTATACTCGTATTCGCCTTGATGGAAACAAAAGGGCTGAAAATCTGTAACAGTGATAAAAGTAAACTTGCCGCGGTAGGAGTTCAGCCGGTTTTGACGAAGGTTAACTACTATATTCATCCGAAACGAAGTTCGAAACTTCGGACGATCGAAGTTTTTTATTCGATACGAATGTACCTACTCTGTAAAAGTTAGAATTTGTATAACGTACATCGTAACCATAAGTTACGACCATAAGTATATGTAGGTACATTCGTATCGTATATAAACTTCGATCATTTGAAGTTTCGAACTTCGTTTCGGATAATATAGTAGGGCCTTTGGTAATCAATGTACTCGTACATATGTAAGTACGTAATGATGTACGGTTTATAAAATGCAATGTATTTTTGTTGTCATTGCTATATTTGTGCTCTTCCTAACGGAGACGCAGATTCGTTGTCCGGCCGATAATTCGTACCTGTTGTATCCCGGATATTCGCTTAAAGTAAACTTCAAGCCTAAAGCCGGGGTATGCTTGTATGTTTGGTCGGACATCTGCTGTCGCCGTTTGTACTGCATGGAGGACCCCTCGTTCTCCGCTCTGTGGGTGCACGTGGATCTAGGTTCCCAGAGCCGCATCTACGTGTGCCTTTACAGGTCTGACAACGGGGACGATGAGACGACTCGGATGTTCAGACTCGGATGCTAGGCGGCTAATGACGCAAAGGCGCAGTTCCCGTCGGCCGAAATGGTGGTCTTGGGGGATTTCAATGCTCATCACGAACTGTGGCTGGGCTCCTCCAAGACTGATCATGCTGGCAGAGCTGTCAGAGCGAATGCATATTCGCTCTGACTCATGGCTTGACACAACTAGTGAACCAGCCCACCAGGATCCCGGATGTGGCGAGTCATGCGCCTTCTCTGCTGGACCTTCTGCTGGCGAGTCACCCAGCCGGGTATCGTGTGACCGTTAGTGCGCCTCTGGGCACTTCGGATCACTGCCTGGTTGGGTCGTCAGTACTGTTCGCATCACCTGCACGTCGCGTGCAGGATAGGCGTAGGGTCTGGCATTACTCGTCAGCAGATTGGGATGGTATGCGGGAATATTTCGCATCCATCTCTTGGAGGCAGCGCTGCTTTGAGGGTAAAGATCCCTCAGCGAGTGCCAACGCTATTGCTGACGAGATCAGACTTGGAATGGAATATTACATTCCTTCCTCTGAGATCGCCAGTAAGGGTCGTGGACGCTCCTAGTTCAATTGTGCATGCGCCGATGCTGTCAGTGACAAACAGGCGGCGTATCGCGCTTGAATCAGGGGTCGCGCCATGAAGGATCTCAATATCAGTTCCCTCAAAGAAGCCTACAACCGTGCCACTAAAGTCTGCAAGAAGGCCTACGTTAGGGCGGATGCCCGGCGCGTTAGCAGGATTGGGCGTGCGTTAGCCAATCACCCAACTAGCAGTCGTGCTTATTGGAGCTTGGCCAGGGCCGTTCAATCTAACTTCTGCCGTCCAGCGTTGCCACCGCTGAGGTACCCAGGAGGGTCGCAGGCCCTCAAGCCGCAAGAGAAGGCTGCCTTGTTGGCAAATCTCTTTGCGGCTAATTCCCGCCTCGAAGACCGTGGTTCCCAAACGCTGCCCACACTGCCTGATTGCGGTTTCTCAATGGCGGATATTCGCATCAGGCAGTGTAATGTGCGGCATGAGGTACGGTTTCTCGATGTGCGGAAAGCAAGTGGTGGATGGGATACCAGCGGTGGTTTTAAGGGCTTGTGCAGCCAAGTTGTCTCCTGCACTGAATCGCCTCTACCGAGCGTCCTACCGCACAGGTGTTGTGCCGAAATCTTGGAGGGAGGCCAATGTGCAACCGATCCCCAAAAAGGGTGATCGGTCGGACCCTACAAATTACCGCCCTATCGCTATCACCTCAGTGATGTGTAAGGTCATGGAGCGGATCATAAACGCTCAATTGGTCTGCTACCTAGAGGATCACTCGTTGATCAGTGACAGACAATACGGATTCCGTCAATATCGATCAACGGGTGATCTGCTAGCGTTTGTCCTGCATCGCTGGGGTGAGGCGATTGACAGGCGTGGCGAGGCTCTTGCTGTGAGCATCGACATAGCCAAGGCGTTTGATAGGGTCTGGCACCGTGGTCTTCTTTCCAAGCTTCCGGCATACGGTCTGCCCGGCAACCTGTGTTCGTGGATTTCCGGCTTTCTGCATGGGCGTAGAATACGTGTAGTCGTTGATGGACACGCTTCGGCGCTCATGTCGGTAAATACCGGAGTTCCACAGGGCTCGGTGCTGTCGCCCACCTTGTTTATTCTGCATATCAATGACATGTTGTCGCTTGGCAACATTCATTGCTATGCAGATGACTGATGATGACGTGCTGGCTTGCGAAACCATAGCTTGACGGCCCATACCATCCCGGCGCGAACCAAACGGTTCTCAAATTTTTTTTTGTGCCGCACCGTCAGGCTGTGGAATTGTTTGCCGTCTCACGTGTTTCCTCCTTCCTACAATCCTGGGTCCTTTCGCCGTAGTGTGAAGAGGCACCTTAGCAGGCCGGCATAATTGTTTCCATTGGCGTGCCAATGGATACTCTGCCTGGGCGGCATTTGCGCTTACCATCAGGTTCAATGCCGCCATTATGCCGGGCCAGATTAAAAAAAAAATTGTAACCAGTTGGTGAAACATATTCACTTTGTTTTACAGATGGATGCTAATTAATGAACTGATGCTTATGTAACGTTTGAAAGCTGTTTTTGTTTCATTGTGTAACAGCTAATGTACACGACTTTGACTGGGTCGTATATTATAATGTTTACTATACATAGATTCAGAAATATTTGTTACGTGTGGATTGTATTAATAGTAACACACTGACCCATATACATAGGTCCCATTGCAGCCTTCCTCTAGATTGAGAGAGAATGCGAATAGTCAGGGGTATTTACGTTTATTTTGTAACTTCAACCTCGGACTTATGATTTGGGTCCATTACCAATTGGGAGTAATGTTTTAGGTGCCGGAAGGTTGCTTTCAACAGGCCAATGTGGTTATCCTTGACGGAGGCCTACGTTCAGCTGTGACTGCGTGTTTAGGAACTCTTCAGTAATAAATGAAAGTAGTAATAATAAATAGTAGTAATAAACTCACGACTTTTTCCCAGAAGGGTTAGGCAGAGGTGCAAAACACACACATTACGCCTTGTATGTTCCGTCCCACGATGTGATACGTGGCGAGACTATCGCCATGTTGAGCACAAATTCCTGACTCTGGGCTTATAATAAATAGAAAAATCCAGTATCTAATACCAATCAACAAAAGTAGTAATTGAGTATCTTAATAACCATCTCTCGCCAGTCAGAACCTCTCTCTCTCTCATTGTGTCTTAGCCACAGGAAATAAAACGCTGAACATGGCCTCCCCTAAATATCTCCACATCGACCTGTAAGGAGTACTTGCATCCAGCGACTTCCTGTAACCTTTATCAGAAACGTGGAAGCAATTAACCCACGTGGACGGCGATCTTCGTAAACAGTGACATATGTAAGTAGCATTACGAGTTCACCCATACATAGGTACATACCTAATCGCATAAAAAATCCGGTGGAGAGAAGACATCTCACGTCAATGGATACTCTATAGTTTATACGAACAGCACTTACTACCATGTTTTGTGGTTCTAGTTTAGGAAAGAATGACTAAACATGGACCTGGGGTTATGTTCGAATGTTTGACGTCCGTGACGATACGAATGTACATACTCTACAAAATATTCCAAACCTTTATCATATTATGTCTGTATCAGCCCATATACGTCCCACTGCAGGGCACGGGCCTCCTCTACAATCGACAGTACGATTGATCCCCCTCTTCGCCCCGCCATCTGGTGACTCATGTCTGCTTAGAGTTTCGGCGTTAGGGCACCTCCGCTTTATATTTATTTCATGGTACGACTCTACGAAGCTCGCTAGTACAATAGTGAATATCTGTACAATTAATATCAAAGAAAAACAAAGGAAAAAAATATAATTACATAAGTTGATAAAGAGAGTACGATTGAGAGTGGTTAGGCCATATAGTCCACCACGCTGGCCTAGTGCGGGTTGGCGGACTTACATACCATAATTTTTGTTATAAATCGGCTATGGTATGCAGGTTTCCTCACGATGTTTTCCTTCACCGTTTTAGTGCGTTAGTGCGTGGTGATTGATCAATACACACATGACTCCGAAAAGTCAGAGGTGTGCTCTGGGATTCGAACCCGCGACCACCGTGAACATGTTGGCAGTCGCGTCTAGTCCGTTTACCAACAGGCCACCACGCACTTTTTATAATTGGACGTCAAAAGTTCGAACATTTGAAATTCGTGTCCGAGCATAGAGTAACCCCTCTGTTCCCACAACACTGCACTGGTGTGGAGTACGGCGTATTTTCCACCATATTTTAGGGCGGTAACAATCGGGCGGATGACAACTTTGCCATAAACTATGTACATATGTATATTCTCCATTTATTCTCACTATTGAACTCTACCACACTTTATCATGACAACGGTAACAAATATGTAATAGGGCCATTTTATGGAACAGATGTCACAAATATTTAACTCGACTAGAAGCCTTGTGAAATCTGAGTTGTGCAGTATGGCTTCAAAAGTAATCATTTTTCGCCAGCAAATAACATTTCTAAATATTCACCCTGGAAAAAGAGAACACACCTATCAACACAATTACTAAAAGTGATTAAAAAATGTATCACTACTGGAAATATTGAGACTTCACATCTTATTTCTCAGGATGGCGAGCGCAGTGGAATGCCAAATATTGCTTTGTAATTCAAGGTGTTGTTTGGTTCTGCTACTGTTCATGAGCGGTCGTATCGCTTACCATCAGGCGAACGGCATGCTCGTCTCGCCACAGATTGCAATAAAAAAATAGTATGAGATTTTTGACACTTCTATTTCCATCAAATCTGTTTATAAACATAGACTGGTAGATGTAGTTAAATAAACTGTGCTATGAGGCGATCGGTGCAAAAGTTTTTTTTTATGTATCCAGTGATTTATTAACGACCCGTTCGGGCCCCGTTTATCGCTGTTCCCGTCCCATTTACATTCGATAAGGAAAAATTTTGTTACGCGGTAAAACCATAATACGACAGGCTTTGCTCATTTATACTATTTTATGGTCGCGACAAAATAATTGAACAAAACGGTTAGCACAAACTTGAAAATGGAACATCCTTCATTAAATAACTGTCTCAGTCCTCCATAGATAAAATATCGACGGATTTTGGTTACATGGTGTGGGGTATTTATTAAAACACGTCATAATTATGCTGCACTTTATATTACATGTAAAACAAAATTATCTTAAACCACAATATATTAAATTCGTAATTTATATAACTGTGCTGTTGAGCTTTGAACTATCGCACTTATTATATAAAACTAAATGCAATAATAAAAACTACTACATCGGATTCAATATTTTCCTTTAATTAAATCAAAATACTAATAATCTAATTAAACTTTGGAAAACATATAACGAAAAACGTGTCGCACTACAACTGATTTTCTTTCTCAGTATGCAGATTAAATAAAATAATATTATTTAAAATAAATACACAATATTGTCTTTAATAATTTATTCTGTATCAAGGTTTGTACTTGTCAATTGAAAACATTAAAACTACCGAATGGGCAGCACGACAATGCTCTTACAGATATAGCTGGAGACTACGTCGATTGTTAAAATATACTTTTATACGCCTATTCACACACATACTCCAGTCCATACTCTAACTTACAAGTTTTATTTTGTGGGTAACTACATATGAACTCTGGTCTGAATATTTTGATATAAAGTCTCCGATTTCAAAACCAAAACAAACTTCGAATCCACAAAAATTTGCCTCAGTGCGGGGAACGAACGCGACTTTCACAATGAGCTTGTCACCCAGTGCACCACAGACGCTGTCATTACATCATTCTCTCAGTAATATTAAAATAATATCAAAGTTTCACTCGCGCACTTATTGACAAGCACAACCTTAAGTAATGAACTACTTATGATATAATTTGGCTTAAATCTAACTCAGTACTCCTGTGACACTAGCGTAAGTACTATTATAGTTTGGCGACTCGCTGCTACTTTAGTCCCAGCACATACGAGAGAATTAGCTGATTTTCTATCGTATTCTATAAATTACTTGAAATTATTCAATAACACATGCAAGAACTCATGTTATTAAGATACCAAAGTATCAATTTATCTGAAATCTGAAACGGAACTAGTGTATACTGTATGGCAATATATTTTGGCAATGTTTTAGTAAATGTAATACCTAAAACCATGCAGTATTTCACAGCAGGAACATGTTGTTCAATAAGCGAATTATAACGCTACTTATATTATTGTTTCACGTATACTGTAGTAACTACGAAAACAATAGGAACGGAAAATTGTTTTATCGGAGTTTAACGTACAACTATGTAGTTGCTACCCCTATATTGTGCTAATAACGCAGCTCTAATTCCAATCTTATTTAGAGTATGTGTAAAAAAACGGATTTACATCTTCATAATAATGTGAGCATGTAAAGTGGCATTGTAATACAACCTCCAAGATTAATATCAAATTATATGGATACCACTTACATCAAAATATTACAATAATCTGAAATTTAAAATTATTTTACTTTAATAACTTGAACTACTCTTCCATTGCCATTTTTAATTGATCATTATATAAACTAATAGAATTGGCATACACAACTTTTAAGTTCGCAACAATACCTTATTAAGAGTTCTATTAAAACTCTAATTTAAATTGATTTTTATATTACAAACATGTTTTAACTTATTTTCTTATTACACAGATATTTGCTTTAAAATGTTAAAACACGAACGTTATTAAATGATATTTAGTTAGATTCGCTACGTTTAACAACCAGTCTCTATATACTATATATCTTTAACAAGAGGCTACTGCTACTCTAACCTACCATTGCTATGTCGATACAAGTCCATGCTGCAATAAACAAAGTTAGACATATACATTAATGTTGCTTAACTATATAAAAATATATGCACCACATCTATATCTCTCAAACTGTGTTAAAACTTAAAATGCATCAACATATCCAATGAAGTCTCTAGTTAAAGATGGATAAACTATAGAAACCGGCCATAAGTACACAATGTACGGACGTTCTACTCGTAACTACTTAGCTTAATAGTCGCCAGCGAGAAGGCACACGGTGAGAGGGCGCGGAAGGTAGCCGTTTAGCCGAGTCCCACGTCCAGACACATCATCACCACGAAGCCGATGATGCAGCCCCACGTCGCCAGCTTTCCGTTGCCGCTGCGAAAAAAGTTATATTTTCATATACCATTCCTTGCCACCTATAATGAGCGACTAATAACATATTTAGGATCTTTAGGGAGCTAATTTGCAATAGGCTTGTTACTTGATAGCCTTGTTCACTCACCATCGGCAGCAGACAGAATCAGGGGGGTTGCTCTATAAAAACGATACGAAATTCGAATATTCGGACCGTACGAAAACTTCACGAATGTGCCTAGATACTCCAAAAATGTTGATTCCTCTATAGTACGTCCCAACCATAGGCTAAGTTCGGAGAAAATGATAAGTATAGTAGAGAATAGTTAGTACCTATTGATTTTTAGAAGTGGAAATCTTATATCTCACTCTGGACGTCGAACATCCGAACATTCGAAGTCCTTATCGTTTTTATAGAGTAACTCCCTAGTTGTGGAGGAATTAATGTGTTATAAAAAGAATAAATATAATTTAAAAAAAAAATCTTACGTCTCTGAATCATGAACAAATTATTATTATTTTTCGATATCTTGAAATGCAAATAACCAAGTGAAACTTCAGTGCGCGTAACATATTTCCTATTTACTACGTTAACCACCGGGTCCAATAAATTGCGAGTGTAGCTGCTATGCAACATTTTATGAATTTACAGCTCATTTATGACACTATCATGAAAGTTAAATACTAATCAATCATTATAGAAAACTGCACTTCCACTTTGATATAAAGAATTAATTTTTGTCCTCTCGATAGCTTAGCTATTATTTTCCAATAAATAAATCTACCCAAACGCTTTCTTCTTACACAAATTTAATGCAAGTTATTGTCTCCACTCAGAAACTTCAAAAAAAAACGGCTAAACGCGGGTATGATCAATTAAATTGAAGAATTTTATTACAGAGATGAATTTAAAACGGTTTGACTACAAAATATGCATGTGTCCCATTGCGTAGTATCCGAGTATTATAACTTTAGATACAGAATTGTAATTGACCACCATGTTAATGTTGACATTAGCGCCAAACAGCGCCGGATCTAGGTATTTTTCGAGGCGGGGCAAAAACTGAAAAATACCGCCCCTCATTTTTAGCAACCATATGACATAGGCCTTCGGGAAAGAACTCTATTTTACCACCAGGTTAAGCATTTTTTACACGCTTTGTATTGACTTCACTTGTATGTAGCTTCACTTTTAAGGGTTAACGTCACTCGTGTCCGTAGGCTTTAACTCAAGTTTTACTACACGGGACTCCTGGGTAGTGCCAAATGAGTGAGACATTTCATGGTGGTACGATTTAAGTGTCCGTCCGGGCAGCGACCACCGTCCACGGGACGTAAAGACCGAAGGCGGTCTTCACTATGAAGTGATCCCCGTAAGTGACCGGTTTCCGAGATCAGCCCATGTGATTCCGGTTTTTCGAGGGGTTTGACTCCGGGCACGAGGTTGTACTATGTGGGTATTATCGGTCGCTGTCGAAGGGAAGAGTGTTGACCCGCGGTCAGGGAGACCCTTAGAAACGGTTGTGCGCTGTCCGCCCGCGGTTCAGTACAGGGGCCCAATCGCGGCTAATCACCACGAGATGCTGCCTCACCATGCTGCGCATAATTTGGTGACCGGATGTGGGGTCCCGGCAGCTCATCCCATGAGGGCATGGGGCCACTTCCATCCCGCGGATCAATTCGCCACCTGCCGACCCTTTCGTACCGGTGCCCATTCGGCGTTCTTAATGTCCGGACTTAGGCTTCTCGATGCCTCTTCAACAAACCCATCCCATCAACCTCATGACAGTGCAGTTAAACAGAGCATGTTCTTCAGCGGTGCCACCACGTTCACTGAGTTTACCAACATCCGCGGACTCCATACGAACCTCAATGCCGAACACCATGATCTCGAGAGAGCCCGTCCTGCTTTGCGCGTCTTAACGGAGACACAGATTCGTTTGGCTTTCGTCCGGCCAAAAATTCCTACATGCTGTCCCCTGGTTATTCGCTTAAAGAAAACTTCAAACCGAATGCCGGGGTATGCTTGTATGTTCGGTCGGACATCTGCAGTCGCCGTTTGCGCTGCATGAAAGACCTTTCCTTCTCCGCTCTATGGGTGCACGTGGATCTAGTTTCCCTGAGCCGCATCTACGTGTGCCTTTACAGGTCTCACAAAGGGGACGATGAGACGACTCGGCTGTTTAGGTATCTTAGCCAGGCGGCTGATGACGCGTGGGCGCAGTTCCCATCGGTCGAAATGGGGGTTTTGGTAGTCTTTCAATGCACATCACGAACTATCGCTGGGCTCCTCCAAGACTGATCATGCTGGTTCCTCTGGCCTGTGGGTACTTTCGATCAATGCTTGTTTGGGTCGTCAGTACCGTTCGCTTCACCTCCACGGGCCGTGCAGGTTGAGCGGAGGGTCTGGCATTATTCGTCTGCAGATTCCAATGGTGTGTAATATTATTTCACATCCACCCCTTGGAGGCAGCACTGCTTTGAGGGTAAAGATCACTCAGCGAGTGCCAACGCTATTGCTGACGAGATCAGGCTTGGAATGGAATACTAGATTTCTTCCTCTGAGATTGCCAGTAAAGGCCGTGGACGCTCCTGGTACAATCGTGCACCGATACTGTCGGTGACAAGCAGGCGGAATATCGCGCTTAGATCAGGGGTTGCGTCATGAAGGATGCCAATATTAGTTCCCTCAAAGAAACCTACAACCAAGCCACCAAGACGTGCCAGAAGGCCTACGTTAGAGCGGATGCTCAGTGCCTTAGCAGAATTGGGCGTGCGTTGGCCAACCAGCCAACTAACAGCCGTGCTTATTGGAGTTTGGCCAGGACCGTTCATTCTAACTTCTACCGTCCAGCGTTGCCACCGCTGAGGTGTCCGGAAAGGTCGCTGGCTCACAAGCCGCAAGAGAAGGCTGCCTTACTGGCAAATATCTTTGTGGCTCATTCCCGCCTCGAGGACCCTTGTTTCCAGACGCTGCATACACTTTCTGATTGCGGTTTCTCAATGGCGAATATCCGCATTAAAAAGAAAGAAGAAAGAAAGCACTCTTGCACTGACTTGCCTCTACCGAGCGTCCTACCGCGCAGGAGTTGTGCCTGAATCTTGGAAGGAGGCCAACGTGCAATCGATCCCCAAAAAGGGTGATCGGTCAAACCCTACCAACTATCGCCCTATCGCTATCAACTCAGTGATGTGTAAGGTCATGGAGCGGATCATAAACTCTCAAATTTGGTCCGCTACTTGATCACTCGTTGATCACTTGGATCACTCGTTGATCAGTGACAGATATCGCAGATTCCGTCACAAATCGATCAACAGGTGAAACTTCTTGCGTTTGTCCTGCATCGCTGGGGTGAGGCGATTGACTGGGGTGGCGAGGCTCTTGCTGTGAGCCTTGACATAGCCAAGGCTTTTGATAGGGTCTGGCACCGTGGTCTTCTTTCCAAAGTTCCGACATACGGTCTGCCCGACAACCTGAGGTCGTGGATTTCTGGCTTTCTGCATGGGCGTAGAATACGTGTCGTCGTCGACGGACACGCTTCAGCGCTCATGTCGGTAAATGCCGGAGTTCCTCAGGGCTCGGTGCTGCCGCCCACGCTGTTTATTCTCCATATCAATGATATGTTGTCGCTAGGCAACATTCATTGCTATGCAGATGACAGACTCGTTCTTGGGCGATGTCAGTATGGGCGTCACATCGAGGACGTAATATCTGCCACAGCACGCAAGCTTGAAGTCCTGAACCGGGTGTGTCAGTTTATCACACCAGGTCAACTTTATCGCTTGTATAAAGCGAAGGTCCGGCCGGGTATAGAATATTGCTCGGACCTCTAGGATGGATCCGCTCTGTACCTGCTCGATGCCTTGGATGGATTGCAACGGCGGGCCATCCACATTATGAATGATGCAGACGTTAAGAGCAACTTAGAGTCGCTACAATTTCTCTTTCTTCTCTCCGTACTAGATATTAATATTGTTACCACTCCCTTGAATTGTTTAGATACAAATCGAATTTGTTTTGAATTCGAACAAAATAATAGTATGCTTTGTTTTTGAATATTAGCTATAAGGGGTTGACATAAAGGATACTTTCGTAGTTGAATAGAAGATGGGAAGGACCAGAGAATGTTTTGTGTTGATTTCTGTAAAAAGCTTTCGTAGAGTTTACAATGTAATGTAGTTGTAGCGGTATAATGTTGGTTTGCATTTACAACCATATTATCATAATATAAACGTAGACGAAGTCGCGGACTCCTGTACCAAATAAAATATGTTTCTTCGTTCGGTTAATCAACAAAACTAACTAGTAAACACAAATTGAATATTAGAAATCAAATGTAGTCGTTGAGATCGATGAAGGAGTTTCCAAATATAGCTTCATCTCTTTTTCACGCGCCTCTATCGAATATTCATCAAATTTCGCGCCCCGGGATAAAAAAAAGTTCTGCAGTGCCCGTGTAAGTGGTGTTACGTTATTGGTCAGTTGTGTAGTTGTCTCCCAAGATTCAATATGACGCCCCTTGAACTTGCCGCCCGGGGCACAGCCCCCGTCTTGCCCCCCCTAGATCCGGGCCTGGCGCCAAATTAACGAAAATATCCACATACCATAACATGAGTTTACAAGAGAATCAGTTCTTATTGTTGTATTGTGGTTGCGATATTCGTAGTGGCACCTACAGAATAACATAGGGGTCCGTTATAAAATGCCGTCGTCATACAATACGGACCATTGAGAAATAACAAGTAAACGATATTTGAATATCAATTAGGTAGCAAAATTACGATATCGGAAAGACCGCCGATGGCGTTTGCGTCTCACGCACTCGGATTTAGAGAAACCGGCCGACCGGAATACGCTAACTGGAATTACGGGCCATTACATTAAAATAATTCCCGGTACTTGCTTAGGTGCCCATTCCCCGCATATTTTTACGTACATACCGAATTTTACTGGACAACTCGACTGATGTTATTATTTAAATTTGCACATTATTATGTTTGCGTTCTTTGGTGGAGTGGCTAGTTTAGGCTATAGTCCTATGTCAAATCACTTGCAATGCACTCGAGTTTTTCAGTTGCCTTTGGATTTGACTATTGGTCCTCCCTAATCTAACATCCCACAGGTACAGCAGGCGTTGATACTTACTACTAGATAGATTGTTATGAGGATAATAAATTACTCTATGTAGCTTTATTGTAATATTTTTTATTATCGCCGTGGAGGTAACTACTCCTGTGTATATAAAGGTAATGTTTCTAGAAGTATAGTTGTGAATTTGTAATCGCAACTTTTAAAACACAACAAACTTCCGCCTTGCAACTTTGTCGCTAGCTTGATAACTTGTATGAGAACGCTTTGAGTAACAATAAAAGTATACAAGCTTGAGCCCACCCCTATTACCAATAAACCAAAGTCGTTGCGCACACTTGTTCATTGTTTTCTATATTATAATTATGTTATTAACGGCCATGTTTAAGTTTTGATATCCTTTTCTTATTTATTGCCCTCTAACTAAAAATATTTTTTAGCAAAATCTACGTCGTTTTCGCCGATACATTTTATGCTACTGTTAGTTATCCTGAATTCCGTTTTAGTAGTACTAAACTAAGATGGTTGTATCGCATAATGATTTCGACGTAGTTAGCTTATTCGTAGAAATAGATAGCTGTGTATGTAACAGAAATTCTCTTGATATTCCACAGTATCGTGGAATACAAATTTCCCAATCAAGTTATATTTATTCCGAAGCATGTTAGTTTATGCAAAATGCAAAAAGACAAAGCCAAATCCAAAAATATGCATGATATAAGTCCACATAGTGGGTAGCAATAGTTCCACGTCTAATTGTATCGATTGTCACGTCACATCGTCTAGACAGTGGAAACATACAGCTTTAGTAAATTTTCTAAGAATCCCAACATATGCGAATGTCAGTTATTTAATAAAGAGGGGAGCGAGCTCCTCAGGATGCCCGTTGCTTCGCATTATTACGTCTTGCAAAGTCCGTTACGATTTGATTTTGCAATCTAATCTATAGTTTATACCTGCATTATAGTTATAAAATACAAGTGATATGTATATAAATCGAAATATGGACAACATTCGATGACTTTAGGTCCGGGACTTACTGTTTTCGTCACACTTACACACGGGATTTATTTCCTGTTTTTTATTATTTAGGTCCACAACAAGGTATTGAACTGAATGATATAACTGATTAGTAATTGAACTCAAAAAAGAGAGAAACTTAACCACGGATTCGGTCTCTAGGCCTCATAGCATTCTTTTTAATTGACGTTCTCTTTATATGACGTCTATAGAATAAGAAAGTATGTCTAGAAATTCAGACTATGGTGAAGTATAATGGGCTTCAAACATTGAAAAAATACGATTATATAGATATTTGGTTATATTAATCAGTAAATATTTAACCTAAATCCAATATTGGAAAATAAAATCAGTGCAGATATTTTATTTAGCAATATGTCCATAATGAAAACAACAGCTTACAAAACGTTAACAAAACATGTTTTAATAAATGATATTATTTATGCACATGAGCAGGCGACACACGCTTGTGTTTGCTCAATCTCTTTGATATACATAAGAGGGTTTTACTAGACGATTACGACAGTTACATTCAGTAGTCGGGCCGTAGGTTTTGACATCCGCTTCGTGACAACGTGAAGCGCCGGAGTATGCCATGTTAACGAGTATGACAGAATGATACATTACACATATTCCGCTCACGCGCCATGGGGAACCCCGACTGTACACACGACATGAACCTAAATACCACTGCTGACATCACACTAACTACTAAACTTTAAGACGACCCACTATTCAGTTTCAACATTAGGAATATTTTTATATAACATACACGTAATGTATTGAAGAATTATTTTATATTAATATTTATTTGTAACTTGATATGCGTTCTTTAACGTCATGTAGAGCAGAAAGAAATTGTGAAATAATCTTAAATATCGCCAAGATAGATTTAAAATCGTAGATCGAAAGTTGCTTTAGCAATCAATTCCCATCAAGTTTCATCAAATCATCAAAGAGTTTTCTTCTTCACAGTCATTAACAAGAGGTCTGAAAGACGGGAAATCTGTATGAACTTATTTCTATATTTTTGCTCAACTATTAAGGTACGTAATGCGATGACAGAAAATATAAACACTTTTCAAACCCGATCGGTTGTTCCAGCTGGCACATTGATGAGTCATGATACTTGATTTCATTTCATTAAATGCTGCCACCGCAATTGAGTGAAATGGTCCGCTACTGTAACTTTTGATAGTGCCAAGTTGCGATATCGTAGTTGGTATTCGAAAGAATTTCTGAGACAAAGAACTCTAGTTTGACCCTATGGCATACATGTATGACTTATTAAACTTACGGGATGGGATCCCCGTTACCAGCACTGTCTTTTTGAGATGAAAAATTTTACAAACGTTACACAAAGGTTATGATCCGAAAATGTATCGCTATAATTATGTAAGTCACAATAATCTGGTATAGATGTTATTTCGAAATAGATTAAATACGATAGCACGTTAAATATATATTCATAATTTAAAACAAAGATATAGAAGAGATTTAGATCTCTTCTAGATTTTAAGGAATCATGCGCCCCGGAATATATATAGAGTTAAAGACTAAAGACTGTTCACAATGCTTATTACATATGTACGTACAGCGGACCTCGTAGGCCTTAATCTATTATAATGCATTCGCTAGCACACGTTGAATGCGAGGGTTATGGTGGATAGCTCAACCACGGCAGTAAACTGGCGGAAGATGCAGCGCGGTGTCTGGAGGTAGGTCAGGGAGTGTTGGACGAGTGCGGGCTGGATTCCCAGACAGTGACGTCAGCGCATAGACAAACTAGAACTTTATCCCGGTAACAAACGTGTTATTTTATATATTTATTGTTATTGACAGTGGCGAGACGGTGACAAGCCCACGCGAATTTACTTCATAATCTTAGAGTGTGTATCGGGCGGCCGGTGCACGCCGCCGCGCCGCCCGCCCGCCCGCTGCAAATAGACACGCTATCGCACCATACCTTTGTCGCTCAATACTTTAATGAACCGTCGTATCATTGTTATCGAAAAATTCGAAGCTTATTCATACACACAATAAATCCACTGAAAACTTTGTAACATCTCATAAATGGTAAATAGATTATATTCACTGGAAATGCATACATGTTGTACTAATTAAATTCATTGGTAAACGATATAGAGTTATAAATAATTATTTCATTTATAATGCATTTTCAAATAACGAGTCGCAATTAGAAGAGGGTGCGTTATGAATATTAATACAGACTCGACAATCTTTTATACAATTTGAACATTTATATCTTTATTTTATATATAAAATTTCGGGAACTGTTCAATACTGATGGAATGTAAAGACTACGATTGTATTTACCACAACATATTAGTCAGGATTCTGTGTAGTCCATAAGTACAGCTAAGGGGCATGGCAGGACATGGCTGAATACGTATGTAGGATATAGTAATAGTATAATTAGTGTAACAATTAGAAGAAGATATAGCGAGTGCGACATCGCGACAATTAATGCTGAGCTCGAAATGCAATGTGAGGACATCGACAGCGTGCCGTGCTGGGTGTCAGACGGCGCGCCGCTATTTCGGGCTGGATATTTGCGTCGCGACGCCCGACGCCGCCGCATCGAGCGCCTACATTTTACATGCCACTTGCACCGTACAAACACTATTATCTCACACGCTTATTGCAGCCATCTATTTTTTGTGCGAATTTCTATTACTTCCAGAATTCAACGCGTTCGCGAGGTATGCGTCGCTTTTGCTAGGTGTGCGTTAGGTTAAGCGATGCTTTCATTATCTAAAGATTCAATCATTTCAATGTACGAGAGTTCATTTGCGATAAGTTACAATTGTAGAACTGTCCTTAAATCTAATTATTTCTTCTTACTTACTTAAATGTAAACTTTGCCCTCCTTCGATAAATGGACTATTCCATACTCAGGAGATTAGTGTGTTTAGACAAAAACAAAGCTCTTCAACTTTGTTTATTAATATAGATTTCAGTTTTATTACCCAATGTTAAAAAAATATGATTGAACAAACAGTTCATATACATCGTTTATTCACGTCATAGCAGTGTAAAGAACATGATTAAAGCAAATCCTATATTATGTTTAGCGTTATCAGCGGTGAGACGAGGCGGAGGCTTTGAGAAATCTAAGTAACTGTTGCAATCGTGATGTTGTGCAATTGTTGTATAAAACCGTCCTGTGTGTATCGTAACCAATCAACATATTCATAAAGAACATTCGAATTTTGCTCGCACGCTCGCTGCGATTAACTTAGAGCAAACATTTACATGAGACGTTTACAAAATAATCGACCGTGTCAAACATGAAACGGTACACAAACATCGTGTTCGATACTGTTATCCAAATCCAACATATACAAATATATCGAAATTATTCGTTCCTATTACGATCATTTTGTCATGAACACATATTCGTATAATGATAACACGCAATGCCGAATTCGTTCGGGATAAAAAGAAATATAGCTGTTGTGTCCGAAGGTACCATTCCTGTTTGGAGCTCCTGCCGGAAACAATGAGGTCGAAACGTTTCTGGACATATCGGTGTTGTGTCCGGAAGGGAAACGCGACCGGTCCGAGACAATCAACAAGTTAGGATAATGCCGCTGTCTCCAGGGGGAAGATTCAGCTCAACACAGCTTTCGTCCTTCACTCACACCCTAACGAGGGGCCGCCTATTGATAGTTAACAAGCCGTCAAATTTGTATCTAAAGAAATACGCGCATAAATTGGTACAATCAAGACACGTCGCGACCCTCGTCCGCACAATTGCGGCTTAACATCGCGAATACATCCCTCGTCCGTCCTGTCGAGCGAGCAAACACGTCGGTGTGTCTGCTGTACGCACACGCAATAGGCACAACTAAAACATTTTGAAGAAACATTATTTGTTTATAGTAAGTTCATGTCGTGAATATGCGGATTTTAATTACGTATTGCGTAATTACAGCGGACTTACCTATCTAATATCTTGTTAGGAGGCAGGGTGATGTCGGCAAGGGATACAACAAAGCCGCGCTCATCTGAAGGGCCGTGTAAGTTAAATTCAAGGTTATCTCTATTGCTTAATCTTTTTGTATTCATCCGTTCCTGTCGTACTCTATCCTTGGATATAGATATAATATAAAATATATAGATGGGTAGCATTAAAAATCATTACATTCCTGTGACGCAGAGGGACTTACGCATACTTTCTTACCGCCTTAGTCTGATCTGATTTTAGTCGTTTTTTTTTTATCAACGAGTATTACATCCATGGTTTATGCTGCATAGATAAGCTCAAGTAGGTATAAAGTTTTTCCTGGAAAACTAGACGGTGGACCTCAGGGTATCCTAATTTTCGTCCCAATATGTAAAATAAAACGAGATTGATACATAGACGTAATTATATTTTTCAAAAGGAAGATCATAATATATTGTACACTGTTCTTCGTATAAATCGAAATCTATATAGTTAACAGGTTATACATAATCCTACTAGCAAATGTTGGCATCACCCTTATTTACGATTGGGAAGTGTTAGGTCTATGACTAGCAAAGTGGCGTAGCTGGTTGACCAACTTCAAATACCTTACAAAACATAGAGTTATATGATACATAGGTTTCCACACGATGGTTTTTCTCATCTAGCAATTAAACGATGCATTGCCATGAATAAATACAATATCTAAAACCTTGGAAAAAAGTTGGAACCAGTGACAATCGGATTTTAGACTATAGCTCAATTTAACTGAATAATGTAGTAACTAATGACGATTACGAACACAGGATATCGAAAAAGTGCACATCGAGAATAGGATTATTTGATGTACCTACTAACATTTAAAAGTTAAAAGATGATCAGATTGAAAAAGTAATGGGTCATCGGGGATTCGATATTGACATATCGGTATAAATAGACATTGTCTATTTATTTCTGTATTAAAAATTCACCGCCCTTAATATTAATACAATACAACTGATATGCTTATCTTACGGCCAATAATGGATTCACATTTTAAAGTATAGGTAACGTAATACCAACGTTGGTACGGAAATAGTCAGATGATGAAATAGTCATATTCCCCATAGTTGTCTCTATTTTATCCATCCTATGGTTGGTTGTCTGGAAGAGATCGCCTCGAGCGATAAGACCGCCATTGTACTCTTTTCTTGCTTGTTAAATTGTGTTAATGTTATTTCCTTTTATTTACTGGTGTACAATAAAGCTTTAAATAAATAAATAAATAAATAGTCAACTTTAGGATAGGCTCGTCTCGTGAATTGTGGGTGTCCTGGAAGAACCTTTACCCCTTCTAGGAAAAAGACCTTCAGTTTATGTATGTATGTATTAGAAAAAATACGGTAACGGTTGCTTGCGTGTCACATCGGCTATATAATATTTATGTACCATTACATATTTATGATCAATTCTTGTGACCACATATTTATGATGGCGCATTTATATGCCGCTTACGAAGGTGACATATTGTTCGTGTCTTCCTGCAGATCGATGATAATGTGTTTTTCTCGATGCAGTTATTATTGCTGATCCGGTCATACATATTACACAGTATTATTATTGTATTTAAAAAAAAAACCGAATCTATGAAGACCGTATTATATCTGTATCAGCCCATATACGTCCCACTGCAGGGCACGGGCCTACTCTACAATCGAGAATACGATTGAGAGTGGTTAGGCCATATAGTCCACCACGCTGGCCTAGTGCGGGTTGGCGGACTTACATACCATAGAAATTCTTATGAATCCCTATGGTATGCAGGTTTCCTCACGATGTTTTCCTTCACCGTTTTAGTGCGTGGTGATTGACTATCAATACACACATGACTCCGAAAAGTCAGAGGTGTGCCCTGGGATTCGAACCCACGACCACCGTGAACATGTTGGCAGCCGCGTCTAGTCCGTTTACCAACAGGCCACCACGCACTTACCGCACGCACCGTATTATATATTTACCAACAATTTCGGTTCTAATTAAGACTACGATTGAGTGGATTTTCTTGTCAAATAAGCGGTATTGGTGCAAATGTACACTTGACAGACAATTTAAACACTGAAATTGGCATTGTTGTGTTTCTCGATAAAAACCCAATTATAGGTAATCTTAAAAATGTGTAATGTGGATACATAAATAAATAACAAATAACAACCAACATACATAGTCGTGACCCCACACTAAGATCGGGTCTTGTGTCGTGGGTATCAGGAACAACGAAACTTTTCGGTCATATTCACCCAGACCCGAAACAAATATTTGTGGGCCGCACAAACATTTCTTTCGGTGCAGGGGATCGAACCCACGGCCTCTCGTTTCATAGGCGGCGTCTAACTAACTGCTGTCGCTGAGGTGTCTAGTCCGATTTGTAAGGTTTATGTTGTGAGCTGTTATTTTCAATACTCAGATGCTGTGGGTCCCCACCTGCATCACCTCCGCTATGTCTTGCGGTCCCTCGCTGGACATAAAATTATTATAGGTGCTGACGTTAATGCGTCATCTGTCCTTTGGTATGGCAAATATCGCTCCACCGATACCGAGCGACGTTGCGCTGTAGAAGATTTCATTGCAGAAATGAATCTCGAAATACATAACACCCCCGATGCACCACCTACTTATAGTAGCCCTATGGGCGAATCTTCTATTGACGTCACACTTTCTAGTGGAGACGTCCGTATTGATAGGTGGCGCGTCCTGCCGGACGCGTCATGTAGTGATCATCGCCTGATTGTGTACGAGTTCTTGCCTAGATTGACGCAGGGTCCGAAACATAACAATTTAAATTTTAGATATAAATCTAGAGGCGCCAACTGGGATTTATTTAGCTCGATATTTGCTCGGCATGCCGGGGACTTCACTCGCAATGATTTGTCAGCTGAAACCTGTGCTGAGATTATGTCGAACACGTTTACATATTGCGCAGACGTTACCATCGGTCGAGGTTCCATCACAAACACTCGGAGGTGCGATTGGTGGAATGACTTACTAGTCCAACTACGTCGAACTTTTCGCAGAGCGCGTAGGCGTTTTAACGGACTTAAAAGACGTTGTGTTACAGGGGAAGCATTAACATCTGCTTTAAATAGACTGAGAGTTGCCAGATCTCATTATAAAGCCGCCGTCCAAAAATCGAAAGGAAATTTGTTACGAAAAATTGTGGCTAGGTTAGATAGTGAAGGTCCGTGGTCTCCTTTATACCATGAATTTAAAGCAAATAGGTCGATCAATTTGGCTTATATTGAAAATTTAAAAATTGACAACAACTTCACCACTGGTATTGAGGAGACAACGGAAGCTCTGTTACAATCATTAATTCCGGATGATAATGTTGAAATTGACACAGAATACCACAGGCAGATTAGGATGTGGGCCGTAGAACTGCCGAACTCTTCAGATTCAAATCTCTCGTCCTTTGATGAATTTAGTGAAATCGTACGATCTTTGCCCCTAAACAAGGCTTCCGGTGACGACAAAATATCCAATAAAATGATAAAAGAAGCGTGTAAATCGGCCGGCGATGCATTACTTACTGTTTATAATAGATGTATTGCTGAAGGGGTGTTTCCGCGAGTATGGCGTACCGGTTTCATTCGGATAATACCCAAGAGTGGCGATAAATCCCCGCATGATCCGAAGTCGTATAGACCTATTACACTCTTGCCGTCGCTAGGGAAACTTTTAGAACGTCTTATCGTCCCTCGATTGCTACCGGGTGGACCAAAATTTCACGAAAATCAGTTCGGATTTACTACGGGTAAGTCAACCATCGACGCGGCAGTTTCGGTTAGAAGAGCGGTAAGTACATCGGTGCGCAAATATGTACTTGGTATTTTCCTGGACATCTCCGGTGCTTTCGACAACGCTTGGTGGCCAATGCTGCTTCTTAAGTTGAAATTACGAGGTTGCTTTAAAAATATATATTCACTTATTTACTTGTATTTCTCGCACGGAACAACCAAACTTAAACTTGGACACTATGCCGTGTCGAAACCACTGACGATGGGTTGTCCACAAGGCTCAGTCTTAGGTCCTTATTTGTGGAATTTAGGCTTCGACGATTTTCTTACGATTCCCTTACCGTCAGGGTGTTCTTTGACCGGATATGCGGACGATGGCCTCTTGCTCATAGAATCAAACAGTAGGTCGGGACTAGAAAATAGTGCAGACGCGTGTTTAAAATTAATATGTGATTGGGGCCACCGAAATCGCTTAAAGTTTGCACCACATAAAACGTTCCAATTACTTTTAAAAGGAAGTTTACAATCACCGCCGCGATTTAAATTTAATAATATCACTGTTAAGAAAAAAGAATCGGTTTGTTATCTTGGTTTAATTTTGGAAAGGAATTTTTCATTTCTTGAACATATTAAAAACGTCGGGGAAAAGTCGAAAAGGAACTTTTTTGCTTTGACAAGAGTATCAAAATCAACACGGGGGCTATCTTTGAATACACTAAAAATCATCTATGGAGCAACTTACTTAGGATGTATTTGTTACGGATCTCCCGTATGGGCTGATAGGGCTACTATCGGCGCTGTGCGAAGAAAACTGCTCCAGAGCCAACGCTTGGCCTTGATATTCTTGTGTAAGGCATATAGAACTGTTAGTACCGAAGCTTTGCCTGTCCTGGCGGGTGTACTTCCAGTCGACCTGGAGGTGCAACGTCGCGCCGCCATGTATTACTCTACTAGGGAGAATATGGATAAAAGTTTTTTAACCGCACGTGAAATTTTAAAAATTGATAGATTATTTAAACCGCTTTCAGTGGTATATAGCGAACTATTAGATGAATGGCAAAATAGATGGGAGGTATCTTTGAAGGGACGACATCTATATCAATATTTTCCTTGCGTTCGTGACCGTTTGACAAAGACTTGGTTCGATGTCGATTATTGCGTATCACAGTTTCTCACGGGCCATGGTAACTTTAGGTCTAAACTTTACTCTTTTAAGCTTGTTGAATCGCCTGCGTGCCCATGTTCAACACCTAATTGCGAGTATGAGCAGTCCGCGCATCATATACTTTGGGAGTGTAGTCTTTGGCAGAATGAGCGTAAAACTATGCTGGATAGTATGCAGATATCATCTGGAGTCGTATACTACATGGACCTTGTAGAGACTAGGAAGAACTTCCGTGCTTTCCGGCGTTTTTGCCATACTTATTATTGGAATCAAGTCTAAAAGCTCACATAATAGGTCCCATTTAAATGTAGTGATGATGTGATCCGTGGTGCTTTACAGCTGGCTTCTCCGGCTGTAAGTCTTTTTACGAGGTTATTTACCTGTTTAGTTCATTGTTTTGTCGCCCGCTTTGCACGGAGGGAAGTGGACAATAATTTATTTCCAACTCCTCCTATTAATTTCACTTTCTGATTAATTTCGTTGCGGGTTAAAGACAAGTTAGACATTCCCGGAGACTCGCCGAGCTTCAATGCTCGGTGTCATTACATTGCGTGCCACTGTTGATCCTGGCTCACAGGAGTTACAGTGGTGGGTGTGAGGGTGGGACAGTCTCCTATACATAGTCGTGACCCCACACTAAGATCGGGTCTTGTGTCGTGGGTATCAGGAACAACGAAAATTTTCGGTCATATTCACCCAGACCCGAAACAAATATTTGTGGGCCGCACAAACATTTCTTTCGGTGCAGGGGATCGAACCCACGGCCTCTCGTTTCATAGGCGGCGTCTAACTAACTGCGCCACGAAGGCTATCATATACACACATATACGCACATACTCTATATTTAGAAGATAATGTAAATTTTATGTACCCGGAATAAAAAATTAGATCGGTTACCTAAAACGCAATTTAAATTACATGGTGAATGATGCGATGAAATACTCACGACGCATTAGCCTCTGGTATGATGTCATCAGCGACGACGTATATCATGGCGCCCGCCGCGAACGCCAGGGCGTACGGCAGCGCGGGCTTGGCGGCCGCCACAGCCACCGCGCCCAGCACGCCGAACACAGGCTCCACCATGCCCGACAGCTGACCATACCTGCATAACAAACATTACGCATTTATTTCCTTTCGGTAAATCATATACTTATATTATTTACACTGGCCCGGCATAATGACTACTGCGCCTAAAGGTAAGCGCAAATGCCGTCCAAGCATAGTATCGAATGGCATTAGAAGGCAGTCCCATGCCATTCCATACATTATGCATGAAGGACCTGGGATCTTCGGAAGGGGAGAACACGCGTGATGGCAAACAATTCCACAGCTTGACGATCCGGCACAAAAAAGAATATGCGAATCTTTTGGACTATTTTTGAACATCTTTGTCAAAGAACTTATTTACTTCCCTTCGATAAACTAATTGTTTTTATTAAAAGTATATTTGTTCGCAAATTCATATGCCATGATACTTTAATGTACTAGGGATCGTCTGGTGGAAGAAATTCGACCGTAATTCGATTATACTGGATATCTCAAGACTGCTACCGAAAACGAAGCCGAGTGGTAGTTTTAGTAACTACAAACACAATGCAAATAAAAGCTTCGTTAAGAAACGCGACAATTATCTTTTATGATTTTTTAAATATCGTCATTTTTGGGTCGTAAATCCATAGTTTTTGCTAAAGTAATAATTTAAACTCTTTTATACCCTAGAGTATTTATAAATAAAAGAGTATACAGTATTATTTTAGGAAAAAAATGTATTTACCACCCAATTATGGCCATAGGAAAAAAATTACAAAAAAAAGGTCGCTTTTTTTTTGCAATTTTTTCTGTTGCATTGTGTCTGAAGTCGCTTAAACTAACAAACCGGCCTCCTCTACAATTAAGAGTACGATTGAGAGTGGTTATGCTTATAGTTCGCGTCCTTAGTGCGGTTGGTGGACTTAACATACTACAGACAATCAGCTTTAAAAGAGGTCGGTAAAAAATTATATTCATATTGAAGTAAAAAACTCTTATGGATTATAAATTAGGTTCGGAAACGTTCTAGTGATACGCATATTAAATTATATCTTCTCAATTACCATACCATAAGATCCCATATTACGCGATGGTTGTACGCCCTAGCCGATACAATGGAATGAATTGGTGGACTGGAGATTTTGTTAATCATACTGAGAAATTGTACAGCTAGGTTCTTGACACGAGTTAAAGGCCTCTGCCACAGTGTAATGATAACTTTCAGTGGCTATGACTTAACTAATTATTATCGACATGAAATGACTGAAGATGATAAAGTTTTTTTGTAATGTTTTATTCCAATTTTTGTTTCAAACTAATGTCGTTCAAGCAATGTGTAATCACGAGAATGCGTGGGAAGAAATACTCTTGATATTATGATACAAATTGCATGTATCGATACTTCTGCATTTTGACTTTCCGAGCCCACGTTATTGCGTTTAGGTTCTTTTGAAAAACCACCTTTCAACACTTGGTGGCGCGACAATGATTTCAAATTATCTTCAGAAACAAAATATCTATTATTTATTTATAAATACCTATTTATATTTATTATTAATTTTGTGCCTCACTTAATAAAAACGTCCATTTTACGACAGATTACGGATTTGATATCCACGCCGATATAACTGTTTCTACGATCCAAAAATATTTGCTTCGGGTCAGGGTGTTATGTCATCGAAAAGTCTCACGTAGTTTCCCATACTCACGACAAAACACTTGAATATATGCAGCTGTTGGTTGAATCTATTATATTTATGTGAGGAGAGATGGCAGACATGCTGTCGTCTTTCTTGGAGGTTATAAACACACAGTATTACGCATCAAATGAATCCATTCAAAATAATTTTGAAAACAAATAAACGTAGGCTTTTAAGCTGTTAAGAAATGTTTGGAATAAAGTTAGAACACATGGTACGAATATACAGGAATAATAAAGTACAGCACATGATTGGACATGTTACATGACGATTCATGCTTAAATCGATGCAGATCTTGAAAATGGTCTCAAGTACTAAACGCTGATCACAAAGTCAAGTATCAGTGTGTTGTTAATTTTCACGTATGCGGGTGGTGGAGTGGCGGGGTGAGGGGGGTGAGGTGTGCGGTGCGATGCCGAAAGAGGCCGCTAACGAATTGTTTTGGTGAAAGTGCGGGCCGGTGCCGCGACCACATTCCGACGAACTGGTCGAGGAGCCGCCGCTGTGGGAAACGCCGGCATCGGGCCACCCCACACGACGACCAGGCCCTATGTAACTACCACGGATGTAGACCATCAACCTCTTCTATTCATACATAACACTCACCACCGAACACCAATCGATACTTGCCAACGTCATTTCGTCCAATCTCCTTTTCCAATTCAACGATGGTGACACGGTATACAACACAATTCAGCCGATATGAAACGAATGTAAATAGAAAAGATCTTTCAAAAGCTAGAGGACATAACAGCATGCAAGCTCGTTGTGTAACGCGCAGGCGAGTAGAGGCAGATAGAGGCAAGCAGAGGCTAGATTTTTTTACATTGGGCAACAATAAGGTAATGTGGTAGTGAGTGCGATAGCTAGGCGGAATACAAGGGGGAAACGGGTTTAGTAAAGTTAGTGAGGAGTGCTGGCGGCGCGGCGGGGCGGCGGGGGTGCGGGGGTGCTGCGGCGGCGGGGACGGCGGGAGCGGCGAGGGCGGCGGCGGGTGCGCGAACGTGATGTTATGTTATCGCATGCATTATTCAGCGGGTGGCGAAAGCGGCAATTTGCGACAATATCCACTGATTCGCAGAATTGCCGACTGTTGAGTTGCCGACAACGCATAAAACAACGAGCTGCGTCACTCAATAACATGCTGAATTTTAATAAAAAAAATTGCAGATCAAATAATATAAATACTGACGCGCAATTTACGGATATTTGTTATGACTTTCGTTGCTTTTACGCGTAATGCACAACGGCTTATACGATAAACAATTGAAGTTAATTATTGCAATTTAATTAATTTAGCTTTGGAAGGATTAATACTGGCTATAGATTTTACAGTCAAAATCGGTTAACAATTGACAACTTTATATTGCGGAATTGATTTGTACCTACTACGAAAAAAGTAAATGCAATGCAATCTTATTATTTCTATGTAGCGAAATATTATAGATGGAGGCAATGAGAGGTTGTTTTTTCAACTGAATGTAGAAAAGCTGTGAAGCATCACTTCCGGTATTGTGGGGGGTCTGAAAGTGGTATATCACTGTCGGAACTACCCGGTCCACTACCACTACACTACTTCCCGTAAGTAGAAGGGCGCATGTGGTTTCCGCGGGCTAAATCCTTTTGGTGTTATCTAAAGTGTTAAAAGCATGCGCATGAGACGCAAGGCTTTGCAAGTTAGCGTCCACATTTCGGAGTTGCCATCAGTAGGAGGCGTAGCGCCTAACTCCCGCAGTTTGCTTAACGCTGACCACCAGTAGCAAATCTATACTAATATAATAGAGCTGAAAAGATTATTTGTTTTCTTGGAATGCGCTCATATGGAATCATCATCATAGTTAGATTGCCGATGATGCCTTTTGCTTAAACAAGGAAAGCTTCTAAGTTTAGATAAGTTTTGGATGAATTCAATAGTTCTAAGTATCTCTCTTCATACTCTATAGGCTCACTCCCGATAACGTGGGACGCATCACAAATGGCGAAACGTCACCACGTTTCTGGTTGCTATCAGAGGAACCTCTGCCTATCCCTTCTGGTGCAAAGGCGAGAGATCTCTCCCTCTCTCTCTCGTCAGCCATCGAAACGCTATTGATGAACGAATACATGAAATACGACTCTTCCAAAAAAATCCACATAGACGTTTTGCAAGCGGCCAGCATCCAGTGACTTCCTCCAACTTTAATCGGGTCATCCGTCATCTTTGTAGCAGTGTGTAGTAGTGTGCGTTCGGCACTTCCCTGTAGGTGGCTTCTTCTCAAGAATTTTCTGCCCCGGTTGGACAACAGTTCTTCGCATTATGTGCCCTGTCCACTACTACTTTAACTTGCTTTTCCTTTAGGCTGTGTCGGAAACTTTTGTGCTTGTACAGAAATTATCATTCCTAATTCGGTGTGATAGGGAAATACCGAGCATAGCACTTTCCATAGCGTTGATTGGTGTTGAATTTTCTTATGAGCCCATAGTGAGAGGCCATGTTTCGTTCCAGTTCTACTTATGAAAACCCCGATATTCCAGATCAATATACTAAACGCGCTATGGTTACTGCTGATATAATGTTGCACGGCACTGATTTAGATATGCGAATGTAATATCAAGAATCCTAAGTAAGTCAAAGGCGTTTTGCAGTATGAATTTCATCGAATATAGTATTCTTATTACTTACTAAGATTTCAGCCCAATAAATCGTGTAACGCTGGCTGCAAATAAATTCCAGTGATTCTAATCTCTATGTACTAGTGTAACAGGTCAAACCGAGGTCTGGTGCATTTAAAAAAGTCTAGTCGCCTTAGGGTCTAGTAAATATTTTATTCGCTGAAGACTTCAACACAGTCACATACATTTGTAATTATATTAGTAGACTTGACATGTAATTTTGATGATTGCATGTGATGTTAACTAGGAAGAGCACTGTTTGGCGACAAATTAATCATTTTGTACAACTTTGTCAATCTGCTTAATTGCATAATTGTGTTGATATTTAATATTTGACTTCTTATTACACAAACTGTACCCTTACGCTGGATTATTTCACCCTTATATGTATGTATCTGCAAGCTTGTCGCAGGAACTGCCAAATGACAATAATACCACATTATAAGCAACAACACAACAACTTCACAAATCTAATCTAAATTGAATATTATTATTATTATTTTTATTTCCAGTAACAAGGGGCCCGAAATAGGCCATCGAATTCACAAAGCGAAACAACTGGGTCAAATGGGGACTATAAGAAACGGTTTTATTCCCACGATCCCCGCGTTTACTTGTACTTGTTGTATAAAAAAAGAACTAAACGAAGTCGTTATTTAAGAAAGTTTTCTTTTAAAAAGTAAATAAAATGTACATAACAAGGGGCGTGTGTGTGTTTTTGTAACGAATATACTTTGTACTTTTGGCCGGTATTTTATTCAACAATTTCAGATTAGTTAAGGTATACTTGACCGTTTTGTAGCATGTTGAGAAAATACAGTTTGTTTACAATTTAGGGAATTATTATGCACTTAACTAATACATTTATAACAAATACCTTTGAAAACTGACTGCCTCTGGGCGCAGTTGTACTAAAGTCCGATTACAAAGCTGAGATATCGGGTTCAAATCCTGGATCGGGCAAAGTGATATTGGGTTTTTCTATCAATTATTATCAGGCCCGAGTCAGGAATTTGTGCCGATATCGCGATAGATTCTCGATTGTAGAGTAGGCCCGTGCCCTGCAGTGGGACGTATATGGGCTGATACAGATACAGATGGCGATAGGCTCGCCCCCATCACATCATGGGACGGAACATACAAAGTAAATCATGGGTGTCCGGGAAGCTCCACTGCCTTCCCCTTCTGGGAAAAAGGCGTGAGTATGTGGATGTTTGTATGTACCTCAATAAATATTTTCGGATAGCTTAAGTTCATAGTGGACATCCTGGCCAAACAATGATAGATTACAAGATAGCGATTTGGTGACATCAATTAATAGTCTCTTTAAATTTTGAAGGCATTATGCAACACAACTGAAATAAGGGTGCAGAAAGTTACTGTCTGCTCGCCTATTATATTAGTAGCCGTTTCACATTGTTCTTTAAATATGGGTAAGTGATGATTCTCGAAAAACCTCATTAACAAACGATGTATACCTTCGATCCGATCAATTGGTGGTGAGCGCATGTTTAATGGCTAGTAAATTTATTAAATAGACTTATAATGTTGCAGAGTCGATGAAACGGCAGTTTCGGGAAGTAGCGCCCAACGATATAGGTGTCGATTGACTTTAAAAAATCTCCGGCAAAATTAGGCGCAGCAATAACGCAACACACGCACAACAAACCGGCCTCGATTGCGCAGAACAGCGCCATCAAGGCTGGCAGCGCCTTCCGGGACGACTTCTTCGGGGCTCACGCGGCGGCGGCGGCCGGCGGCGGCGGTGGCGGACATTGCGGCCGTAGCGTTGCTCTCTCGATTTAATTATTTAACTCTGAAGGCCGATCGCCCGGGGCGGGCAGCGGGCGGTACGCTGCGACTGGTCGGACGGGTGCGGTCCGGAAGAACGGGCAGACAGCGCGCCGCCGCCCGTGCGCCGCTCACACCACCAGACTCCACGGCACCACAGCGACACATCGCACACCGAGCACACGCAACGCTAAAATTTCGAAATAGACAACTTTCTCGGGTCCAGTAAGCGATGGCCATCTATCCAAATACCGGCCGTCCGCTGTCGCGTCGAGAGCGGCGTGCAGAGACGCAGGCGGCCGCCGAGCAGCGCGCGCTGCGCTCGCCACCTGCACCCGACCACGCTGTCGAGCTCAGCTCCACCGCGGCATAATTAACTACTTACTACGACTATATCTGCTTCTTCACTGTCTCGACCAAATACATATGTGCGTTGGTTCTCTTGAGCCACACTCATGATTGATTTCATCGAAAAATGTATAACTATCACAAAGCTACAACGTAATACCTACTAACGAATTATTAGATATTTAATTGAATAGGTTATCACGAATGAGCTACCTAATATGGTGCGTACAAAAGTATGATGTGTGCTACGTCACTATGAGTCATGTGCGCATGCGGTGAGAAACGTTGACTAGACGCGTTGTCTACAACAATGGATTACCACATTACTTGATCTGATTATATCATATAGTAGAGCAAAAACTTGTGTGGACGAACTCACTTAGCAAATGTGACACGAAACTACCTATAAGTTAAAACAAAGCTATCATCTTATATATCTATGCCAGTTTCATATTACATGTAAATAGTAACGTTACATAAGTACAATATATGATTGCGAGATTCTTTAATCGGTAGTAATAATTTAGATGCATAATATGTTTAATTAATCTTAATTAAATAAATTATTTAATGACACAGAATATAAAATGACTATAATAAATATAGTGGAAGCGGTGATTATTGTTTATCAAAGCACAAAGTGAATATTGCAAGATGTACAAGTTTGAAAAATGTTGCCAATATCCCGAATGTTTAAGACTCGTGAGACGTGCGAGGTGAGTTCTTGCCGGAGCTGCATTCCTCGCTCCTTGCATTCCATACTTATTACGCGTTGTCTTGGACATTTGCTATTTCCACAATCATATTTATTTATTAGACAATCCGTTTACAAACGGTTTTACGTTTAAATCATTGATAATGCATCCTTATTTTATGATTTTATACGCAATCGGGTACTTATAAAAACTTTTAGTTTGATTATACACAGTCAGGTCATAAGTATTGTCACACAGTAAAAACTTTTCTTTTAGAATGCTGGCCACAAAAAAGTTTATTGAATTCGAATTTCGAATTGTTCATGAAAATAAAAATGTATACTTTTTACTTAGAGTATTTATAATATATAGAGGGAGCGCTGTCATTCATTCGCGATTTGAAAAACGTAGATATTTTCTTGTTCGTACTGTTGGTAGCGCACCTATATTAGTAAAAATTTAATTAATTATTTAGCAATAAATTTCTATAAATTCCTTTATTAGCCGAAATTATATTTAGCTATTATCCTTTTAAAACGAGTTTGAGTGGAATTAAATAGACCTAAACTATTTATTTTTATTTTTTTTTCCAATAATTTATGTATGTTGCACAACCTGTTCCAATATTAGCCAATAGGAGGGCAGAAAAAGGTGGCCCGACACCACCATTTTTATCTACGTTTTTGAAGTACCAGCGCTCCCTCTATACCGGGTATCTCAAGACTGCTACCGAAAACGAAGCCGGGTGGTAGTTTTAGTGGCTACAAACACAATGCAACAAAAATTTTCGCATAGAAACGCGACAATTATTTTTTATGATTTTTTAAATATCGTCATTTTTGGGTGGTAAATCCATAGTTTTTGCTAAAATAATAATTTAAACTCTCTTATATCTTAGAGTATTTATAAATTAAAGGGTATACACTATTATTTTAGGAAAAAAATTATTTACCACCAAAATATGGCAATAGGAAAAAAATTTAAAAAAAAATATTGTCGCTTATTTTTGCAACTTTTTCTGTTGCATTGTGTCTGAAGTCGCTTAAACTACCACCCGGCTTCGTTTTCGGTAGCAGTCTTGATATACCCTGTATATATATATATATATACTATAAGACTTTTTAGAATTTTACTCATTTTTAAATATGGAGTGGACGCTTAAAGAGCGTTGCGGTTACGCGCCAATTCAAATTTTTGACATACTGAAAAATTTGTATAAAACCAAAACATTGGTTTATCGTACCATCAAACGATATATTGAAGACTAGTGTAGATGACAGGTCAAGAAGTGGTCGCCCTCGGTCTGTTAGGACTTCAGCAGTGATAAAAGTTGTGAAGGCGCGAATTCAAAGAAATCCTAAAGGTAAACAGAAACTGTTGGCCCTTCAGATGGGGTTAAGCAGAACCACGGTGAAAAGGGTGTTAAATGAGGACTTAGGGCTTCGGGCATATCGAAAAAACAGGACATCGTTTGAATGCTCGTCTAATGGACCTGAGACTGAACAGATAACGCTTCAACGTTACGCGGGAAAAAAATATCGGAAAATTCTTTTTTCAGATGAAAAAATTTTTACCGTAGAAGAGAGCTACAACAAACAAAATGATAAGGTGTACGCACACAGTAGTGAAGAAGCGAGCAACCGTATTCCGCGTGTCCAACGAGGTCATTTTCCATTCTCGCTCATGGTATGGTTGGGAGTTTCTTATTGGGGCTTAACAGAGGTACATTTTTGTGAGAAAGGTGTAAAAACGAATGCAGTTGTGTATCAAAATACAGTCCTGACGAACCTTGTGGAATCTGTTTCTCATACCATGTTCAATAACAGGCACTGGGTATTCCAACAAGATTCGGCGCCAGCTCATAGAGCGAAGAGCACACAAGACTGGCTGGCGGCGCGTGAAATCGACTTCATCCGGCACGAAGACTGGCCCTCCTCCAGTCCAGATTTGAATCCGTTAGATTTCAAGATATGGCAACACTGGGAGGAAAAGGCGTGCTCAAAGCCTCATCCCAATTTGGAGTCACTCAAGACATCCTTGATTAAGGAAGCCGCCGATATTGACATGGACCTCGTTCGTGCTGCGATAGACAACTGGTAGATTGAAGGCCTGTATTCAAAATCACGGAGGTCATTTTAAATTAACTTTAGTGTCATAAGAATCTATGTTTTGTTAAGTTCATTTTGGTATATAAATGGTTACATAATTAATAAACTTGTTTCAATTATTTTATATTAAAGATGTGACAGAATTTATGACCTGACTAGGTATATGTTATAGACAGCGAATATTAAAATAAAATATCATGGAAAACAGCTTAGCAAATTATGCGTGCCACACGTGGTAGCTGGCCAACCCCTTCGGCGTTACAGTCGGATGTATGTCCTTTTATCTAGCTTGGAAAAAGCGTTCACTTTATAGTACGTGTACTTTAATTGCAGTATTGTATTGATTTTTAAGGAATTTGTGACATATACCTATTGGTTTTATTCTTTTCACGTAAGTACGTTCATCATTATTATGTAATAATTAAGATGCATTCTTAACTACAACAACAATGTACTTTAGACATTTAGTTTTTCTTCACTGAAACTGTAATGGTCATAAATATGTTCGCGATAGATCAGCAGAATATTATTTTCCGGTACAAGCTTGTGTACTCACAACACTGTGATGAAACATCTCTGAAAAAGGTGGAATATATTCTCGGAGTACAAAATAATGTAAGCGAAGCAGAACAAGTAAATCTTCAATCGAACCTTCTATCGTAGCCTCTTTGAAAGAAAAAAAAGGATGAACAACGATTTATTTCACTTTTCTATAAGAAAACATTTATTTTCTAAATATAGGTGATATTTAATTTGACACTGGCATAACTTTGAGGCTTTATTGTATTCGCTGTTAAGCTGTAAAGAAAATGCTATCACGTGACCACCGATCTGAGAATAAAAATGTAGTGGGTGCAAAAGCGTCGGGCGCTGGGGTCGTCGTTCGGCGGACATTCCCCCGGTCTCCCGCGCGGGCCAGGATTCCCACTTGAGCGCATTCTTGCCCCCTTTTCCATATAGAGAACTAACAATCAAGAACATTTCTCTAAACAAACATCATACCGCGCCCTTTCATTACATTCTCTGAAATTCATTTATGGCTTCAAACAATAATAATAGTGAATTTCATTGCAACATATGAATGATAAATTATAAAAAAAAAAGGAAAATGGAAAGCAATCGTACAGCGTTTCCTGAATGAATATGTAGTCAATATTTAAGAGGTGTTTGTACCACAAACTTTCGAAATGTGTATATACAGCGTAATTAACTGATTATGTATATAGGTACATGATTTTAAATAACGCAAACTTCAATAGCATTGAGATATAACATTTATAGAGAAGTTTTCATATTGCAGGAAGGATCATTTTTAATAATATGATATCTAGTATCCGTGGCAGTGTTACTTGGAAAAATAAACTAGTAATGTGTAGAGGACAGTAGGTAGTAGGCACATCCATAGAGTTGAGGTGTACGTGATTTTCGTAGTTGCCGAGCGGCACGGGCGCAGCGCCCGGCCGGCGCCAGCGCCACGGTTCCCAGAACACAACGGAATGCGACTATTTACAACTTTTACCTATTTGGTAACGTTTACAATGCGTGCACGTACTACAATACGCTACGCAGATGTAACCTTTTACTCTCGCTATATAATGCATGCTTTCATGCAGACTGACTCATTTTAACAAATTCTACGCAATCAATTTTTCATGTCAGAAAAGTAAAATAATTTTAGTATAAAATATTTGTTCGGAGATTAAATGTTTAATATAATGCGAAAAAATATTTGTGGTATAGGAAGGCTATCGGCGAGTATGTAGCGGAGTGGCGAGTGGTGAGTAGTTCCGACCGACAAGTCGCTAAATGAATTAGCCTGAACAGGAATGGGGTCGGCCAGTCTGGCTACGTTGGCATCCGGCCTAACGACGAGCGCGGGCGCATTCTCTAGCAGCGCGAGCCACCACCTAACAGTAGTAAAGAAAAAATACAGTAGCGCAGTCTCCGCTAATTCCGCGTTCTAACACTTTTACCACATCGCACGCTTTGTAAATATATACACAAACCATTTTTAAATGTTATACGACAAATTATGTTTCATACGATCTAGTAGTAATTAACTCAGTACATAATATTAAAACTATTAAAATGTTGAAATATAATAAAATATGAATACATCATAAATCTAATGATTAATCATATGTTTTTTAATATCAGTTTTAATATAGAATGTGTATTAGGATTATATGCTGACTTTTTGTTTACTAGGGACTTAATCAGAGAGAAGCCAAAACTCGGATCGTGGCAATTTTCCTGTTTTCTTATAGATCTGATAGCCGAACTGAACACTAAAGTTACGTGTTTAAAGATTTTTACAATTATGTTAAATATTCTTACTCTTTCAACTGAATATATATAAATATAGTGGAAAATACATATTTTGTACCTTGTTCACATCTGAACAAGCCCTGCACGAGGATGCGGCAGGACATTATTTAACATGTCCCTTAAAGGAAGGACGTAAGATGATTTACAACTTAGTGAGACTGGCTATTGAGTTTAATTCACATAGTTTAGATTAACATGTTCTTGAACCCTCACTACCTACCGCATGTTTATTGAACTTTTCTTTTCGGGGTGTTCAGATATAATCCATTAAATTGTTTGGATGAACTAGAAGCGAACAAACATCATTTTCGATTAATTCATATTCTTCAGAGGTCATTTCTTAAAGAAATATACGCAGAATGCGAGCAATGCATAGGATATAAAAATATAGAAACTAAAGACAGATACACAAGTAGTTCTTGAATAAAACTCACCAAAATGATCTCCAAACAGAGAAACCGGCTGCCTGCAGAGGTAAACTAACAGCCAGCCCTTCTGGGAAGTTCTGAATGCCGATACCTAATGCCAAGTTCCTGCAAAGAAGAAAAAAATACCTTTATTTATGCTCTTATTTCTATTATATCAATCACTTTATATGAATTATGATATTTTTTTAAAAAACCTATTATATTCCGTTTTATAATATGACAATAATAAACTGAAGAATGCCATAATTTTAAAAATATACATAGATACTGATAAACGGAATAGATTTCCCAAACAAATCAAATCAATGACAGTGATAATACGAACGATTGTCAACATAACAATCTGAACTGAGCGAATATGTTGCCAATTTATGAGTAATCAATGTACATTGTAACAAATAAAACCAATAACGGATACGTCGTAGCAATGACACATTCCTCGAGAAGACAGTGCGCTCCCCCCTCCCCTCCTCCTCTTCCCCCTCCCTCCTACACCCCGCGCGCATTGCACCTGCGACCCTCACCGTTGCTCGCTCTAGGAATGCGAATAACTGTACACCGTACAGCCTCCATCGCCGTTAAACTGAACCGTTCCTACGATGCAACATAAACTTACCGCTCGTAATATATTGTGCAATACCGTAACAACGTTCAATTTGTATATTTTGTACATCTTTACTACGCAGTGCACGGTGCGCGATGCACACTCGCCTCGCCACTTCTCTAATATTATTAGAGTGTGTTCGTAGAAAGTGTTATAATTGAACGCTACCACATACTCCATGTACATGCTTAATGCTTACACATCATTCGCCTTTCGGGAATGTACAAACGTCGAGTCGTGCAAATCTGGTACTTGAATACGCAAATATAAATTTTTAAGTTGACGTTCATCAGCAACGCAAAAATACTAGTCATGGTCCTTTCGGGCTGAAGTCGAACTTCATAAAATTTCAAATATCCGACGCAGTGAAAATAGCTTTGAAGGTGAATTTAACGGGATCTCGAAACGCAATGACAACTAAAAGTACTAATAGCGACGTAAACGGAAGCGTCGGGAATTTCTGTTAAAATGGTTAAGTTAATAAACATGTGCGTCGGCGCGAGGGCTTTGAGCTCGGTGAAAGCTGGCCGGCGCGAGCGGCGCATGCGCTGACAAACCGCTGCCGATCAATTCACTTGAAACTTCCATTATGCACAACCACTGTAGGTATTTGACCGGTTTTTATTAAACGACGCTTTTCCCAGACAGGAAATTATAGAACTTACTTTCTGATACATTTATTTTCTCTTTCGCCGAAAACATCAATCCAATTTGGTTGTAGCTTTTTATGCCACGAGCCGCAAAGGAGTATACGCACAAAATAATTACAAAAATACAACCAAAAGTTACTACAACAAGCCAAATTAAAAAAAACGAGTTGGTAGATCTTACTCTAAGAATATATTATTTGATGACTCTAATTCATTTAAGTATTCACTTGAATGTATTTACCACCTTTGAATCTGCCTTTCTTTCTTTCTTCTTTCTTTCTTATCAATTCTCAAGTGTACACCCAATCAATAAAATTTGCCCTGCATACTCACTTGTCCAGTATTTATTCTCGTATGAAACATGCATCCAATCATAGGAATATGACATTTTCAAATTATTTTAGCGCTTTATGCTGTAGACTTTGGTAAAATGATTTAATTTCTTTGCGAATTTATTAGATGGTATCGGGTCGGGCGGTAAAGCTGGCAATGCGTTTTATTTTCACCGATACGAAGACGTACGGAGAGGAGATGGCAAGGAAATGACCAATTATTATTATTATTGCAAGTCTTTGTCAACATAGGTATATAGAACCTATGTGATTGGGCGTTTTCTACACTTCTCCGCTCCGCTCCTCTATCATACGCTGGTAGTGTAACGCGGCCTTATGCCATAACAACATGTAGTCGCAAACTTTAAAGCTTATGCATCAACACTGATAGCTATGCGGAGAAGAAATCCATGAGTGAGCATTTTATATCGCATGCACGACACAAAATAATATAAGTATTTAAGGATTTGTAACGAAGTCAAGATGTGTCATAGTGGTAGAGCCTTGCTGAAGTGGAAGATTCAGTAGAATTGGGCCGATTTAGACAAGATAGTTAAATAAAAAAACGACGTAAAGAGACATTTGCCTTCGTTTGGTGAGTGCGAACATCAAAGAAACTTAATCTCTAAAACTTTTGGTATTATCAGTATGAATCCGACAGAATAGTGACCACCGCTCACAAATATGGTTAAATTATTATAGGGTCTCACGCATATAATAAATACATTCAGCAGTCACACATATCTAGTTCTGACTATCATAGTTCTGACTCCACAGTTAAATCAAGTCTCATGCCGTGCGTATCGGAAACTACGAGATAATTTTCAGACTCACAAATACTGAATCAACAAATACCTGTGGAGCACACAAATATTTGTGTCAGTGCCTGGATTGAACTCGCGTCCTCTCGCTTCACATCTGCCGTTTAACCAACTACACCAGGAAGGCTTCAAATTTGTCACGTTTCGGTTTCAGCATATGTATACCTGCATTTGACTAGCGTAACTGCGTTGATCGTCGATAGATATCTTAATTGGCCGGTAGATGATATATTTGCATTGGATTGCACTTACCGCCGAATATTCCGACACTGTAGTCAGCTCCAAATACTACAGTACCGTGCCTAAATTGATTACTTTTATCGTTTGTTTATATAGGCGCATATACATACTTTGATACTTTTGTAAAACATCCCACAGTAGCATTCAAAATTGTTAGATATTTATCAACAAAAAGTTATAAATTTCTGAACTGACGTCAGTTTATTGGTCTGAATTACCGTTTGAGGTTCTATCAAGATTTTAATTATTCGACCGCCAATAGGTATATTTATCTCGTTATACCGACCTGCAATATGTATGTAACTGTTTAAATAAGTAACTATTATCCCATAAAAAACATCCTGTAAAAAAATACCAAGTCTCGCAGCTCAGTTTTTCTACCTCAAAAAGATGTGAGATCCATGTAATACCAAGTCGATTAATTTATTTAGTCCTTAGCCATCGCATGAAAACATAATGTATCGTACAATTTATACATAATGCTACTGGCCAAGTCGATCTATTTATTTAAAACGTAAAGAATTTTTAATATTGATATGATAATAACTTATGTAATAACTTTAGACAGAATGTCCCTTAACCAAGGACAAAATAAATTAATCGACTTGGTATTACATGGATCTCACATCTTTTTGCGGTAGAAAAACTGAGCTGCGAGACTTGGTATTTTTTTACAGGATGTTTTTTATGGGATCTCACGTCTTTTTGTAGAATCCACCCCTTTTTACTTTTCGGTACTTTTTATTTCTAGAAAATATATAACGATTTTTCTTAAAGCCTCTGTCTTATGTTTTTTTCTTATTTTTGTAGGTATCAATTTATCACAAATATAGCGGATTTGATTATGAGTGTTCTTTCTTTCATGGTAATTGATATTTTCGAGCTATTTAGTCTATTTATTTGCAATTTTATCTTCGTCATGTTTTTCTAGACGAATGTTGTACAGTTTCATAGGCTAAAACACCATTTGTCCCTCTATACCCACCTCCTGTTATGCCTCATATATATAAATACCTATCTACAACTATTATTCCATTATTAATAAATTAATTAACACCCAACAGTCACATACATAGTCCTGACCCCACACTAAGATCGAGTCTTGTGTCGTGGGTATCAGGAACTACGAGAGACTTTTCGGTCTCACAAACACCCAGACCCGGAAGAAATATTTGTGGGCCGCACAAACATTTCTCTCGGTGCGGGGATCGAACCCGCGGCCTCTTGTTTCACAGGCGGCGTCTAACCGCCTGCGCCACGGAGGCTGTCCTTAATTATATACGAGTAAAACGAATTGTTAACTGCAAAAATAACTTTGTAATCCTATACATTTATATGGGATTACAAAGTTATTCACGCAGTTGGTGTATCTAGAAAACTAGACTAAAATTATGAAATGTTTAAATTTTCCCTTAATTTAGACACTAAATACTAATTATATTCTAAATATGAAGGTTCTATGTCTGCTAGAAGTGCCTTAGACTTTTGATGATCGGTCAGTCAGTCAGTGAGTGACAAAATTACGAAATTTTGACATGTTATAATTCTTAAACTACTGGTTCAAATTGAATGAAATTTTAAATGTGCCTGCTAAAATGCCTGCTTAGTAACTGAAAATCAGGCTTCTTGCTTTAACCACAACGAAGTTATGAGAGATTGAAAATGGTCTGAATTGCTTCGAGAAAAGGATGGTACGACTGTGCCGCTTTTTAGCTCGACTTGGAGATGGGACAGATGGGTTATAAGGTCGTGAAAATAATAATAAAGTAATAACACACCCAACAGACATCTCACAAGATACAAGATATGTCATGGGTATCCAAAACTACGAGGGATTGTTTAGTTTTAGACTAGATATAATTATTTGTGAATCGCACAAAAATTAAATTGAAATAATATTTTTTTTAAAAGTGGTAGAGCCACACTGTTGTCAGTCATGGCTCAGCATATATGGACAGGCTCGTCAGGGGCTGTACAATACAGTAAAGTAGTACAATATAGTGAGATAGAAAAGTACGTGAAGTCATATCTTGTAATCTTTTGATGTGCCTTATTTGATTTTAAGTACACAATTTCGATCAATATAACTCGTAAGATTTTTCAACTGGATCCATTTGATAAATCAACAAATTAATAAGACTAGTTTAGGTTATAACTTGGAATTAGTGCATAGCATATTTGCGAAGGTACAATATATAAGTGACCTATATTATTCCTAGTTGCAGGATCCCAATATCCGCGTGATAGAGGTCACCGTATGTAGTGTTTGAAGCCTGCTATAGTGACCAACTTAGTCCGTCGCATTACAGCATCACGCTGTGTAGGTACATCCGGTTCTCAGCTGATCGGTAGGTATAGGTACAAGTATGCAAAGGCGGTGGACACTTTATTATCGCAGACAAAAAGACAACAAAGCTTTGATCTTAGGTTTAGTGCAGATATCTCTCACGATGTTTACCTCTCGCTGTCTACACGAATTAGGTGTACCACCCTTTTATTTCTTACACTAGGAAACGCCTTTACGGATCCATATAGGTATGTCGGAGTCACCGTTCTAATATAAGGTACATAGAACATCCTACCGACTAAAACCCCGTGGTATACCTCTATCTCATCTAGAACAAGGAGTGTGGGATACGCGCGAGCATGCAACCGCAACCCCCCGGGAGTTGGTCCTCTAAGAGGATTCGCTGTATTTTTAACCTCTCTCCACCTTAAACACCTTAAACAAGACTTGAGTATCGCGCGAAGGTGTACCACCCTGATTGTATCAGGATGTAGATAAGATGAAAAACAAAGCGACACATTTACGTGGGTTAGGTACTATATCGGATTCTAAGCCACTGCGCACAGTCACGATCCAGCCAAATATGTATATCCCTACTGCATATAAACTATCGTGTGACTTTCTCGTACCAGTACAACAGACCACCGTGAACACTGTTTTATCGCTCACACTATTTCAGGTCTGCTAAACGACCCTACCATGATGATTGGCAGTAATGTTGCTTATTGTAAGATCAAAGGCAATAATCATATATCATAACTATTGTCTTTTCATGGTAATCTAAACAGAAATCTAACGACTCAATCTCAAAATAAAAGTAGTCTAGGTAAACATCTTATTGCTAGGTACAATATAATATTAGATTAATGTAACATTCCATTAAACTATGAATGTATCTTGTATGATATAATAGTAATGGGAGCACAGATATTTATTATATTTATTATATGCATGAAGCATACACAATCGAAGTTCCGGTTATATGAATCCACTGCCTCCTCAAAAAGATCCCGCACGCTGATTTCCTAATACTAAAAACTTATACTCGTTATGTACGTACGATCGTGATTTCTAAATAATGTAGACAAGAATGTACTTTATCAGGCAAAATAAGAAAAAACTCTTACGCTCCATCGCCTTGAATGTTAATGTATCTTTGAGACGGCCACGCAAAAGTTATTATGTCAACCGATACCTATAGAAATTTTATAAGTGAACGGAGTAACTCTGACTCCGGATACATCCGAATTCCAATTACATCACAGACGAGTCCATTTCACTTTCCGACCTACCCGGAAGTGAATTCCTAAGCACGAGCATACGGCGCGGCCGAATTTCACAAGTCACAAACGACAATGGACTCTGTGCACGCGCGCACAGAGTGTCCGGCCGCGCGCTACTCGAGCCGGCCAAGATATATTCTGAGCCATGCAAGAAACATCGAAGCGGATGTGAACGGTTCGCCGCGACGATCAAAAAGTGACTTAATTTTTGAGCGATAAAGTGTAAATTGCGTTTATTGGCGGAAGAGACAGTCGCGAAAGTAGTGGCAACTTTCACGGCACGATGGGGGTGCAAGAGGCGGCCGCGCGGGGCCCAGCCGACGGCCCATTGACGACACCGTGACCTACATACCGCGGCTCCATTCATACCGCGCCGGCGGAGTGCGCAGCGCCGGCACTCAAGCCCGCGCGCAGGACTCCGCACGCTACCTGCTCGCAGCTCACAGCTCTAGCACTTACACAATGTCATGTCAACGAGTGTCGCAATCGGACCTACGCGCTGTGGGCCGAGGTCGCACCACCATCACTACACTTGTTCAATTAGAGCCTACAAAATCATGCGCAATCAGCCAAATAGATTTCTCTCCATAAGGATAACTGCTCACTTTATTATTAGATATATTAACAATCACAATACGGAATGGTTCGTTACATTTAAGATAAATGAAATATTAATAAGACAACAACAGAGAAGACAGAAATGTTTTAGGAAGCGCAGTGTTCTACTGCAAATTACGTTGCCTAAAACAACGAATACAGTAACAAGAGACTGTCCCGTCCTCACATCCGCTACTGCAACTTCTATAAGCCAGGATCAACAGTGACACGCATTTTAATGACACCGAGCATTCGGCGAGTCTCTAATGTCTCATGGAATGTCTAACTTGTCCTTAACCCGCAACCAAATTAATTATGAAGTACAGTATTAAGAATCTATCCATAACACCTTTGCGTTAATATTACATAAACTCACGCCTTTTTCCCAGAAGGGGTAGGCAAACGTGTTAACAGGTCACTCGTGTTTCATATCAATAATATGATCAAAATCTAGAAAAAACACTCAAAATAATCAATATTGACATACGCTTGTGCTAAAATGTCGGTAATTCATAGCCGATGATACGGACTTGATTGGCGCATTACAATATATCCTTCGTTAATTAAAAAAACCTGCCTAAATGTTTACAATCGAATGTGAGACAATCCCCCACTCTATTTAATTATAAGGCCTGAATCATAATTTGGAATCCAATTAGCCCATGGCGAACAACTGTATGGCAATATACAATTACAATGTACATATAAATTAGCAAGATAAATAAAAGGGCAACATTCTAACGTTATCATCTGTTCCATCGAACTGTTCGATTTAAATTATTCGTTTGACAAGGTAATCCTCTGATATTACTTTAATATATCCATTTACTTCTAATAAACTAAACGTTACATGTCATAAGTCTATGCAAAGTAGGCGGTTGTCGTCCGATGTTCATAATATTAAATATGGTACTGCATATTGAAATATGTCACCGTCAGTTTCAATACCTATGCGAGATTGATGAATAAGTACTTGAGTGTCTTTTGATTGCAATTCCATCTCATGCACAAAGGTAACATTGTTCGGTCAGACATCATTGTGCAACTTTATTAAATCAAATGGTAATAAAAAAGTAAAAGTCGACAAAGGCCACATCTAGCTAAAGCGGTATCTATATACCTATAAGTTTACAACGCCCTACTTCTGCAGACAGCAATTCCAAATTGAAACATGCGATGTTCCACTCGGCCTTGGCATGTGGCAATGTAGACGTCTGCGTCTAGCTGACACTTGCACCGAACATGTGCTGGTAGATGAATTGCCAATATGCGGTGGTTGCGCTAGGTATCGCAGACGGAGTGCGCGGCGGGGCGGGCGGCGCGCGGGGAGGGGGCGCCGGCTGCCAGACAGCGGGGCTCCGCATGGGAGGCTAACAGCAGCCTCTTGCATCGCTCACTGCTCACCGTCGCGACAGCTTCATGCGAAGGCTGCTCCACTTTGATTAAAATTGCATATTAAGCAACTTTTACAAGACAGTTCGGTTACGATCGATCGATATGTATTAATAACACATTGGTGTCGCCAATAGGTTCTGATTCGATATAACACGACGTATCTCAGATAATAATGACTGGATTTAATCCAACGGATTATAATTATCTCCAAGTAATAATAATATATCAACAAGAATTTTGATTTCGCGTACCGTCCATATCGTTGATACAACATTTCCACAATTCCATGGCAAAACTGCTCAAATATTTAACACAAAAAAGTAAATTGTATGTAAACTAAATATAGGTCAATGAAATGCGTAAACATTGCGAACGCTCAATGTCAAGGCGTAATTCTGCTCATACAAATTTCATGGGCATCATTAGAAACTATAATCGACCATTGACGTTCGAACGTACTAACAATAACTTAACTTTATTTTTTGAGTCGATTTTATTCTAAAACATTAATGTTGCTGTATGTACAGTGCATTTTTGTCATGAAACTTGTTTGAACTCAAACTATTCAGCTGCACATACATATGTACCTACATACGAAATATCCGCATATATATATTCGTGTGGATCTAACTATTTGTAATATTTAGACACCCAGCAGCGCTTGATACATATTATCGCATGATTTCTCATTACAAATGAAACTACATTCCTTACTAAGTGATTTTATATCGCTAATTGACATATTAAATATTCCTATTCTTGTTAAACCACATCCACTGTCCTCTTTTTACAACCTACTTGCGTAGTGTGCAAAAATAAACATACATATAGAGTTAACTCCAAAGAATCGTCTTGCATCGAGATTATAAGAATATACGAATGATTTCAGTCCTTACTATAACCACACCAGAAACACAGTTGTGGATGTCATGGAAATTTCTCTTGATGCGGTAAACGAACCCGCTCGCTTTCATTTCACAACCGTCGTCACAATCAACTTGACTAAACTGTAGAAAATTTTAACAAGTTTACGTCTTTATGCTATGGAGATTTGACATATCCACGAAATAAACTTAAAGCACGAAATATTCTTGATATAGTTATCAAGAATATTTCGTGTTTTAAGTTTATTAACACGAATAACAGACACTATTCTGTGATTCGTGTTCCTAAAGATATTGTAATTTTTTTGTTCTGTATCAAAGCTTAAAATTATGTTGAATGAACTAAATATAGCTTAGAGGTTGGACTAAACAAAAATATAATAAGATAAAAGTAGTGTCGCATCAGGCGTCAGGACACACAAAAAATTGAGGGGATATGGTACCCGTTGTTGAGTATTAACATCGAGATCAGGTGATATGTTTAAAGAGCAGGCAAGAAGCTAAAGAGAGTATAAGAATAGAAAGTACCTAACTAACCCACTGCTCTATGGAGCTATATTGCCAAAGGGCGAAATTCCGCTTACTCTTAAGTAACCAATGGATTTTGGTTTCGTTCCAATTACACTCTTTCCAATTTTACATGTATCAGTCTTTGCTAAAAATGCAAAGGTCTAAAATTCAAGGTTTGGCAGTGAGCTTTGGAGTGCGACGTCTCAGGGGCAAAATTATCTGACCTCAATAAACACAAAGAATTACAAGCAGCATTGGAGACCGATGGATTGAGTCAATATAAACAAAGAAAACGGTGCTTTGGAACATAGATCGCACATGTTAGAAATCTTGTGGGGAAACTAAAGTGAGTCTGTGGCATGTCAATTTATATTGGACGAACTGTAGTCGAAAACCACTATGAAATGGATTCATTCGAAAATTTCCAGAAACAGGGGCCCTACTATATTCATCCGAAACGAAGTTCGAAACTTCGGACGATCGAAGTTTTTTATACGATACGAATGTATCTACTCTGTAAAAGTTCGAATTTGATAACGTTCATCGTAACCATAAGACTATGGTTACGACCATAAGTCAATAACGACCATAAGTATAAGTAGGTACATTCGTATCGTATATAAACTTCGATCATCCGAAGTTTCGAACTTCGTTTCGGATGAATATAGTAAGGCCCCATACTATGACAAGCAGCATGAATTGTAGAAGATGTAGATGGTTTTTAAAACTTCGTCAATGACTGACAAAAGTAGAGCTTCGAAAGGAGATTATAGAAAAAAGGAAATTCATTTTTAGCCTTTTGTTACTAAAAATATCTTGCATCACAGTAAATAAATAAATAGCAAAATGGTTTATTCATAATCGTCTTGTATTTACGATAATGCAGCTACTGTCTAATGTACAATACATATATCTCTATATAGCGTGTTGGAAATCATTTTACGTAGGGTTTGGCAGAGTACTAGAGAGCATTCCTACATTATTATGGGTAGATCAAACATATTTCAATTACTATAGTTGAAATATGCTTAAATTCATTACAATAAATACGTCAACGAATTGACAATATAACATTTACTACCAAATACAACTAAAGATATTCTACAACTTTAAATGGTATAGCTTTACAAATGCCTCGGCTCAACCGTGACGGTTCCACAACCATACAGAAAACTTGAAGTGAGAGCCTCCGTGGCGCAGTTGGTTAGGCGCAGGTTGTGAAACGAGAGGCCGAGGGCCGATGAGCCTCGATCATAGTGTGTAGTCATGTCTATGTATGTGACTCTTGGGTGATTTTATTAATTAGATAGATTTACTGTTGTGTAACGTTCGATGAATGAGTTTGTAGGATACTAAAACGCTGGAGTATAATGTTCATATACATACGTACACCCAATATACTCAGTTTAAAGTCGTGGATCACGTTAAAACACTGTACTGACTAAAATACTAGACGTTGGCAAGAATTCAGCTAGCATGAAGTGGACTGGGCTTGTCACATATGCCGCATGCCTAATGAACTGTGGGCAAAAACAACATAATGGAAACCATCTAAGACTATGAAACGTCGCGGCAGGCCCAGAAAAAGATGTCGAGACGAGTTGTAAAAGTGGGAGAGAGACTGACAGGATCGCGTCCTGAACCGAAACGAAATTGAAGGAGGGTAGACTGGCCTTTGCCCTGCAGTGGGACAGCGCAGGCTGATGTATGTATGTAAGTATAATGTCCATATTAACTTGGATATGAACTAGCGTATGCGATGTTAAAAAGACGTTATAGTGTGCCGCATTTCATTTTTAGTCTGTGTATGCTCATTGTGCGTAGTAACCTGTTGGTAAAAGAACTAGACGCGACTGCCAACATGTTCACGGTGGTCGCGGGTTCGAATCCCAGGGCACACCTCTGACTTTTCGGAGTCATGTGTGTATTGGTAGTCAATCACCACGCACTAAAACAATGCAAGAAAAAATCGCGAGGAAACCTACATACCATAGCGATTTATAAAAACTTCTATGGTATGTAAGTCCGCCAACCCGCACTAGGCCAGCGTGGTGGGCTATATGGCCTAACCACTCTCAATCGTACTCTCGATTGTAGAGGACGCCCGTGCCCTGCCGTGGGACGTATATGGGCTGATACAGGATACAGGTATGCCCATTTTCGAAAGGGCATATCTCAACTGATAACAAGACTTCGTAGGTTGATACTCCAATTAGATTGCTTTGCACATTCGGGTCATTGCAGTTATATCCCTCCCTATCACAATAAAACCCTTTATCAATTTGCCTGTTCATTTTCAACAATATCTATATTTTACATAACGAAAAGATATTCCCCTTACACTTTAGCATTGCTACTGTATAGTTACTTGTATTCTTAAAAATAAAAAAATAATGCATAATTCGGTTAGTGGCCAATATTGATAAGATGAAATTATAATCACTTTGCTATATCAACCAAATTGTTATTATCGACGTACATACAAATGAATAATTTTCCCATTTGTTTTGATTCTATCAAAAACATGCATCAATATTCAATGAGGTACGTAGAGCTCAGTTACTGGCGGCTACCATATATAAAGTTAACCACTTAAATATGCATTTCCTTCGAACGTATGAGAAAAATGATCGGAATGTAATATCTATTGAATGAGAGAGCAATTAATAATCAACATTCGAAAGCGTAAAAGGTGTCACGAATTCCGACGAATTCCTAAGACTGGCGCGCGTTTGATTGCGCCGATTATATTATTGACAGCGGCAGCGAGCGGCGCGCCGGAGCCAGGACATTAGGCAACGCGGTCGCACCACGGCCGCGGCCGAGGGACATCCATAAACAACAACATATCGCCACACAAACATTTACAACGCGTGCACATCGCTAACTGTATACAGCCATCACTATAATCACCGACCCGACGATCGATGCCCAAGAATGTAGTCAATGTTAATTATATGTTGGAATTTATTGAAATTAACTTCATTCTTGCCGAGATATTTAGTAAAAGAGAGGTTCTGATCACTCTGTGGAGAGGTGGAGGGCTCCCGCGGACCGGTTCAGCTAAGTGGTCCATGAAGCTCGCAACTCTTGCCGGGCGGCGGAAAGCGAGCAGCCGTCGTCGTTCAGTTTTTTTTTATTTTATTTTTTTTATTGCAATGAATGACGAGACGAGTAAGCCGTTCGCCTGATGGTAAGCGATACGACCGCTCATAAACAGTAGCAACGTTCCACTGCGCTCGTCATCCTGAGACATAAGATGTTAAGTCTCAATATGTCCAGTAGTTACTCTGGCTACAATGTCCTTCAATCCGAAACACAACAGTGCATTTACGCAGTGTTGTTTCACGGGAGAAAAAGACATTGCGGTGGTACCTACCCAGATGGCCTCTCACATATGAGCGACCTACCACCAGTATCAGTTGTGGGCTGTCTGAATTAGCCTTCCAAACGCCATTCAATGTACGTATTCTCATATTATAAATGATGCTTTGCTAATGCGAGTATTGCATTATAATTAAATTTTAATCCTTTACATTATGTAAGATACTTATAACACAGAGCCTTTGGCGACTATAAACTAGAGGAAAAATCGAAACAGTGAGTGGTAGTTTGCACGGACGGATACTCAATTAGTATTTCAGATAGAATTAGGTAAAGAACTAGAGTCCTCCTGCTAAGGCCACAATTTCGTCTTTTTATAAAACCTGAATGCTGGATGTTGTGACGCGACAAAGGAATATTACGATGGTTTGGTCTTGTAGAGAGAATGGATGAAAAAAGAATAACAAAATAAATGTACAATGCGAGTGTGGATGGAAAAGTCGGTAGGAGTCGACCTCACCGAACATACACCATTCAAATCGATGATACCCTCAACAAGGGTCATGTCAAAAGTGCCCTGAACTGACGAGAATGTATGAAAAGGTTAATGAAAGTGGATGAAGCGAAAGTATTATGCATCGAGCAAAGTGGTGGTCTATAGTCTCCTCCCCCCCCCCCCCCCCCCGATACTACCGTGACAATTATGTATATATGTATAAAAGCTGAAAGTTTGTCTGCACATGCCTCTGTCATAGGCATCATACGATCAGCTATTGCTCTATTATGCTAGCCTACTCGACACAGCTGTATCCAGAACTCGACACAATTACGTGAATCGCTATGGTGGGGTTTCCACCATCGTATATCAGAAGATGTATTTTCGGCAAGTAAACTAATCGATCGAAAGCAATATAGTTGTCACTACAGGCCGCATTCCAAGAAGACAATGGCACTAGCCCGGTCGAGTCGAACGATTCCAACTGTAAGTTTGACTAGCGAGAGCACGGCTCTACCAATTACATTCCGATAAAAATAATATGATCATGTATCTGAGTTTCGTGCTAAGCTCAAGTGGTTACCTATACGACATCGTCGGAATACCCATATACTGTCACTTCTATACAATATTTTATTCAATCCTATCACTCCTTCTTATCTGAAACAACGATTTCTTTTTCTTCACGAGTCACATACGAGGTCCTTGAGGTCGTCTGAGAACCTAAAGCTGAGAATGCCCGTCCACACCACGACATTTATGGATAAATTATTCAGTGTTCAAGCTGTTCGTTTGTGGAATGCACTTCCTGTTGTGGCGAGGCAGGCTCAAACACTGTGATCATTTAAAAAGCTATTAAAAGAACACTACCTATCTCTATAAACTGATTAGGATTATTTCCTCTTATTGATTATATATATATATATATATACCGGGTATCTCAAGACTGCTACCGAAAACGAAGCCGGGTGGTAGTTTTAGTGGCTACAAACACAACGCAATTAAAAATTTCGCATAGAAACGCGACAATTATTTTTTATGATTTTTTAAATATCGTCATTTTTGGGTGGTAAATCCATAGTTTTTGCTAAAATAATAATTTAAACTCTCTTATATCTTAGAGTATTTATAAATTAAAGGGTATACACTATTATTTTAGGAAAAAATGTATTTACCACCAAAATAGGGCAATAGGAAAAAAATTACAAAAAAAAAATTGTCGCTTTTTTTTGCAACTTTTTCTGTTGCATTGTGTCTGAAGTCGCTTAAACTACCACCCGGCTTCGTTTTCGGTAGCAGTCATGATATACCCTGTATATATATATATGTTTATTCGTTTATAAATGTATATAAGTATGTATATGTACAATACTTATGTGTGTTTGTATATACAATATATATTTATAGGTTTTCATTTCATTTGTCTTTATTTTACACAGCCCTTACTTTTTTCCTACTCATATATCCATCCCATGGTTGTCTGGCAGAAATTGCCTTAGAGCGATAAAACCGCCATTTGTACTTTGTTGTTTTATACTGTCTCTAAACTGTTATTTCTTTTTACTGTGTACAATAAAGAATTAAATAAATAAATAATATTTGATTGCTATTATTAATAAATGCGCTAAATCTATATGGACGAACAGAGACACAGCAAGTGGAGCAGTATAATTGAGAAAAGCAAGCTTTTTAATACATTAAACTAGTACCATGTTGTTTCCATTGATTGATATGTATCACTATAATACGAAACATACATTACTTAGACATGACATAAGAAGCGCAGCGGTGAAAGCAAGAGACTACGGCATGAGGTGTAGATTGTCTTTGATTTTGACAATGTTGACAATAAATAAAAACAAATTAAAAAAATATACAAAATACTTGCACGATGTCATATAAAAATACATTTATAAGAGACTCTTACAATCGTGGATAACTAAGATGCGAAATGTCGAACTCCGATTTGGAAACGCGGTCTATAGCACTATTCTGTGACTATGAACAATGTAAATGCTGAGCGATGTATTCCATCTAATGTCATAGAGATTCATATTATGAGATAGAGATTTTGCCCATACATATATTCTCCAGAGACGAACGAATATTTCTAGCCAGTGCACAATTTTGCGTATGTTTTTTTGTTTTTACAACGCATCCGGCAAGCGAGCAAACAGGTCACCTGATGGTAAGCGATCACTGCGGCCCATAAACACCCACAACACTTGGATCATGGATGTGTTGCCGGCCCATCAAATTGGGAGGGTAGCAGGAAGGAAAAAGAATGGGAAGAGGAAAGGAGTATTGGACCTCCGGGAATCTCACTCACCGAACGAAACGTGAAAACGAAGCTGTCACGTCGCTTTCTGCTTTTTTACGTTACTAAAAGTAATCGATGAAATATGAACACTATATATTTTTTTACCGTATTGTGTATTATATTATTTACCAAATTAACATAAACATTCACAAGATAATTGAAAATGTAAAGTCATTTAAATTGTTTGTATTGTTCATTACTCATATTCTGCGTTTCCGAATTCTTATAGGTAACCGATTGCCACAAGATGTAGACGCAGATTACGTAGCGCTGTTTTCCCGCAACCGACAATATGTGTCATAAAATTATATAATCTGTTAGTAAGATTCGTTTGTCGCCAGTGTTCGGTCACGCTTATTCACATCCGCTCGTAAACATAGGTACAGTAAAGCGGCGCGAAATCTAAATATAAATCAACACGAATAACTTCATTTTTACACAAAGGAACTACTTTCTCTGTAGAACGACCAGCGCATTTTGCGCTGACCAAACTTAACAACATTCAGCAGAGGAAAGTGGCCGACAACTTGAATTCAAAAATGTACTAATGGTCAACAGAAATACGAGTACATTCGAACAGTCATTACCTAACAATAGAAATGTGTTAAACTGTTAATAACTGAACATTTTAGTGATTAGGCTCGAGATTCACGCGAATTGCATTTGCAAAGTATGCGATGGGCAATTTTGTTTTAGATCACGACCTGGAATTTTGCCAAAAATGTCACAATAAGGAGAAAAATGTAAACAGTCGCAGTCTAATTCAAAAATAAGGTCGTCTCGTCTCCCTGTCCATGAACGAGATGTCTCGCCAAAACATGACTCGTGTTATAATATAAGCGAGACAAATACCGCGCTCGCGAGCTTCGGCTGTATATTTAGTTTGAAATATAATTAAGACTCGCCGGTACACTTTATCATAGACACTTTACAGAATAATGTCACCATTCACCAGTATTGTCTTGATGGCATGACTGTTCTATGTATACAGGCGTCACCTGTTTTGCAGCACGTGTATATATTTATACATGGATGTACCGATGTTCAAGTTTCGAGAATGGAGATGGGCGGCAATGCGTGTTGTGTGGATGTTGGATGAAGTCAGTTATTCTATGAGATTCACTTGCTGATGAGCTTATCGTTGTCAATCTAACTTACTTATGACACTGGAAATCATTAATACGATAAGTGAATAATGGTTTAAGTAAACGGCTGATTTGATAACGACTGAAATCAAATGCCTTTTGTGTTTTTAACATTCTATAAGTTAATCTAAAATAAGCAACGACTATATAATTATCAGTTGACTTAAAGGAAATAAGTAAAGGTAAGTATGTAGGATGTGTTAGACAAGCGCTCAGCTACGTAGTGTACATATCCTTTTGAATATATCAAGCTTCTGATATAATTAAACAAGTCTTCATACATTCGTAAGCAATCTTAACATGGTGTTAGTATTGTGGAGAGCGAATCACTGACGAAACCAATTTCGTAATATTTATGTAAGCACCCTTTGTAGTTGACTTGTGCGATGCAAATGAACATGATGTCACTGTTGAGCGAGCAGTGAGCAGTGAGCTGTGAGCAGAGAACGCCGCGACACAGCTATGCATGTAGGTACGCACGAGGCGCCATTGCGGATTTCCTTCAGCGAATGCAACATTCCGCGCGAACCTTCGCTCTGACTCACCACACGTACTTTATCGATAATCACACGAAGGTAATCGCTCGTGTATTCAACAGGTGAATTATGAATGGGACACGTCATTACTACCACCTGTGAATATAAGCGCCCTATAAACCACGCTAATGACATGGCACTCATGCTTGTACCATGTGTACTTTGCTTAAATACGATTCAAATACATTCATGTAATTTATGAATTCTTCATAACTCATGATACAAAACAGTGAATTTTAATATAAATACAAATAAAAACAAATATTCAGGCCATATACGTCGCATTGCATGACTGTGGTTTATGTACAGTCGAAAGCTTGATTGAGAGGAGTAGCCCTATTCGCTACACAGGCTTTGTGCGGGTTGGTGGATACATTTGTACATACCATATCAATTCCTGAAAATCTCTATAGTATGCAGGTTTTCTAACATGTTTTCTTTATCGTTAAAGCTTGTGATAGTTAACTATCAATAAATCACACACACACACACACATAAAAATAAAATCAGAAAAGTCACAGGTAGGAAAACCCTTGGAATTTGAACCTCGTACCGTTATGTTACGAACAGGCCACGTAGTACTTAATATCAATATCTTCAAGTCTGAAGTGAAGAAGAAGTAGCTCTTCAAAACGCTGGAAAAAGTTATTATGTTGAAATCAAATGAACATAATTTATTATTACATTCAAAAATGGTACATTATGGAGATTCAGATATTTTTTGCTCTACCACCCGGTTCGAAAGCAGTTTTCATTAGAGAAAACGGGCGAGATAGGAACTCTAGTGTTGCTCCTTCCAACATCAATTTACAATACCTACAGCAGTTATTACAAAGGTTACGATGAGTTGATATGATTCAGAGCAATTTATACGTTCAATACGTAATAAGTAATTGGCTATAATTTATAAGGTACGAATTTAAACTTTAAAAAAATATTACGTTCAAGTTATTTATATACGGATATATTGATAATGCGAACCATTCATATAACCATACAAGGTCTGCGGCGACACTGTATTTAATTCTTTAGATTTACTCACCCGCAAACCTGAATATTAATACAATCCACTCATACCATACTTGGAAAAATTGTGCATATGACGAGAACCGGTTCCAGTAGGTAAACAATAATGACTCATAGATACAAATAATTATTTATTCATCGTGCAAATTAAACTACCGACGGATTTTCCCGTTGCAATTGCCGCTGCTACTCAATGCTTTTTAAGGAGCTATGACTAAAACGCTAAGCATGTGCATTAATAAGCTCGGGCCGACAATATGCGAAAATAGAAGGCTCTTCCATTTAACTTGATTTGGCGCTTTGTTGCCAACCATCTGAGGGATAATTTATAACAGTTGCATTTAATTTATCCAGTGTTTTAATTTTGGCAAATTGCGTATTTGAATTATGATTTAAACAATAAACAGTACACGATAGTTGGTACTTGGTAATTAGTGTTGGTATTGATGTAGCGGTCTGCAAGAAGCGCTACATGTCACCAGCGTGTTGTTCTGTAATAGGCAATTAGCCGGGCGGGCGGTGTGTGACGCGGGCGCGGCTGCGTGACGCACGAGGCGCGGCGCGGCGCCTGCCGCTCGTCGCCTGCACTCCAACACGACACTAATTCATATTGTCCACCACTATCCCATCATAGACAATGCATGGTGTTTAATTACGCTAACGGTACTTCATGACTTTACTTTTTAATCTGCAGTAATTATGGTTTAACATACTTTTATTTCTAAATGAATTAAAGACAGAAAAGCGTTTATAAATAATGGCAAAAGGAACAGACTCACAACTATGCACCGCGCAACAAGAAACAAAGAGCAACAACCGTGGTGATTGACTGGGCACTTTTAGCTTACAAGCCGAACGCGTACCGGTTGGCGCACAGGAAATCGTAAAAGCGCATCTAGAGCAACGTTGTTGTTGCGCATCTTCCGGTAAAGCGCTTTCCGGCGCCGCGCCGAGCCCGAGCGCCGCGCTTGTTTCCGCTTCGCGTGCGCGCCACCAGTACGCGCACGCCGCTAATCTCTTACCCAAACTGAACATTTTAAGAAAATCATCTATACACCCCGATTACGGATCATTACAAATAATTACATGGGTATTACTGAGCGTGTTTTCTTTGTGAAATATGTTTTAAACCATAAAATTACCGAATATTTTTAGATAGAGTACCTAGAGTGTACTCTTGTATTACAACTTCCAACTTCACTTACATATTTAGTTATACATAAAATTAAAGAAAATTGTGAGTCATTTCTAGGGAATAATTATGAAAATAGTGTTCACAAAAAAGGATACTTATTGATTTCCTGAATATTCTGTAGGCGGCGAAATTTTTTATAAAGTGGATTAACCGAGCGAGGAATGCGCTACCACTACACCAAAGACATGGCATTACATGTACATGGTTACCATTTATACTGATATTATATTATGCAACAGTAAAAGTAGTTAGTCAGAACACACCGATACCTATTAATCAACACTAGTACACATTAAAATGATATTTATTAAAATATGACAACATGAGACTTTTTAACATTTAGCCTGTTTTAGCCAAAGATGGATTTAAAATAACCTTTACTCTTATGCTTCTTATCAATTCTTTAGGAGACAACTTAGTCACTACTGGTTGTATTTGATAGTAGTTAGTAGCGTTGCATAAAGTCATTTATCCAACGCACATAACTCGCATTAAAATAGAAGGAATTACAAACAAAGGACCCGGCATACCTCGAAATTCGAGGAACAACGATGGACCTGACTATTTGAGTATTTTTCGCAATAATCTAAAAAACGAACTCACTGTAATTCAAAGTACATGCTAGATAATACATTGTACCGAAATTAGTTAAAATTTCAAACACTACCACTTTATATATTCTGAACACGTTATAATTGTCGTGCTTTAAATTACAAAAATGTCCTCATTTGATATACTTCTGTTAAGTGCAATAAAACGGGGAGCGATACTAGGAAAAGCGAAGTGGCCGTGTAGGTCCTTGCTCCTTAGCATTCCCCGCGGTTAACACACGGCTAGCTTTGAACTGTGCAATTTTCATGGCGAATTAACCACCTACCGCAGATTAACTGCCCACACTTAAATTTGTGTGTTCCGAGAAGATTATTTCAGTAATAGTTTGCAAGGGAGTGGCGAGCGACACCTGCCCAGTGCCCACATTGCCTACAATTACCCTCGCTGCTCGACCATTCACACAATCATGTATATAGACAACGGAAATACAATGTTTCCAAATTTACTTAAAAACTTTACTTCATATCATAAAGGGGGTTCTGCAAGTCGTGTAAAATTAATACGATGAATTGGTCATCAATTAGTAGTAGTTTTGGGGGTTAACGTCACTCGCGTCCGTAGGCTTTGACTCTAGATTCCCTACACGTGACCCCTGGGTAGTGCCAAATGAGTGACACAGTTAGTGGTGGTAGGACTTATGTGTCCGCCCGGGTAGCGACCACCGTCCACGAGGCGTAAAGACCGCCATAGTGATCTCCGTAAGGGGATCGCGTTCCGGGATCAGCCCATGGTTTTCCGGTTTTTTCGAGGGTCTTGAGTCCGGGCATGAGGTTGTACCGTGTGGGTATTTTCGGTCGTTTGTCGAAGGGAGGAATGTTGATCCGCCGGCCAGGGAGACCCGTAGAAACGGTTGTCCGCTGGCCGTCCGCGGTATAGTACAGGGGCCCGATCGGGGTAACCACCTCGAGAGGCTGCCTCACCATGCCGCGCATAATCTTGGGTGGGCCCGTCGTGCCGGTTGGTGACCGGAAGTGGGGTCCCGGCGGCCCATCCCGGCAGGGTACGGGTCAATCAATCAATCAATTCGCTTTCTCCCTTCCGTCCGGCGGATCAATTCGCTTCCTCCCGACCCTTTCGTGCCGGTGCCCATTCGGCCTTCTTAGTGCCCGAACTTAAGCCCCTCGTTGCCTCTTCACCAATCCCATCCTTTCTACACTGCATGGAGGACCCCTCCTTCTCCGCTCTGTGGGTGCACGTGGATCTAGGTTCCCTGAGCCGCATCTACGTGTGCCTTTACAGGTCTCACAACGGGGACGATGAGACGACTCGGCTGTTCAGGTATCTTAGCCAGGCGGCTGATGACGCGCAGGCGCAGTTCCCGTTGGCCGAAATGGTGGTCTTGGGGGATTTCAATGTTCATCACGAACTGTGGCTGGGCTCCTCCAAGACTGATCATGCTGGCAGAGCTGCCAATGCATTCGCTCTGACTCATGACTTGACACAACTGGTGAACCAGCCCACCAGGATCCCAGAAGCGGCGAGTCATGCGCCTTCTTTGCTGGACCTTCTGCTGGCGAGTCACCCAGCCGAGTATCATGTGACCGTTAGTGCGCCTCTGGGCACTTCCGATCACTGCCTGGTTGGGTCGTCAGTACCGTTCGCATCACCTCCACATCCCGTGCAGGTTAGGCGGAGGGTCTGGCATTACTCGTCGGCAGATTGGAATGGTATGCGGGAATATTTCGCATCCATCTCTTGGAGGCAGGGCTGCTTTGAGGGTAAAGGTCCCTCAGCGAGTGCCAACGCTATTGCTGACGAGATCAGACTTGGAATGGAATATTACATTCCTTCCTCCGAGATCGCCAGTAAGGGCCGTGGACGCTCCTGGTTCAATCGTGCATGCGCCGATGCTGTCGGTGACAAACAGGCGGCGTATCGCGCTTGGATCAGGGGTCGCACCATGAAGTATCAGTTCCCTCAAAGAAGCCTACAACCGTGCCAAGTACTGCAAGGAAGGCCTACGTTAGGGCGGACGCCCAGCGCGTTAGCAGGATTGGGCGTGCGTTAGCCAATCACCCAACTAGCAGTCGTGCTTATTGGAGTTTGGCCAGGGCCGTTCAATCTAACTTCTGCCGTCCAGCGTTGCCACCGCTGAGGTACCCAGAAGGGTCGCTGGCCCACAAGCCGCAAGAGAAGCTGCCTTGAACTCTTTGCGGCTAATTCTCGCCTCGAAGACCGTGGTTCCCAGACGATGCCCACACTGCCTGATTGCGGTTTCTCAATGGCGGATATTCGCATCAGGCAGTGTGATGTGCGGCGTGAGTTACGGTCTTTCGATGTGCGGAAAGCCAGTGGTCCGGATGGGATACCAGCGATGGTTTTAAGGGCTTGTGCAGCCGAGTTGTCTCCTGCACTGACTCGCCTCTACCAAGCGTCCTACCGCACAGGTGTTGTGCCGGAATCTTGGAGGGAGGCCAATGTGCAACCGATCCCCAAAAAGGGTGATCGGTCGAACCCTATTTTTTTTTTCTAATGGGTAAAATCCTCATTGGATACCCGACTATCTGAATAGACCGGGCATGCCGGACTTTTACCGGCTAAAAACCCATGTCTCCATCTGCACCTTGGAGGAGCTTTGGGACCTCAATACGAACACGCCAAAGTCCGCAACGGTACTACGCAGCAGAAACATGGCGATTTCTTCCACCACCGTTGCGTCTCCTTCTCCGAGCGGGATCGGCTCTTTCGCGATCACGCTCCGCAGCCTCTATATGAAGCATTACTGCTTCACAGAAGACGACCACAGCTTTCCATTTTGACTCTCCCTCCAGCATCGCCCTTATCACTGCTGGCAGAGAGAGATCACGTCCAATCTGGGAGATCAGACCCTGCCGCTCCACTTCCCACGCAGAACATTCTGCGAGAGTGTGTGCAGCTGAGTCCTGGTGTCCGCTATTGCAGTGATGACAGTTCGCCGTCGTTTCACGCCCTATCTTTTTCAGATAATCACCAAAACACCCATGTCCGGTGATTACCTGAGTAAGTCGATAAGTGAGTCGTCCGTCTCTTCGTTGCATCCAGGCTTCGAAGACTGGCAGGATAGCTTCGACGACGCGTTTGTGCACGTAAGGCTCTTCACAAAGTCTTGAGTGCCACGTCGCGAATGTATTTATATGTTCCTGTCGTCTTATCGACACTTCGAGCGCCAGTGTTGTTGGTATGTCTTGGCTCGACTGGCGGACGGTGCGAATTCGCGCATATATGTTTGCATCCATGTCCGCTAGGATATCCAACGGCAGAAATCGTGCTAGGCGAGTCGCCGCCTCGAAGGATATCGTGCGATATCCTCGTACCACCCTGATGGCCATCTTGCGCTGTAGTCGATAAAATTTCGCCCTACAACGACGGAGGCTTAATCTTTTCGACCAAACAGGCGCACCATACAGGGCCATAGATCGCACGACTCCTGCATAGAGGCGGCCGACCCCCTCTTCCGGCCCTCCTAGATTAGGATGTAGTCTATGCATGGCACCTGCTGCCCTCTCAATTCGGAGAACAAGACGCTCAAAGTGCTCCTCGAAGCCCCAGCGACCGTCTAGTGTAAGGCCTAAATACTTAACGTACCAGCCCACCTGAACTTCAGACTCACCAACTCGAATTTGGAAGTTAGGTGGTTCCCTACCACGCGGTAGTTTGTGGAACCATAGCGCCTCGGTCTTATGAGGCGCTATTTGTAGACCCAACTCACGTATTTAAGCGACGATTGCCACCCCACGTTGCGCCAGCTCTATCGTAGTCTCGAAATTCTCCCCGTCAGCTAAAATAAGCGTGTCATCCGCATAACAAATAATATTTATGCCGGCAGGGAGACTGGTACGAAGAACTGCATCATATGCTATGTTCCACAGAAGCGGGCCCAATACAGACCGCTGTGGAACGCCGCATTGAACCTCCGTTTGGTGCAATTGCTTATCCTGGCCAATGTATTGTATGTACCTATCCCGGAAGTACGCCCCGACTATAGCTTGTAGGTAAGGCGGCACTAGATGGTATACCAGTGCTTCCCTGATAACATCCCATGGTAGAGAATTAAACGCGTTGACAATATCTAAGCTTATTGCTAACGCCACTCTACTCTGAGAAACAGCCTGTTGTGACAATGAGCGCAGGTGAAGAATCGCATCAATTGTCGATCGTCTCTGCCTGAAGCCATACTGGTTATCAGCCAAATTGGGGCCAACCCGCGACAGATGTTCATTAATACGAACCGCAATTATTCGTTCAAATAACTTGCCAGCCTTATCCAGCAGACATATGGGGGATCGGTCGGACCCTACCAATTACCGCCCTATCGCTATCACCTCAGTGATGTGTAAGGTCATGGAGCGGATCATAAACGCTCAATTGGTCCGCTACCTGGAGGATCACTCGTTGATCAGTGACCGACAATACGGATTCCGTCAATATCGATCGACGGGTGATCTTCTAGCGTTTGTCCTGCATCGCTGGGGTGAGGCGATTGACCGGCGTGGCGAGGCTCTTGCTGTGAGCCTCGACATTGCCAAGGCGTTTGATAGGGTCTGGCACCGTGGTCTTCTTTCCAAACTTCCGGCATACGGTCTGCCCGGCAACCTGAGTTCGTGGATTTCCGGCTTTCTGCATGGGCGTAGAATACGTGTAGTCGTTGACGGACTCGCTTCGGCGCTCATGTCGGTAAATGCCGGAGTTCCACAGGGCTCGGTGCTGTCGCCCACCTTGTTTATTCTGCATATCAATGAGATGTTGTCGCTTGGCAACATTCATTGCTATGCAGATGACAGCAAGGTTCATGGGCGATGCCACTACGGGCCTCCGGGTTGCCGAGTCGAAACTGTGAAGGGACGCGAAGATCTTGTCATTGAGCTTAACCGGACCTTGGATTTCATTTTTACATGGGGTTCCAGGAATATGGTTGAGTTTAATGCCAAGAAAACCCAGGTGTGTGCGTTCACATGCAAAAAATCTCCGTTCTCTCCCCTCCCCATTGTTCAGGGTGCTCCCCTCTCAGTGCGGAATGACCTGAGTATCCTTGGTGTGGATATCCGCTGTGATCTCAATCCAAGGAATCACATCGAGGGCGTAATATCTGCCACATCACGCACGGTTGGAGTCCTGAACAGGGCCATCGGTTCTTCACGCCCGGTCAGCTTTATCGTTTGTATAAAGCGCAAGTCCGGCCGGGTATGGAGTACTGCTCGCACCTCTGGGATGCATCCGCCCAGTACCTGCTCGATGCCTTGGATGGATTGCAGCGGCGGGCCATCCGCATTGTGAATGATGCAGACGTTACGAGCAACTTAGAGTCGCTACAACTCCGAAGGGATGTCGCCTCTCTAAGCGTGTTCTACCGCCTGTATCACGGTGAGTGCTCTGAGGAATTGTTCAACTTGATCCCCTCCTCTCCATTCCTAACCAGAACCACGCGAGCTGGCTTGCGAAGCCATAGGTTGACGGTCCACAACATCCCGGCGCGAACCAAACGGTTCTCAAATTCTTTTTTGTGCCGCACCGTCAGTCTGTGGAATTGTTTGCCGTCTCGCGTGTTCCCTCCTTCCTACAATTCTGGGTCCTTCCGCCGTAGTGTGAAGAGATAGCTTAGCAGGCCGGCATAATTGTTTCCATTGGCATGGGACTGCCGTCCGATGCCACCTGATGGTAAGCGCAAATGCCGCCCAAGCAGAGTATCCATTGGCATCAGACGGCAGTCCCATGCCAATGGAAACAGTTATGCCAGCCTGCTAAGATGCCTCTTCACACTACGGCGGAAGGACCCAGGATTATAGGAAGGAGGGAACACGCGAGACGGCAAACAATTCCAAAGCCTGACGGTGCGGTCCTTTTAGCATAAAAACATGCGTGTGAAGTAAATTGCAACATTCGTAAGAACTCACCAATCACGTTTAATATTATTGGCATTCATAGTGACGTGACCCTCTTACATTCTCAAAGTACATACTTTCAAACAAAAAAAATCAATGCATAGAAGCGAACAGTGTTTTAGAAAGTTTCGCTTTAGTAAGGAATTCGTTATGAAATAGTATTAAAAGGTATTGTTTGTGGCGGCAAAGAAAAAATGAAAAAGCAAACAGTTGCGCATTCCATTGGCTAGTGCACGTGGTACATTCCGATGGGGTCATGCACCACACGGCGCGCGCGTTCGTAAAAACAAGTGCAACGTTCCCCACCAATCCGGCCCTGCTGCCCGCTGCCTACTGCCTGCTGCCTTCTACCTACTGCCTTCGCGCTTTTCATACCATCTACCAAAATTGCGAACCTAAGTAGCCAGACTACTGGACGTATTGAGACTTTACATCTTATGTCTCAGGATGGCTAGCGTAGTGAAATACCAAGCATTGCTTTGTTATTTATGTTGTTGTTTGGTTTTGCTAATTTTCATGAGAGTTCATATATGTTATCAATAGGCTAATGATATGCTCGTCTCGCCATTCATTGCTATCAAGAAAACCTACTAACAGAACTACTCTAATATCAGAAACATCATCATATTTATTATTTACCAGAGCCACGCGTAAGCGCTTTCCGGTACCAATATAATAGCAGTTTGTAAACTTATTGTAAACAACATTTTAGTAACAAGCTGACGATTAAACCAAAACTAAAAAGCTGGAAATTCCGTCTCATATTATTATTTGATTCATCTAAAAGAGTGAAAGTAAATATTTGAAAGCATATTTTCGCTATCTGCGCTTCGATGAATAGTTAACATTTCAGGCGTGTTTTCTTTTAAAATACATAAATGATAAACCGAATTGCAAAAGCCTTTGTGATCTCTTTTTATTTTAATGTTGGATTTTACACGACTGTTCACATTTTATACTATACGACTAAGCATAAAAATACATCTATAATAAAATTGTATTGATACTGATCGATATCTGCACGTAGAAGATATTTGAGACTAACTGAGACTGAAAACTATTATAGGGCAGTCCATTAACGAAATAGGACCCAAATCAATCGAATCAATCTTTGTCACCTTTGTGCGCGGTAATCTCAGAAACGGCTGAAGCGATTTCGCTGAAATTTATTATGAAGTAAGCTGGAACCCTTCATTAATACATACTTTTAATCGTGAACAATGTAGTATTTCCGTGGGTTCAGCAAGGACTTCAAGTATATTTTTCACTATTTCAAACGCTTAGGGTTGGGTTAGAACAGTAGAGCATTACATGCCTTGAGTGATGGGCACAGAATGAGACGGGTCAGGGCGGAATACAACGGGACCGGACAGGAAAATTCATAGTATAAATGAACCGCTTTTGGTTACTGAAGAAAAAACAGAAAAAAAACTCTTTAAAACTGTCACCATGAAAGCAACTCACTAATGTTTACTACTTTTATTCCCTAGTTTCTTACGTAGTTGATTAATTATCATTTCGCTATATAAAAGCCCGCATGGAACTATTTTAGTTAGTGTAACATTCCATTATAGAGGGAAAGCGGCAGAAGCTTTGGCGTGCGGCAGGGCGGTGGGTCGGAGGCTTCGCAGGAATGCGGCCGGACGCACGGCCTCGCTACGTTACAGCCTAACCCCCCACCCCCGCACCTCACCGCACCGCCCCGCACCACCCCGCCCCGCGCACCCAAGCCGCCCGCGCCGCACCACTACACGCCGCGTCTTCGCATACCCGCACTTTTACACTACTACTCACATTGCATTATTTGCTTGTCATGAAAAAAACAGGAAAATGACATCATATATTTTTACATGTCAGATTACTGTTCCTTGTGTATCGAAGTTTTATTTCAGAACAAATGACATATATTATGCTGCGATGTCATATACAGGGTGAAAATTTCAAGTGAGCATGGGAGGCTACATCCGTTACAAGGAGGATTAGCAAAAAATGCACGAAGTAGTCACGAGCCGGATTTTGATGAAAACTAAAACTGCATACTTCGATATTTAAGAGTCAAGAATCCTAGCAATGAATAAAACGCGATGATTTTGAAGAATAAAAACATACTGTATTATATAAACCGTTCCATAATGTTGCTAAGATGGATAATATTCTGAGAAGTAATAATATGTATACTAAAGGAAAAAGGCCAATTGAAAGACGTGTTATAACTTATTAGACCCAATGCAGGGGAATGGGAGAGGAATTAACGAAAAATAATTTAATAAATATCGGAAATCTTACATTTCATTACAAAAGTCTAGTAGTTTAACGTTGATAAAACTACCTCCTTGTTTAAGATAATTTATATACTTTTTGGAGAAACTTAACAGTGAAGAAACAATTCGGTGCAAATGCGCTAAATACACTTCATATGTTATAATTAGATCAAATCCATAATTATTTATTAAATCCATTTTCAAATTACAAAATTTCACATCTTTGTCAGTACTTATATTTTTTATGAATTATTGAACAAAATGCGAAAAATTACAAAATTTCACTACCAAAACACACCAAAACACAAGCGGGATACTGAGTATTATGGTAACGATACAACAAATATTTTTTCAAAATGACCTACTTCTTTAAGTTTGCTGAATGTCTATACTTTCCAGATGATTTTCCTGGTTTGCAATATTGTCGAAAAGCGTAATAATACAGCTGATGTTTTTTGTCTCAGATCCTTACGAATAATAGATTTTTCCAAAATCTAAGCTTAATTTTCATCAAAATCGGATTCATGAGTCCTTTCAGCATTTTCGTTATTTCTCATAGTTTTGGATTATCCACGCCCACTTAATAAATTCACCTATTAATCGTATATGAGGTTCTATTTATTATAATATAATTATCGTAAAATCATTGGATTATATTTATAGATTTTTTGACTTATATATAATTAAAGAGTACGTTCCGGTCAGTTCTCATAAATATTATAGCCATTACTAACGCAGAAAAATAAAACTAAATCGCACGAGCGCTAGATGTTTTGGGCAGGGCGGTGAAACGAAACCTGCGAAGGAGCGAACGCCGACACATTCCCGAGGCTCTAATCGTAAATTATAGCAGCGCGAACGGCGCCGGTGCCGGGAGGAGCGCTTGTTACGATATTTGAACAAATTCCCGCCGGTGTTAATCTGCATAATAACAGCGGCCGACACAAAGCGGTTACCGACTCCCATTATGCGCAGGCGCCATCCGCGGCCCGCGCGCCCCCGCCGCCGCCGCACCCCGCACGCCCCCGCGCCGACACGCTTCCACCTCCTCCAGGCTGGGGCGCCGGGCGCGAGCCCGCGACCAGCACCGCGCGGTAACCACTGCGTACACACGATCGTTCCTACTCGATACCGGCCAAATGCGATGTTAAATCGACCCACCTTATCATCTGCCATCGTAATGAAGGCCTGCGAAACTTTCGTACGTTTTATTTATGAACGAAACGTTCCCCGCGCTACGAACCTATCATTTTAATTTTATGAAATATTAACAAGAATATCACGATACACTAAGTACCTGGCGGAAGGTTATTCCGGAACGTAAGTCAAATGCGGCGTCGCAGCCAGCACATTCTGCCTTCTACGAGCAATCAGCAAGCACACGGGACCCAATGAACACACCACGCTCATCGATCCAGATTAATTAACTTGGTGATAATAATGGAGTGGATATGTGCACGTATGTATTCTACTGAGGCGCACTGTATCATTACTTTATTACAATTGGCAGTAGTTAATCGCTACGAAAGTAATTATACAAACGTTACGTCGTTACGGGTGCAATTATTTTTATAATGAGCAAGAAGACGATCAGCATAACAAGCAGGAAAGCCGGGAACAATGGAATAAACAACGTTATTACTTCTACATATAACCAAATAAATACATATCATCAATCAAGCACTGAATTAGCATATAAGTACAGAATAAAATAAATTCGATTGGCTGTGGTGACCACAATTATACGACATCCAAGACTGACTCTATTAGGTACGTGGATTCAAAAGAACATTCTGCAATAAGCAAATAGTGGTAAAAGTTGACCCAATACGGAAGTAATGTTTACAAAACACTTAATCTACTTACAAATAATGAACAATTGTTCATACTCAAAAGTTTTACTCAAAGTAAGATCATCGATATTTTGTGAAGCAGTCTGCACAATAAATGATTGAGTGATGTGGATATTGATTAAGAATGATAAGATAATCTAAAAGTAAAACAATATTAACTACATTTTAATAAATTACAAGCTGTTTTTAAAAAACCCGTAGTGTTTTGTAATGTAGACGCCATTTGGAAACCTAATTGGCCATCGTGGCAAGACTCGACCCAGATAAAGATACAAACTATTTTTGCACCAAATGTCATTCACATGAGCTAAGAAATGTAAGTTGTAGGTTAACATTGCTGCGTGGAACAGCTGCTCGTTGCGTAGAAAAAACCTGGCGGGCTACAAAGTGCCGACTCGTAAAACTCACAAGCGGGCCCCCAAACTCCTTACGACAATTCCGGGCCCTAACGGTTGGTTATGGATGGATATGGCCTACGTAATATTGAGTATTTAGAAAACTGGATGGATGATTTAGAAAACCATATCACCAACGTGACTTTGATGTCAGCTAACAGCAGTTATGATCTGCTAAAATTTAGTCTACATTTATAATATCTACTTATTTCCTTTATAGCTGGTGGTTAAGACTTGACCACATATATTAAAATCGCATACAGCAGTTCGTACATCAAAATCATTAATATTTCTAGTCTCAATATTGTTGAGCCGTCATCATTCTGTAAAACAATTGTCAATAGAGAAATCGAACTAACTATAATCATTATGATTTCTGAAAGAAGGGAATAAGAATATACATACTTAAAAGGAAGACAAACGACGACTGACAATAGACAATTATTAGTCAACTTTATTGTGCACAAGCCGCATGCCTCCTGGGATATCTAAGTCGCGATTTCTCAGATAAACCTAAACACCTGATTTCATGTTCCTGACTTCCTAAATACCCAACTACCCTACAACTTTTCATATTGTAATTTCGTCGAGTTAATCTACATTTCAAGATTTTATAGAGAGCTCTGAAGAACATTAATACAGTTCCGCTAAGTAGATTTAACTTCAACAGCAACAAACGGTTCCTTTTGGAGACTTGAAAGACTTTTAAGCAAATCAGAGGATTTCCCCTACACACATAGGAGCTATACGTACTTAAGCTCAGTCTAATATCTTAGAGAGAGTAGGCAAACGTATTACTAGCAGCACACAGAGTTCGCAGACGGTAATCCATTTACAATCATATAGTAGACAAGCCTATTGTGAAGCAGAGAATGAATTGCTATCCTCAGAAACACATGCATGATTTTCAAACTTAAAAAACTCACAGTGGCTTGATTGTCCTGGAAATCAAACCCAGGACTTAAAGCTTATACACATTGCCACTAAACCAATAAGGTTATAGAAGTAATAATTGCATATACCTTTTACAAAGGAATGGGCACCAGTAACATAATTCAGACCTCATCGTTTAAAGCATTGCATGGCCCTCCTCTGCGAATATCTGACTACCTCAGACACTGGAAATTAAGTCTTATAGATCCACGTACGCACTGGAAACACTCTCAGCTATGTAGGAACATTATGGAACACAACAGTAGGTACGTAAACATTGCTGTTTGGAGGGCAAAGTGGTGGTAACAACCCAAATGGTCCATAAGATACAAGGATTAAACAGCTAAACTTGGTCAGTAAACCCGCTCTTTAGGCAGGCGTTGTGAAAGCGATTAGGAATGTATGAAGGCGAAAGGCGGAAGACCGCAGCGAGTGGCGTGCATTAGAAAAGGTCCACATTGACCTATGAGTAATCACAGGTATAGAAGAAACGAGGTGCAGAATACAAATCCATTCCATTAATTCCGACTTATTCGGATCATTGATGCCAATTCAAATCACTAGTAAACATTTTCGCCTGACCACTTCAGAAACTTGATAATGAAATTGCGAAGTACAAACTGAAAGCCATAATTTCGGTTGGAGCTTTCATTTTCTATCGTTTTCCTTAAGACCCATAATGAAAAAGAACACATCCACATACAAATAACGTAATTAGCAATACATCATATGTGACACCGTGGTTTCTCTAACCCTTCATTTATTTCCTTTCCTTCATTTATTTTCTATGCTGTTTAAAGGCATCACAAGGTATCAAATATGGAATTAGGAAGAGGCCCTAAGAACTGAAACAAACACAGTCGAGGTTTTTGGAAAAAGTAGGTGAGACGGTGTACATTAGTGAGAGGTGCCAATATTTAACGGTTATGAATATGCTGCACCCACGCGTCAGTATAGACGACGCGACAAATCGTCAAGGTTGACTTCAATGATACGGCGCGCGACGGCGGATTTTTCAGTGAAATAGTTTCACCGGACGGTTTCGGCGGCGGCGGTGACGGCAACGTCTGCGCCGCGCCGTCACCCCGCCCCCCGACGCCGCGCGCCGCCCGCCCGCGCCGCCGACACCCGCCGCCGCGCCGCCGCACCGCCGGTCGATGCCCTCGCCGCCACGCGATTTGGCTCCACTGCTCCACTCCACGCAACTACTAATCAAACATCCACGTTGCCAATACATTTGCTCTCTTACTCAGTAATGCATGCCACTTCCCCCCACGCTTAACTCATCATGCCAGTGCCACCGCTCGCACTGACGACCGACCGTCTTGTGCTACACTGCTAATTTCGCTCTTTAACGATTAGCACATCAATAAGGAGTGTAACACCGAATCCCCAAAAACAGTTCTTAGGAAAATATGAAACTACATAATGAACTATAAACTATTAAGCATTTTATAATGAGTAGACTGAAATCACACTAGTCAGTTAGAAGAGCAATCGCCATGCCAAAAATTAAGTAGGCGTGTAACGACTCATGCCAAACATTCGACGAGACGACACGACACATCGCCCAATCCTCCACATTCGACAGACAACACATTCTAACAACACATCGAGACTTATTTATAAAGTTGACAAAGCTCCTAACATAACTGTGTTATCGAATTTTAAATATAAGCATAGGTAAGTAATTGTACGAGTGGGTGGTCATTATGTTTTGATGTTGATAAATTAGTGTGAACTCGGCGCAAGCGAGCGGCGACTATTGTTAGCGACGACGAGCGGACAGCGGGTAGCGGTGCAGCACGCGCCATGCACAAACCCATAGGCATGCCGCTTGCCGCATACCGCATAGTGCAAGCGAGTAGTGCATCCCGCTCGCGCCCGCAACTTATCAATGAAATGCCTGCGAAACCACTGCCGCCTTCGTTTTAACAACGGTGCCTCGCGTTCCTTCTTCTGACGTAACAAAATGGCGCTCGACATATTTGCATACGTATTGATCCTACTTATATATTTATAGAATATTTTATTCGTTTGACCGAATTAATTATCTGGGATAATACTAATAATATCTTATTTGGGACGAAGCGTCGGAAAAACAATAAAATCTAATACAATGTTTGTAACGGTACCATAATATGTATAATATTATCTATGTATTAGTAAATAAAATGGAATTTTATATCTACGCTAATGTCGAAACTATGTACTATATTGAGTCAAGTACTATATATTAGTAGCAAAATTAATTTTACATTCTGAACACATTGAGGTTTAATTATATTACAAATGTTAGCATTTCCCCTATTATAATATATTACCACTAACGCCATCTTTTTAATAGCAAAGTTTATAATCTACACAGAATACAAAGTAGCAGGAAATTTCGCTAGATGGCACTTCCTGGGTATAACGCTGTTCATCGCTAGTTTGCTAATACACGTCGAGGTTCTACAAGTATTGACTAGATGGCGCTAAAGATAATTAAATCAATAACTATTCCTTCACTTACAATACCCATTAAACACTTTCCATCAACGCTTCTAGAACTAAACCTTTAGGTTAAGTATAATGCCTATATACACACACTAACCTTGCTTTGTTTATGTATAACTTAATTGTGGAACCTTTACTGGACATTTACTACAAATTGTATCTTGCTCATAATTTTTATTGTTCTGTATGTCTCCCAAATAAATTTAAAATAAAATATGTTGTAGATAGCACATTATTCAGTGCAGTTTAGAAATAACGTGTCCATTAATACGTTCCATTTTCCTTGTTTTTTCCGTCACATCGGGTATCACACTCACCTGGAAGTGTGGAACGAAGCTTTGTCTGAGGAGCCGGCGGCGCCGAAGGACACGCCCACTGCGAGCCCCTCGGGAATGTTGTGCACGGTGATGGCGACCACCAGCAGCATTATCCTCTTCCACTGAGACTGTCGCGCCTCCAGCGACCGCGCCACGCTGTCGCGCCTATCACCGTCGCCGTTGTCACCGTTTTTCTGAAATAATATATTATTTTTTGAATTTTAACTGGTGATAGGTCTCTGATATGTGAGGGGTCATCTGGGTAGGTACCACCGCAATGTCTATTTTTCCCGTGAAACAGCAGTGTGGATGCACTGTTGTATTACGGATTGACAGACATTGTAGCCAGAGTAACTACTGGACATATTGAGACTTAACATCTTATGTCTTAGTAGGTGAGCGCTGTGAAATTTTGTTACTGTTTATGAGCGGTTGTATAGTTTACCATCAGGCGAATGTCTTGCTGGTCGCGCCATTCATTGTAATAAAAAAAAAAAACATTTAATTTTTATTTTTACATTTTGTTTTATTGACCATTTGCAGGCAGACGAGCATGCGGCCTGCCCGATGGTAAGCGATCGACGCCGCTCATGGACCTTCACAATTCCAGGGATCCAGCACTGCCAGGTTGCTGCCCACCATAACGATAAGACTCTCTTCATTTTTATTTATTTTTTTATAATGATAAACATCATCTTTCTATATAGGACGTGCAATGCTAAACAAAGGCCTTAACTAAGGATTTGTACAGCGACCTGCCAGAAATCTCCTGCATCCGGGGATATCCTGAAACCTCCCTAAAATGTCCGTCTATTTCGTGGGTGTAAATCTGATGCAGCGTTCTCTGGTACCCACCACAGGTCATATCATAAAAAATATATCTAATCATAGATATATGATATTATTATTTAGATATTAGTTTAATACATTGTTGACAAACAAGCTGGCTTGATTGGAAGATACATCTCGACCTCTACTGCCCGTAAATATGTTTATACTTATAAGAGACTCCGATTTTCTATAACAATAATAATAAGCAATTAATTACAGTCTGTCCGTAGAACGCGACCTATGAACTGTGAGTCCATTGAAATGAAATGAAATGAAATGAAATGAAATGAAATGAAATGAAATGAAATGAAATGAAAATATTTATTGAATCCATAAAATGTCATACACTATTTAGATTCAGTCATTTTTTTTCCACTACCACCCAGTTCACAAGGCTGTTTTCGCCAGAGAAGAACGGGCAAGAAAATCTAGCGTTGCTCTTTTCAAAAATAAGTTTACAATACAGTGATCATACAGGAGTTGAAATTCAGAGCAGTTCATAAATTATTCATAATAATGATTATATTGTACGGCTGAGTTAAGTGTGGCCGCCCTGACCGCGGAACCGGTATACATTGTTCAGCAAAAGCAATGAAAGGCTATAAAAAAAATATTAAAAAAATGAAAAAAAAAATGAAAAATAAAAACGAAAAATGAAAATGAAAAAAAAAAATTTCATTCTTATTGCCTAATGGAGTAATATTACATATCAATGCTAATATCACAGAATGCAACGCAAATTCTATTGCCGAAATGTAGCTATAGCATTTTTGATTGGTTAATTAACTGCTTCATATTTCATAATAAGCAATTTATAGGATAAGGGAGGGCAATATGGAAACTTTCTACATTTTCCAAACCGTGCAACGAGCACGGGTGTCCCTAAGCTAATGAGACACAAAGCTTTTTTATTTTATATTTAAGAACAGATTTATTATCTGAAATGAAACTCGAATGTTCGATCGATGTACGTAAAACTATACTAAAGTGCCTAGGTACTCCACAAAATATTGTCCTAACCATAGACTATGTTCGGAGCGAATGACAAGTAACATAGAGAAGACCACAGAACAGTTGAATATAGTTAGAATAGCAATAGCCGCCAAATTTGTATCAAAACCAGCGTCGTCCTTTTAGAAACACAAAACCTCAGCAAATCCAATATAGAAAGCTTGCAATAGTCGATATAAAGTATCGATAAAATTATGGAAATCTGTATTTGTTATAAGACCGGAATTTATTTTATCGATATGCCTTATGGTTTTTTCCTGATACAGTTATTTGATTAGTATTATGTCGATAGACGGAAAATAGATGAGACTACAATATCTTTTATAGAAAGTTAATTTTAATTGTACGAGCTGCGATGCAAAATAGTCCGTCTAGTGTGAAATTTTCTCTATAAGATTTTTTCTAACTTCATTATTTTTGTATATCTATATAAAATATTAAGCTGTTCTACTATCACATGTCGCGTTACTTATGACATTTTTTAATTATGAACCAATAAACTATTTTAGCTTTTTAAATTTATACATATCCTGTTTTAAATTCGTAGAAGTTATAAGCAAAATAGTTCGTCCAATTGTTAATCGATGCAAAAGAGTTCATCTATCGGTGAGTCAAATAAGATTATTCGTTCTGTGTACAATTATGTTGCATAATTTAAATTTCTAAAAGTTATTCTGTGTAATTTGTTAAGTGAGACAGTATAAATTCTGAAAATTTCAGTTTTTTTCATTAGTTTTCAAATAACAATGGGTCGTGGCAAACCCGTGTGTGAAGAGCTTCGAAAGCATTGGCGTAGCCACGGTGGCTACTGTCCCACCTACCCTAAATAAAGCGGCAAGTAATTTTTTTTATTTTTATTTTATTTTATTTTTATATTATACTGGGTGGAATCGCTTAGCGTCACGAAAAAAATTGTGCATGGCAAGTACATGACTTAAAACACTTTGGCATACTTATTTTGTTTTTTTTTTTATTTTGTTTATGTAGTGTAAAATTAATTTACCACTACTAGTTACTAATTTTGAATAAGTTATTCATAAATAAACGTTGTTTAGAGAAAGATGATATAAATGAAAAAAATCTTCATAAATACACATCATTGTTACCCTACTTTATACAATTTGAATTCGAGTAGAAACTTCTAAATCTAAGTAATAAAATCCTTTGATGAAGCCGCCCTCACCGCCGCGCCGCGGCGACTTGTTGTTATTAAATTGCTTAAGGGCCATCTCAATCTCACACAGGCATCATGTCGCAAGGACTTCCAGATCCGTCTATTGAGCCGCCAATATAATTCGGCGTCATCGAAAGACTGCAGCGCTAAAGATCGACGTTCGGCCATGAGGTCAAGAGGGTGGATCGAGAGTTTTTGTGGTCTATCTCTACGGCGAGGTCTAAAATACTTAGATCCCACCGTATGGACAGCTTCTACCAAACCGCTGTTTAGCTCGTCCACTGCCAGGTTTTCTTCTATACAATCAAAGCAATTTGTCAACTCGAGTTGAAAGCTCTCGGGGTTTTGGATATGAGCGCGAGTAGGTCGGAGCGTAGATTTCATCAAGCAACGCCTTTCTGATAGGACATTGATATTCAGTGTGCCCTTAACCATTCGGTGGTCACTGCCGGTTTTCACCCTGTTGATCACAGAGACATCACTGAACATCTGTCTATTCGTCCTCAAGATGAAATCTATCTCATTTCTTGTAGAAACGTCAGGACTCAGCCAGGTCCATTTCCTGTGAGGCAGCTTGTGGAAAAAAGAGATCAACGAAAAGAGTTCCTTTTCCTCTGTCTACAGAGAGTCTGCCACAATGTCGACAATCTTCTCGTTTGTCCCAAACGTGCATGTTGTGTGTTACCAGGGCCAGTCGTCGTTGGGGGTGGTAGCCAGGGCCAATCCGGAGATTCACCTACCACCTGTCATAGCCAGAAATAGTGGGGCTGCCGGGGACTGGTCTCTGTTTGTGTCGCCATTAGGGGTATTTGCCGTTACTCGCCACGCTTAGTAGGCGGGTTGGCGAGCTGACTCGTGTTAATGACGCAGCCTGCCATTAACCGGGGAAAGGAAATAGGATTTGTGGGTAGAGGATTGTAAAATACGTACTTCGGGACATATTGCGAAGTAATAAAATAAGGTGACAATTTGTATATTACATTTTAATATAATAACGTTGTCATGACAACTCAAATACTCATAAACAAAGTAACATAAACTCCACATATTGTAATATACAAATTGTCACCTTATTTTATTACTTCGCAATATGCCCCGAAGTACGTATTTTACAGTTTTGTCTATGAGTATTCAGTCATGACAACTCAAATACTCATAGACAAACTAACATAAACTCCACAAGGATGTTATGGGGATGGGAAAGTATGGCCTGCAGGAGTGGATACTGCAGTTACGGAAGGGAATGTTAGGTGACTGCAGTAGCTCGGGGGCCGAGGTTGCGTACTCGTAGCACCTAGATAAGGCCATGACCAGTAAATGAAAGTATCGGTGACAATATTATAAACACAATGTAACTAAATTTTTTGCAAAAAATGTGACGATTTATTTTGTTTTTTTTTTTTAATATCGTCGTGTATAGGTGATAACTGGTAAATCCATAGTTATCGCTAAAATAATAATTTAAGCCCTTGCGTATCATACCGCCTCTAAAAATAAAAGGGTGTATATTTCTATTATAGAAAATAAAAACTATGTATTTAAAAAAATCGTTGCATTGTGTCTTAAGTCACTCATACTGCCACCCGGCTTCGTTTTCGGAAGCACACTTAATATACCTTGAAGATACATGGTGCTACCTTTTTGTAAAATAAAAATAACCGGGGTGAGACAATGGGTATAGTTTGCTACTTAAATATTATTTTAGACTTCTGCCCCACCCTGAGCTCATGCCTGGCTACGCCCATGTTCGAAAGCGAATAGTTTGTGGGGTCGATGCTGGCAAATCAAGTTACCAAATATCTAAAGACTTAATACTCCCCAGGTCTACAGTCCAATCTATCATTCGGCACTATAAAAATAATAGAACCACGCATCACAAGTGCAATAGAAAACAGAATCCTGAAGAAAATTATCAAAAATAATCGTCTTGCTCGAGCTGGAGAACTCACGATGCAATGGAAGGACATCATTCACAAAGACGTCTCAGTTGGTACTTGCAAAAGAGTCCTAAAAAGAATGGGTTACGGATTTTACACCGCTAAGGAGAAACCACTGTTGACTGCAGACTGCTGTACGAAAGAAAAAAAGTTGAAGTATGTTCGTGATCATTTAAATTGGACTTCCGATCAGTATCAGCGTAGTATCATTTGAAGTGACAGTCAGCGATGAAAGGAAAAAAGTGATTCGGAATAAAAATGAGGCATTTCATATTGATTGTCTCAAACGCAAAGTGATGTTTCCGGCGTCTCTTATCATATGGGGCTGCATGTCTGCACAAGGTGTTGGTGGTATGCACTTTGTGGATCGTTCTATCAATGCTGCAAGGTATCAAAACCTTTTGGAAGATAATTTTCTGCCCTCTATTCCGTCACTTAAGCATCAAGATTCCTTCATTTTTAACAGGATGGTGTTTCCTGCCATACTGCTAGAACAACAAAGACGTGGCTACTGGCGAAAAGCATCCCTACAATCGAATGGCCATCTAACAGTCCGGACTTGTCGCCGATCGAAACCCTATGGTGGAAAATGAAAAAAGTTCTCCGTAAAAATCCATCAAGATCGAAGAGCGTCTTAAAGACTAAACTCTTGGCTGTCTGAGAGTCAATTACGCCTGAGGAGTGTGCAGTATGTATAGCCATGCCTCTTCGCATTAAAGCTGTCATTGAGAGCAAAGGCGACACAACTAAGTGGTAGACGAACTATTTTGCGCGAATGACAAGGGTAGACGAATACTTTTGCGTAATGTTTTTTAGAATATTTTTTTTTTTTCAGTTAAGTAAAGTCATGAAAGAAAAGAAGGTATTTTAGGATTGCATTACTTTTCATACTAGACGAACTATTTTGCATCGGGGCTCGTATACTATTTTACAAATCTATATACACAGGATTTTCAAGATTTTCAGCTGTGTGTGAGATATTAATATTTTTATTATTGGAAATGCAAATATGTATATGAAATTATTACAATTAAATTATGTTTTTTTTTACTTCAATAGCTTCAGTAGTTTTGATTTTTCATACAATATTTTATCTCCGTGACGCAGTATTTCCATAAGCGTTGCTCGTAATTATTTTGGTTTGTATATTACTAATGATAAAGACTTTTTTATTGTTTTCTGTTTCATGAAAATTAATACTTAGAACAAATTGTATTGGCTTTTGTAGGAATCCCGTTGTCTCTATCTGTTGCCTTTATCGACTCACTCTTGGAAACCTATAAACGAACGTTACTACATTATAAAGTATATTCAGACACAAACATTATGTTTTCTCAAGTTGGCGGAGTTATGAAATTAGAACACAAGGATAGGTCATCAACTTTATCAAACGTTACGAGAACTACAATTTAAAATTACTAAAGGAATATGATTAAATTTTCTTTGTTTAATGCATATGAAAACTGATTTACGAGTTTACGAAATCTATAATAATATACATATTGATATAGTTACTATGTACATGACTACAACACTGCGTGACATGTGACAAATTTCGAAGTTGAAATAATAAAAATGAGTCGTATGCATTGCGTAGGAACTTGGCATTCCCGTGCATTGTGTATACGCGTAATCAGCAATGTATATTTTTGATTTGCCGTCGATCATATTATCAAATTTTTCAAAATGTTGTAATTAATAACTGTATTCTTTGAAAATAAAGGTGAAAATCAATAAAATCGGGTTGAATAGTGGTATGAAATTCATCTTCTATTGATGTTCGACGTTTTAGTATAGAAACAGCAAGATAAAATAGCACAAGTCTGCATTTTTACTCTATTTCACCGGAGCACCACACTGGATGGCATTTCGACAGCGACTAATTTGACAAATCATCCGTTTCGCGGCAGCGATGCTTTTTATGCACTGCCTTGCGACGCGTCAAATGCTTGTATTTCCCTTCTAACCATATTCATCTGTTCTGTGGAGAAGACTATTATTGATCTTTAGAATCGGAAAAGGTATCCATTTAAGAGTTTATTATTCAAAAGAATTTACTTCTAAACTATTATAGACCAGGGTAGAAGACTTTAAAAATAATAAAAAGTGAAAAAAAAATTATAGTAAGATGAAACCCTTTAGAAAAGGAGGGGAATATGATAAAAATGAAAGGAAAAATAATTTACGGGTGATCTGAGGTCGGGAAGGGGATGGGGGTGAGTTTTTAAGGGTAAAAAACGGTTTTTCTCGATTTCCGGCAAAACTAAAAATATTATCTAAAAAGTCAAATGGCAAAGTTGTAGGTAATAAAAAGATCTAAAACTTTTGTATTTACACTTTTTTCACAAAACCTCGAAATTTATGTGAAAAATTCAAAAGACCAATTTTGGTTTTTTATTTTTATCTTTTACAAAAAAAAAAAACTTTAAAGAAATTTTGTGAAAACATACCTTTTTATGTCCCAAATACGCCGTAAATTATTTGATTAAAAATATTTATTTTTTCGCCTTATTTTGAATTAATATCGAAAAAGCACCCTAATTTTCAATCGAAAATTCATCTGTCAAAATATCAGCTTTTTTCAAAAAGTTGGTATGTTTTCTGTTCGTTGAAGTCTCTACTTTCCGATGGCGAAAAAATATTTTTTTTTTGAGACTGTCCCGCCCTCACACCCACCACTGTAACTCCTATAAACCAGGATCAACAGTGGCACGCAAAGTAATGACACCGAGCATTGAAGCTCGGCGAGTCTCCGGGAATGTCTAACTTGTCTTTAACCCGCAAGGAAATTAATCAGAAAGTTAAATGAATAGGAGGAGTTGGAAATAAATTATTGTCCACTTCCCTCCGTGCAAAGCGGGTGACAAAACATTGAACTGAAGAGGTAAATAACCTCGCAAAAAGACTTTTACAGCCGGAGAAGCCAGCTGTAAAGCACCACGGATCAAATCATTATTACATTTAAATGGGACCTATTATGTGAACTGTTATGCTTGATTCCAGTAATAGGTATGGCAAAAACGCCGGAAAGCACGGAAGTTCTTTCTAGTCTCTACAAGGTCCATGTAGCATACAACTCTAGATGATATTTGCATACTATCTAGCATGGTTTTACGCTCATTATGCCAAAGACTACACTCCCAAAGTATACGATGCGCAGACTGCTCATACTCGCAATTAGGTGTTGAACATGGACACGCAGGCGACGCAACAAGCTTAAAAGAGTATAGTTTAGACTTAAAGTTACCATGGCCCGTGAGAAATTGTGATACGCAATAATCGACATCTAGCCATGTCTTTGTTAAACGATCACGTACGCATTGGTATAGATGCCGGCCCTTCAAAGATACCTCCCTATTTTGCCATTCATCTAATAGTTCGCTATATACCACTGAAACCGGTTTAAATAATCTGTCAACTTTTAAAAGTTCACGTGCGTTAAAAAAACTTTTATCCATATTCTCCCTATTAGAGTAATACATCGCGGCGCGACATTGCACCTCCAGGTCGACTGGAAGTACACCCGCTAAAAAATATATATGTTACTATAGTAAATCTTCTCAGAAAATGCAAAGCAAAGCTGCTCTTCAGCGGATTGAGGCAATAAGGCTATTGTCTCGCTGGAACCGCTCCTGCGTGATGCCGTGCTACGGTCCCCCCAAACATTAACACCTCGTAATCACTTTTAAAGGCTTTTAGAGGCAGTACGCAGCCCACCACTACGTGTCTGCGACCACTATCGCCCCCTTTATTCGCCTTTTGCGACAAGTAGGAGGATACCGTGGTGGAATTCTAAAAAAGGTCCTCAGACTCAGCTCTCAGTAAAAAAAGGGGTAGATCTGATTTATGTTCGTTAATCTATGTACGATCAAGAGCATGCAACTTTTGATTGTTTTGTTTTATGCTACCATGGCACGATGATTACAATATACTTGATGGTGAGTGCAGAGCAATCCAAATAGAGATTTCACTGGATGCATGGTCATTTGATTTCTCTCTGATTTATACAATAGGGATGTTGACTCATGTAACAAATTCCTGTTATTTTTACATATTAAAAACTGTATTTTTCATTGCGGATATTGCATGGGATACTGGCACATGATATTCAACTGAAATCTGGCGAGGATGTCACTCCGTTTGAATGTGCTATTAACTCGCATGATTGTAATAGTCGAACTGACCAGTGAATGCACTGAGTGGTGGTGGCCGCGCCGCCTCTGCGCCGTGTGCTGGTTGGAGATGCAGTCGGCGAAGTCCGCGGGCTGCGTGTTCTCCATTGTCACTATGCTGGTAGGATTCGATGGACGCCGGTTCAGCGCCGTCATCATTTCCAAATCCTCTAACTTCTCCTTAGAGTCCTTGCTCTTTGTGATAGCTGTAAATAAACCAACCATATTCAAGTAGGCATATAGTTTTACTCATTAGGGTCACGTATATTTACACAGTGGTTAATCAGATTTTAAGTATTCATATTGCACAACGTAAAATAAATTTAACAAACAGCAGCGCGGCCTAAGTCAAAATGAATATCGTATTCTTTATTGCATTACATCATAAGTTTTAAGACACAAGCGGATCAGCATCACGGATCCATGTTAGATGAAATATCTTTTATTTACATAGATCGTCCTTAAACTATTTTATTTATTTATTGTCCTAGAATAACTTGATGATAATAATAACAATAATTAAAATTTGGTTTAGACTGTAAGATAAATCTACATTTACAAGTTTAAATAAAATAATAATATACCTAAGTAAACTAAACAATAAATATAGATGATAAATAATTCAAAATACATTTTTTTTATGAGGCTATTATCAATATTAAACTATATACATTCCGCCATCAAGTACATCCGCAACAAGTAGCGTATAAGTCCAAATTATTATTTTTTTAAAGTAAAAGATATGCATGCATCTTATCTTATCTTGTATGTGAATGACATTGATACGGTAGGCTTCACGCATACCATTTTTTACAACTAAGATTATTCAATATTTAAAGGATAAATAGAAAAGACATCTTATTTTCAAGGATGTGAATGACATTGATACGGTAGGCTTCACGCATACCATTTTTTACAAATAAGATTATTCAATATTTAAAGGATAAATAGAAAATACATCTTAATTTCAAGGATGTGAATGACATTGATACGGTAGGCTTCACGCATACCATTTTTTACAACTAAGATTATTCAATATTTAAAGGATAAATAGAAAATACATCTTATTTTCAAGGCTTGAGTTGTCTATAGATTAAAGAATCGTGAAAATCATAAATATTGTATTTGAACAGTTAAAAATCAAATTATTCTAGAAGCTAAATTCCTTCTGTTTGAAACCTTCGCGCACTACACGACGGGAATACAAATTATGTATGTAAACTTCATAAGGTACATTTTAACTTTCGATGGTAGAATACATAAGGTGTGCAAACAGCAGAATTAAGCCAGACTGAGGATAATTTTTAAAAACAATGCGATCTGACTTCATAAATAATGTATACTCATTAATTTCAACTTTCAAGTTGAATGATCTTATGTGTTCTGTTAACGACAACACATATTTCATACAATGAGTCAGTTAGATATACAGGGTATATCAAGACTGCTACCGAAAACGAAGCTGGGTGGTAGTTTAAGCGACTTCAGACACAATGCAACAGAAAAAGTTGCAAAAAAAAAGCGACAACTTTTTTTTGTTTTTTATTTCCTATGGCCATATTTGGGTGATAAATACATTTTTTTCCTAAAATACTAGTGTATACTCTTTTATTTATAAATACTCTAAGGTATAAAAGAGTTTAAATTATTATTTTAGCAAAAACTATGGATTTAACACCCAAAAATTACGATATTTAAAAAATCGTAAAAAATAATTGTCGCGTTTCTTTGCGAAATTTTTAGTTGCATTGTGTTTGTAGTTACTAAAACTACCACCCGGCTTCGTTTTCGGTAGCAGTCTTGAGATACCCAGTATTTTAAATTTATTAGAAAAAATCGCTAGTAAAATTAAGATGACGTTTAAGAGCGTTTATACCTTCAGCGCGCTTTTTGGCTTAAAAACAGGACTTTTCAAACGAGTTAATAGCCACCAATAAACAATTTAAAGGAAAAATAATTAGTACTAATTTTAGAAAAGGTTGTCATCTAGGGATTTTGGTGGAGAACATTATAGATTGATAGATAATTTGTAAATACTATAAGGATTAATGAACACAGGTTTCGTTATTTAGGCTTCGAATGGTAATTCAGAAGCTTAAGATATCCTATATCACTAAATATAAGATGAAAATAAAAATATTATCAGACTAATAAGACCCTTATGGAGGGATTTTGCTGAGAAAAATGATCTTATTGTGTTTAGTTCTTGAAAAATAAAAATTTAAACAATGCGAAATTATTCAGAAACTCACGTCAAGAACATTTTTTTTCACCTACTTATCGTACATAATTTTATATAGTAATTGCATACTATAATAGAAGAACACCTTATTAATAAATTACCATTTTTATATTTCAACAAAATTAGTTTTCATGTTTTCTACAAATATTTTAAAAACCACTATAAAACACGCTGTCCGACCTGCCTCAAATCAGACCGCCGCGCCGCGCCGCGCCGTAAGGCTTTCTAGAGGGAGGACGTATAGCTCGTCGCTCCAGCCTAGCTGCAGTTGATTTTTGTCGTGCGTAGTAAAAATAGCCACGCGTGTACTGCGATTGCCACATCTTAGTACTTTGGTAGTAAAATAATTTATTTTATTTTTTATTACCTACAATAATTTTATAGTGAGTATAAATTATGTTTCAGATAATATAATGGGAAATAAAACAAAGTCATTTCTAAACAAGAAAAGTAAACAACATTTTGAAAAATTGACTGAAGCAATACTAATGTTATAGCGTGAAACTATAATTTTGTTTGTTGCTTTTTAGGCCGTTTGGAAAATTGTAATTGTTTTTTTTTTAGGATGCGCTTATACACTAGAGATGTGTAACACTGCGCTACGCCGCGCAATTGCGCCAACTCAGTTCACTGCGCCGGATGTGTTAACTCACTTGTTCAAAATGTGTTGGCGCAAAAAGGAGTTATACAACAGTCAACTCGATTTCGGATTTACTAACTTGAATTAAATTATTTCTAACTCGAGTTTGAAAATCGCGGTAGGTGAACACAAGTTGGTACGAAAGAGTAGCAAATAAGCATATTTATGGCAATATTACATTTTCGGGATACATAGTATCCTATGCAATATATCAGGGTATCAGCTACGTACGAAATTTCATCATTTTGATTTAAATTTTAAAGTAACAGACTTTTCGCGGCCTCTTACATATGAGACACACATAACAGTAAGTCAGTAAACAGTACAGTCTCATACCAGTAAAAACTATAAAAACCTATCTAATTCAATCCTACCTACAAAGTTCAACACTCAGTTTCTTCCTTCCAAGTCGAATTCTGTAACTCGAGTCGGGTTTATCCCGAGTTGGCACATCACTGCCACAAACTAATAAACAGACTTGTGAGCGTGGCATGCCCCGTGCGCCGTGCAGATTACGCGCATAACGCATTTCGTTGCGCCATGGCGCAATTTTGAGTTAACTCAGTGAGCCAGCGCAGTTAAGTGCGCCTGAGTTACTGAGTTAACGCAAGGATTTTCGCTGAGTTACCCATGTCTATTATACACCGACAAAAACGATACGATGAACTTAGCTGTTACCTAAAGAAAATTTTACCGAAACATGCATCAAATCGATATTAAAGCTATAGTTTCTCAATAATGTGTCAGGAATTTGTGCCCTTATGCAGCTGTTGTTATCACTTGGATTATAAACCTGTTATTGTCAATATGTTTTATTTTTTTTAGGTCGAAGCCACTAAGGAGCACTTATTACTAAGAAAACAAATGGTGTGTGTTTGTGTGCATAGTTCACATACGGCAGAAGAGCAACTTAAGAAACGTAGCCTACGATAATAATAAAGTTTATTAATTTTATAGTTTACTAATTATTCTAGACCTATTTCAGTGCTTTCTATTTCAGTGCTTTTAGTACTAAGTATGTCGCTTCCTATCAAACCTTTATAATTTTCATCAAAGTTGAATACTAAAAATTTATGATCAACATCCGTTCCTAAAATTGAGAACAAAGACATTTGTACGATCTTATCGTGGGAAGAAGTCCCATGAGCTGTGTTTATCTTAAACGGTTGTACATAAACATTCTTCGCAATGTGTTTATTAAATAACACATCCGTACTGATAAGCGAGCGTGAAGCTCCGGTGTCTACTAAGAATTTACCTATGTGTGATACCTGTATATACGGTAACTGGTCTATTATGTATTCATATTCCGGTAGATAATGTATCAAGGTTTTGGATTTTCTAAGGCATCTACCTGAAAATTCGGGGATTCACTAATGTGTGTAGTAGAAGCTACACCATCATTTACATCGTCTACGTCGTAGGACGTTTCGTAGCTTTCTATATTTTCGCAAATATTGTTAACTTTATTTGCGTATGTGCGCGAACCTGGGCTTTTAAATTGCGCGGATGGTTCTTGCTTAATAGCGCGCGGATTAAAATTCTGCGCTGACAAGTTATTGCCTGCATAGGGTTGTCTCGTCCCTATGTAGGGTCGATTAAACGTTTGTTTGGGTTGAAACAGGGGTTGTGTTATTGGGGTGCTATGTCGGGAACCTCGACGTGGTGCACCCTGGGCAACGTGGGTCATCGTAGTTGCAGTTCTGCAACTACTATGGCCGACGGCGAATATCCGACGGGGAGGGCAGGGGGTTTGGCGGTCGCTGTCTTTTGTGGCGGCCGCCTCCATCTGTCGTTTGTAGGTGGGGCCCATCTCAGGGCCACCCTCCGGTTCTGTCCCGGAGGCATCGGCGGGCCCGGTGTGCGCTTACCCCGCCGCCGGGCGGGCTGTGGGAGTGTACCTCCCACGGTCGCCGTCGCATATCGTAATCCGGTTGTGAGGTTTGTGGTCATGTCTCGCACTCCTGCCGGACCGAGGGTCTTGGCTTAATCGCCCGGACCGCGAGGGAGGATGCCTCTATAAAAAGTACCCCGAATCCCAAGCGGCGGCGCACCGCGAGGGGATGCATGGCTGATGGGCAGTTCAGTCTCTAGTGCGACCCCCGCCAGAGTACCGGCCGACCCTCTGGCGGGTTACGCTAGGCTTACCCAGGTACAGGGGGCACTGCCTGGGCGGACCTTCTTTTCCCCCATACTCGTGGGAACATTATGAAATCTTCTAAATCCAAAAAAACATGTTCCGTGGTAGTAGAAAGGTTGCCTGACTCGGACACGTCTGAAGCGTCCAGTCGAGTACCGTCTATGATGGGGCCTCCTGCGGAGAGGACCGCGCCACCCCGCGACTTCGACTCGGAGTCCGGGGCGTGCAGCGACTCTTCGCTGCCAAAAAGAAACCGAGTTAAACGGCGGGGCTCTCGTCCTGCCGAGAAGCGGCCCAGAACCAGCGATGGAGGCAGTGCGGTGGAGACAGACTCCCGCACTGCCAGCAAAAAGCTGAAGCAGCGCCCACCGGCACCAGAAAGCAACGACGAAGCTCTTGCCAAGGCCCAAAAGGATTACGAGGCCGCCGTGGCTGCTGAAAGCATCACCGAGGCTGAGATGCTGGAGGCGGATGAGGTCGAGCTGCGGAAGGCCAAGGACGCGAATCCTAGGACCAAGCCGCGCCAAAGGATCCTCCCCCAGCCACTCATAGTGAGGCCTTATCAAAGATGGCAGAGCGGCTCCGACACATTGCTCGTACGGCCAAAAATTTGAAAGGTACGTACGTCAAAGAGATAAAAGACAGCGCGTCGGAGCTGCTCGAAATCGCGCAGGAGCCGCCATCAGCCGAGCTCGCCCGAGTCGAGGCGGAGAAGGCCAACCTCCGGGACAAGGTGACGGCGCTAGAGGCGGCCCTCACCGCCCAGGGGAAGATGCTGCAGGACCTGATGGCCATGGTCCGGACACAGCAGCAGCCAGCAGCTGAGTCGGCCGCAGGCGGATCAGAAGAAGCGGTTAAAATGCTACTGGAGGTGCACATGGCAAAAGTAGATGCCAAGCTGGAGGCAATTGCCATGCGACTGCCTCCAGAGCCGATTCTCCGGCCTCCGCTGGCCGCCGACCGGGCCAGGGCCAAGGCGGCCTCGAAGCCGCGGCCACCTGTCGCGGGGTTGCCGGCCGCTTCATGGCCTGCCCTGGGAGCGGGGAAGGGGAAGGCAGCCCCTACGGCCGTTGGCCGCCCCGCACCAGCCACACCTGCGGTGACTGGCCGCCCCGTACCAGCTACCCGGCCGACCGCGGCTCCGACGGCTCCGCCGCCAGGTGCCTCTCGTGAGCCTCGCGGGCGCAAGCGAGGTAACCGGAAGCGCGCCCCGCCCCGGTCGCAGACGCCACACCCGCCCCTTCAACCCGCCACATCCACGGAGACTCCGTGGACTGTGGTGGCAAAGAGGGGCAAGAAGAAGTCCCGGGCGGCTCAACAGCCGGCCCAGACCCCACGCAGGGCTGCTCCTCAGCTCCGCCTCCCACGTAAAGCCGCCGTGACTCTCACGGTAACGCCGGAGGCGTTGAAGCGAGGAATCACATACGCACAGGTCCTGCGTGAGGTCCAAACGAAAGTGGACCTGGCCAGCCTCGGCATCACAGCCGGGCTGAAATCGCGACGGATAGCCACCGGGGCTTACCTCTTCGAGGTGCCCGGGCCTGAGTCGGAGGCGAGGGCCGACTCCCTCATCGCCAAAATGAGGGAGGTACTTCGCGGGTCGGGGGAGGACGTACGTGTCTCCCGGCCCGTGAAGACTGCGGAACTGCGGGTCTCGGGGCTGGACGCATCGGCCACCCCCGAGGCAGTCGCAACGGCCATCGCCCGTCTCGGCGAGTGCTCCCCCGACGACGTCAAAGTCGGGGAGATTCGCGACGAGCGCTCGGGCCTGGGCGCGGTGTGGCTCCGCTGTCCGGCGAAGGCAGCGGAGAAGGTGGTGAAGGCAGGACGCGTCCTTGTGGGTTGGGTGGCAGCGGCAGTGCGGCTGCTTGAGGCCCGGCCCCTACGCTGCTACCGATGCCTATATAAGGGGCATGTGCGGGTTCAATGCACCGGCGAGTGCGACCGTAGCGGGCTCTGCTACCGCTGCGGTCATCCGGGCCATAAAGCCCGGGAATGTTCTGCGGACCCGCACTGCGCAATCTGTGCGGATGCAGGAAAACCCGCGGACCACCGGGTGGGCGGCAAAGCCTGCGCTGCCTCCTCGGTCCCGCACCGTACTCAACGCGGTGTGGGAGCCGAGGTTGCGATGCGGCCGCAACCGCCCCGCCCTGAGGCGATGGAGATCGCCCATACATAGATGGACTTAAACTTCCTCCAGGCGAACATCAACCACTGCCAAGGAGCACAGCACATGCTCGAACAGTCCCTGGCGCAGTGGTTGATTCACGTGGCTGTGGTCGCTGAGCCATACTCTGTCCCTGCCCGCGACGACTGGGCAGGGGACCTTGATGGCTCGGTGGCCGTCTTCACCCAGGGCGCCGCCGGCTCTCCGCCCTTCGAAAAAGTAGCGAAGGGTGCGGGATGCGTGGCGGTCCTGGTGGGAGGGGTGTGGATAGTGGGAGTCTATTTCTCTCCCAACAGGTCCCAGGCGGAATTCGAGAGTTTCCTCGCACGCCTGGGGGCCCTGGTACAGCATGACAGCCAGCCTCGCCCCGTGCTTGTAGCCGGCGACTTCAACGCCAAATCATCGGCTTGGGGTTCGTCGGTGACCGACACGCGGGGCGAGGCCCTGGAGGAATGGGCGATCTCCATCGGGTTGGTCGTCCTGAATCGGGGGTCGGAGAACACGTGCGTGCGGCACAACGGCGGTTCGGTGGTGGACGTCACGTTCGCCACCCCGGCCCTTGCCCGCCGTGTTCGGGACTGGAGGGTTTTGGTTGAGGAGGAGACGCTGTCCGATCATCTCTACATTCGGTTCAGCGTCTCATCCTCCCAGGTCTCCACCCGCCAGTCCGGTGGTGGTCCGACTGCCCGATTCACGGGCGGCCGACGTTGGGCCGCGAAGCGCCTCGATGTGGAGGCCGCGAAGGAAGCTGCCATTGTTCAGGCGTGGCTCCCCGTGCCGGACGGGCCGGTGCGGGTCGAGCAAGAGGCGGAATGGTTCGGGGTGGCGATGTCGCGCGTCTGCGACGCGGCCATGCCCCGGGTCACCCGCCTCCCAGCGAAGCGCCAGGTGTACTGGTGGTCGGCCGAGCTCACAGAGCTGCGCGCGTCGTCGTCGGACCCGTAGACCCGGCGACGACGAGCAAGAGCGGCACCTTCTCGACCTCCACAGAGAGGCGAAGAGAGCGCTGCGGGTGGCCATCGCGCAAGCGAAGGCCGCGGCGAACGAAGAGTTCCGGAGGTCTCTGGACAGAGATCCATGGGGGCGTCCGTACCGTGTGGCGATGCGGAAATTCCGCCCATGGGCGCCCCCTCTGACACAGAGTCTCCGGACCGATCTTGTCGAGGACGTCGTCGCGGCCTTGTTTCCGGCCACCGAGGAGTTCACTCCTCCACCGATGGCGCCACATCCACCGGCGCCATCGTCGTTGGTCTCGGTAAGGGATATCCCGGAGGTTTCGCCGCAAGAGCTAGAGGCGGCAGTGCTTCGGCTGCGGAGCAAGAACTCGGCCCCGGGGCTCGATGGGGTGCCCGGTCGTGTCTGGGTGCTGGCCGTCGAATCGCTGGGTACGAGGCTCCGCGGCCTTTTCTCCGCGTGCCTTGAGCAGGGCATCTTCCCGTCGCGGTGGAAGACGGGCAAGCTTGTCCTGCTTCGCAAAGAGGGGCGACCCGCAGATTCGCCCTCGGCCTACCGGCCGATCGTGTTGCTCGACGAGGTGTGCAAGCTCTTCGAGCGCGTAGTCCACGCGCGCCTCGTCGAGCATTTGGAGGGTACGGGCCCGGATTTGGCGGACTGCCAGTTCGGGTTCCGGCGGGGCCGGTCGACGGTCCACGCGATTCTGCGGGTGAAGGCACAAGCGGAGCGTGCGGTGTCCCGGGGTAGGGTCGTGGTGGCGGTGTCTCTCGACATCGCCAACGCGTTCAACACCATGCCCTGGGCCTGCATCGAAGAAGCACTGCGGTACCACGAAGTGCCGCCCTACCTTCGGCGTCTGGTGCACTCGTACCTTTCTGACAGGTACGTTGTGTATCCGGGCGCCGACGGGTGGCACCGTAGGGAAGTGTCGTGCGGTGTTCCACAGGGCTCGGTTCTTGGGCCGCTCCTGTGGAACATCGGCTACGACTGGGTGTTGCGTGGTACCAACCTTCGGGGCGTCGCTGTCATCTGCTATGCAGATGACACGTTGGTGACAGCGACGGCCAGGACGTTCCAGAGGTCCGCCCTGCTCGCCTCGTTCGGTACTGGACTGGTGGTGGGCAGGATTCGGCGACTGGGCCTCACGGTGGCCCTGAATAAGACCGAGGCCGTGTGTTTCCACGGTCCTCGGTGTGGGCCTCCGCCTGGGGCCCACATCACAGTGGAGGGCGTGCGGATTCCCGTCGGCTCGAGGATGAAATACCTCGGTCTCGTCCTCGACAGTCGATGGGATTTCCGCGCGCATTTTGCGGAGTTGTCGCCGAAGCTGGTGAGGGCGGCAGGTGCACTGGGGCGCCTGCTGCCCAACACTGATGGTCCTGGCATCCCTTGCCGAAACCTTTATGCTGGAGTCGTGCGGTCCATGGCCCTCTACGGGTGTCCCGTTTGGGCCGGGTCCCTGGGCGATCGCTGCGTCCGCCTGCTGCATCGTCCGCAGCGCATGGTGGCGCAGCGAATAATCAGGGGCTACCGCACGGTCTCGCACGAGGCGGCCTGCGTATTAGCGGGAACTCTGCCCTGGGTGCTGGACGCGAAGACCCTCTCGTCGGCTTTCTTCCGGCGAGAGGAGGCGTCCGGGCGTGGGCAGAGGTTGGTTCCACAAGAGGTCGAGGCCATGTTGGCCTCCCTCCGCAGGTCTGCTGTGGAGGAGTGGCGTTCCAGGCTGGAGAACCCTAGTGCTGGTACGAGGACCGTCGCGGCAGTGCGACCTGTCCTCGAGCAGTGGCTGGACAGGCGCCACGGCGCGCCGACATACCGGCTGACGCAGGTGCTCACCGGGCATGGCTGCTTCGGTGCGTACCTGTGTCGCATAGCCGGAGCGGAGGAGTCCGCCGTGTGCCACCATTGTGGCAACTGCCGTGAGGACACGGCCCAGCACACGCTGGAGGAGTGCCCAGCCTGGGACGAGGAGCGCAGCGCTCTCATCGCGGTCGTGGGAAGCGACCTTTCGCTGCCGGCCGTGGTCGCCGCCATGGTCGGCAGCCGGAGTTCGTGGCGGGCCATGCTCTCCTTCTGCGAACGTGTCATGTCGCAGAAGGAGAGCGCCGAGCGGGATCGGAAGCAGACCGATCCCGCTCGTCGCCACAGGAGACGCAGGAGGCGCCGGGACAACAACTAACCCGGCGCCGCAGAGGCCACGCGGGGCCGCCGTCCCTACCTTGGCGGCCCCCGAGACGTGACGCTTCAAGCGTCTCGTGCCGCGTCGCTAAGCGGCGGTGCACATGAGGCGGTCCTGGCGCGTCCGCTCAACGGTAACCCGGGGCCGTCTCTGAAGTGCACCCATGGTGGCCGACGCGGGGTTTTTAGTCGGTATTTCGGCGCGTATTGTGGTAGGGACCCGACCCAGTGGCCGCCCGTCCACATCCACGGGCGGCACATCTCGCTGGGTTCGGAAGGCGCCGGTGAGTCCGACACACCCTCGCCCCTTCGGGGGTGGGATGGTCCGTAAAGGGATTATCCCCGCGAGAAAAAAAAAAAAAAAAAAAAAAAAAAAAGAAAAAGGGTTTGTGTTATTTTATTTTCCGCCCGTTTCAACTTAAGTTCTTCCTGTCTAGCTAACGCTATCGCTGTTTCTAATGTCTGCGGATAATTAATTCTAACACCAAGACCAATGTTATAGTCGATGTTATCTATATATGTATCTATAGCCACTGTCTGGTAATATCTACTATCTTTCGTAGCAGATTCACCTACACTGCACAATGCGTCTAATAGATTTCTAATTTTTTTACCATAAGCTTCGCACGATTCATTTCTGGATTTGGTGCAACGCATCATTTCCTGTAACAACTGAAATTCGTTACGTTGTTCACCCAATCTATTTAGTAAAGCGGTTTTTATCGATGACCAATTCTCTATATCTACCTCGAGTGAGATGGCCTCTAAAGCTTTTCCTATTATTTTGTTTCGAATAAGGCATAACACAATATGGTCTGTGCTGGGTATACCATGATTCTTTAACACACTTTCTACACATCTTATGTAACAGTTTAATGATTTACTGTTGCCATCATATATTAGTAAAACTTTGTCAATTAAGTCGTAGTTGACTGATATTGTACGTGTGGCTGCTTGCGCCAGCTGTGACAACGGGGTTACTCCCTCTTGTGTCATTTTAAAAACGTTATATTCTTTACTGAAAAGTAACTAACAGAGTTATTTTACTTATATATGTGTTAAACCGGGTTAGGGTTTTTGTTTAACACTTTTATTTAAAAGTTATTTGATTTTACTGATTTTAAGTAAAAACAATTTAAATAATAAGCTTTAAATCGATTGGAGATTTTAATAACTTATGTATTTATTAATTCACTGATTTTAAGCAATTTAATAAATTAATGTACTTAGCACTGTCTTTTTACAGATTTTAAGGTTAAAACAACAAACACTCAACACACAAAACCGCGGGAGTAGAGCAAGGGATACTGGGTAGTAAAAGAATCTGAGCTTACCTCCAATACCACATCGCTGAACTACCGTGGAATCAGGAACACTGTATTATCGCCGTCCGGTCCCGATTGATAGGTTCTGGATAGTCGCTATTAACGTAGTCGATTCGCAGAGGTTTATGGAAAAGATGACCGATGTCGCGAGTTGGAACTATCCTACCACGACTGCGCCAGTTATGAGGGGAGCGAGCCGGAGGAGCTTTTAAAAAATATAAGTGTTCTACACGAGAGTGTATTTCAGACTGTCTACAAATGTTACTATTATTGCTAAGTTACATGAGTGGTTTAATATTAAATACTGCGAAGACATTAACTTTTCTTATCTAAACGACTTATATCTAAGGGCTGAGCGTACGTAACTCACGTTAAATACTTTTCGATATAAAGTTGATTAAGAAAGCATTTATGGGGGTAGAAATATCCGTTTCAAAAGTAGGTAGGTCATTATAAAAAGAGAATGATGACGGTAAAAATGTTGGTATTGATAATAAGAAACACATTTTTATAATAAAAAGCTCTATTTTGAAATTAAACTTGTTCCTAAACAATATCTCATGTACCTGGTAGTAACAATACATTGTCGAGGTGCTTTGTAGGAGGTGTGATATCATTTTGGTACCTAGCCCAACCAAGGTACCACATAATAATCATTACATGTGCACAGCATCCCACTGTCCTTTTGATTGCAATGCAATTACAATAATGTATTATTGCATTGTGGCCATTTTGAGAGCTGTCGATCTGAATATAAACAAAACATACAATGTAAAACATGAATTTTTGTTCAGTCCTAACCAATAACGCACTAAGTGGTCTGGCATACTATTATCTCATTAAAATCGATTGATGTTTTAGAATTCTTTATAATTGTAAACATATCTTGTACATGTTAGAACTAAAATAATATAATTAATATTATAGAGCCTTTCCGTCATAAAATCCAATGAGGTATTGCGTAGATGCACTGAGCAAGCTCTGCTATTTTTGGGAATATAATAATTATAATCTTTTTTAGAGTAGCCAAGGGTTGTCGTAAATAATAAACTCAAAATAACTAACATCACAAAAGCACATTCCTTTCGCGACCAAGCACAAAGAATAGAATTTGACAAACACTGAATGAATTTGACAGATGTCAATTCTGATATTATTGCAAACAATGCAAAAAGTGGTAGAATATTTTATATCCTTTTTTTTTCACAAAATCTGATCCCACAGTGTAGGATAAAAATAAATAGAGACATGAATCTAAAAAAATACGCCTTATTTTTTAGTCATACTTAATTTCTTGTCCGTAGTTGGACCAAATCGACTGATCTCCTTTGTATTGTTAATTTATTTATTTTATTTATAAGTTACATTTCAATTGAATATTTGAAGCGCACGGATCAAAGTTGGTTGATCTGACTTCACAGGGAGCCGACGCGGCAGCTCTACGCACACAGCTTTGGTCGCTCATGTGTGCGTGAAATTAACGAAGAAATACCTATAGTTGACTTTGCGCGCAAGGTGTAAACGCTCTTAACTTTATTCGACCAAGCCGCATTTGTGGTTAGTTGTCTTAATTATCACCAACGGGTCTGCTGATAATTATTTAGCTGAAAGAAAACTGTAACTATTGCCATGGTTGTTTTCATGGTTAAGTATAAGGAAAAAACGAAATATTTAACCAAATTCAAAGCAAAATTTGTTCATACGTTCAAAAACATAGAATAAACACTAATACTCCAATTCCAATAAAAATAAATATTAAACTCACAGGTTCAGTTCACAGGAAGCAAAAGCAATTCGGCAACTGCAGCCAAGGACATGACATTATTTTTGGGGATTCACGTGGAATAATTATAGTATATTGTCTTGAAAATGAATAAACGGCGTGAATTTAAACAACAAAAGTGATGTTTCAATGTTATTATCACGAAAAAAAAGGCAGCATTTGAGAAAATATTTTATGTTCTCAAAACCGTCCATTACTTTACACGTCCTTTGTAACAAATGATAAAAAAGATGAAATTCGAATTGCTTTCTAACGTACCCTATTTCATAGATTTAACCCCTGATGTGTTTGGAATTCTATAGTACATATAAGCTTTCCACATAGAATAACTACCTTTTACTTTCGAATACTAGTTTTATTCGAGTTGTTGGAGTTGTGTAGGAAGATCAGTGTGTCTTAACACACACTGTTCTTTCTACTGAGTTTATATAGGGTGGGTGCACCAGTCCCACACCAGGAACCAGTAGTACATCATTTCTAATTTCACATCAAAATATTAACAATCTGTCGAATTTCCCGCCACTTTTGTTACGTTTGGTAACACTGCCGTACTTCTACCAATCATATAGTCATAAATCAAAGCGAAAAACACGACATCTACATCCGTTTAAAAAACAAGATTCGAAACGATAATCGTTCACTTCGTTTCGGGCGGCCATATTAGTAAGGGACACATTGACGGTAAGTTTTTTAAATCTGTTTTAATATTTGTTTATATCAATTGCTGTAACCACTTTTCTAATTAATTGCGTCATATGTTCTGTAAAGCAATAATATTACGTCTTATTTCATCAGCAAATGCTAATTTAAATAAATAGTTGTCATTGGTAAACTAATGGAACACGAATTGAATGATTTTCCAGTAATATGCCATTTGGTCTGCAACTGGTGATTTAGCTTGATTATTTTTTTTATTTTTTCTTTTACATGTAGGTTTACTTAATACTGCAATAAAATATTATAATAAAATCAATTACAATATCTACATTGTTCCAGTTGTAGACCAGTGGTTTATTACTGATAATATCTATACTACGAGTGTGTTCCAGTAATTGACCACACCTACATTTTTTTACAGACAATGCCGCCGAAAACAACGTTCTTTAACTATAAAGAGGAAGATGTGTTAAAAGCGATTGACGAAATAAGTAATGGTGCAAAAATTAGAGAAACATGTCGAAAATACAATATACCCCACACTACGGTCATAAATAAAATAAAGTTAAAATATCCAGTTCAACGAAAAATGGGACCTCCCACTATATTGACCAAGCAAGAGGAATCTTTGCTCAAATTTTGGATAATAGCAATGGCAAAGAAATGATTTCCAGTCAATAAAGAAATGGTGGTTGACACTGTTAAGAAAATTATAACTGACGAGAATCGACCATATCCCTTTAAAGAGAATTCCCCATTCAGCTTCAGACTCTGATAATGATAATGTACCTTTAATTGTACATAAGTATTTTAAGGTCACGGCAAAACCAAAGAAAGGCGTTTACGTGATCGTCAGGTACGAAGGGGTATATTTCCCAGGAACCGTAGAAAATATTGATGGTGATCTCTATGAGATAAGCACTATGACATTTTCTGCAGGAAATACTGTCCGTTGGCCGGAAAATTGTGATAAAATTTGGTACCTGAAAGATGCGATAGAAGAGAAGACACCAGTTCCAACCTTGGCTAATAGTCGAGATTTTTATAGAGTTCCTGAAATGGATAAATTTATGCCAAAAATTTAATTCTTTTTAATTTTTTAAGAAGTACTTTCATTGTTTTATTTTTATTTTGATTTATTTCATATTTTTAATTCTTGTTCATTCATAGATATTTTATTATTGCAAGTCATGATTATGACACTTGTGTATGTAAGTGATATGAATCTCTTGTTAGTTATCTATAGTTCTTAAATTAGTCAATTTATTAATTTTAGTAACATTATTAGCCATGGAGCATTTAAGTATTACTTGAAACTTGTAGGATGAGAAATTGTGATGATTATTATGTACAAAACAATTTAGTAATTAAAATAAAAATATTCTTCATTATGAAAAATTATTTTATTTATTGGTTCACTATTGGCTCAACGTGTGCTCTATTGCTGGTACGATCTGGTCAACCTTAGGCACATTGATTGTTGAATAAAAATAAACCTTACAGCTATTAAGAAAATTCGAATAAGCTACATGATTCTATGATAGACCAGTGGCGGTACTTCCATACAAGCCCAAAAGCCCGGCTTGCCTTACTTAATACGTATATATTCAATCCTAAAGACAAATTAGTACCTTAAATAAAATACATTCGTTTAATGCAAAACGTCTATCATTTTTAAATTTACCGCGCCATAATGGAGCCCGCGCCTGCGACGGAGCACCCGCGCCGCGGCCGGCAACTCGCCTAAGCGAGCGCCGCGGTCTAAAACTAATATAAAATTATTTCATTCAAAATCAACGCTGGTCCACGCGTGACGCAATATCTTAAAAGATGGAACACAGCAAAGTATTATTTATCTTTTTCTCTCTCGTGTGCTTTTACCTGGCTTCTGGCATATATTGCCCTCTCAGTCGCACCTTTGGGTGAAATGCTACTATCATGACACTACGTACCTATACATATAGCTATTTTTTAATGCAATTTGTACCAAGCAAAATGCCCGGCTTCACGGAGTGAAGTTGTGCACTTGACATGTCATATTATGATCCAAATTTATCGAAAAATATTTATAATTTGCTACAAGTTATATTGGATAATATATAAAATAAATTGATATTTTTTGAGACCGTATTATGATGTTTTAAATATTTGTATTAATATATAATTAGAATACTTAATTTAGAATTGTCCATAATTTAGGACCTGTGGCTAGCTTCACACTTATTATTATGTCTTTCGAGCGGACGATTAACCAGTAACCACTGAACATCTACGTTTAGTTTTCGTTTAATTATAGTATTTTACGTTTATTACGTATAATAATGGGTGAAAATGTGCCTTGTGATGGTTTGAAGTGTGGGCAAGTGTTGATCGGCGAGAAAAAGGTAAATTCATTACATTTCGTAGACAAACAACTACTCGTATCTGGTCCAAAACCTACGCCTGATTTGTTGTGTATTTCTCGAAAGTAGTGAAAACTATAGAATACAATTTTATAGATCACTGCACATAACTATATAGATTGCTGGATGTTCTTATACTAATAAGTTATACCCAGATATATATAGTCCAGAAACCTAACTTTAGGATAAACTAACTTGACTGTCTTAAATAAAGGCATTGTGATAAAAAAAAAAAAAAAAAAAAAAAAAAAAAATACTGTCGGTGTTGTATATTTTTTTCGAACGATGTACTTAAATTTTTGGAATTGTTCCGGCTATAGTGATTTAAATAATTTAACTGGTTCTTTTATAGTAATTGACAGAAACATGTGAATGCATTAATATACAGGGTATATCAAGACTGCTACCGAAAACGAAGCCGGGTGGTAGTTTAAGCGACTTCAGACACAATGCAACAGAAAAAGTTGCAAAAAAAAGCGACAATTTTTTTTTGTTTTTTTTTCTTATGGCCATATTTGGGTGGTAAATACATTTTTTCCTAAAATAATAGTATATACCCTTTTATTTATAAATACTCTAAGGTATAAAAGAGTTTAAATTATTATTTTAGCAAAAACTATGGATTTACCACCCAAAAATGACGATATTCAAAAAATCATAAAAAAAATTGTCGCGTTTCTAGGCGAAATTTTTAATTGCACTGTGTTTGTAGCCACTAAAACTACCACCCGGCTTCGTTTTCGGTAGCAGTCTTGAGATACCCGGTATTTTCATAATTCCGGTAAACCGGGTATAGAAACCTCTTTATGCGTCATGTACATAAATTGTGATGAGATTTCAAAACATTATGCTCGCGTAGACAGTAATCGTAGTGTTTTTCAGATATTCCTTAGCTTCCTTTCAGGGCTCATGATTTATCAAAAAATCACATGGATACACAAAAACATAACATGAATGTATTAATAATAATTTCTGGCCGCGAAGTTAAACACGGCGCCGTACTTGTGCTATTGTAGTGCCGTTTATTAATTTACAAAATAATTACAATATAAAGTTACGTATGCATGCCCAAAAGTAATTTAACTTCACATTTATTTTATTCATCTATTTAAAACTAATGATGGGCCCTTCAGTATTTTGGCAATATTAAATAGATGGCCGTGAAAATCGCGCCATCTATTAGATTTTTTCGAAACAACTTGTAATAGATTTTTTCATAACGGTGATAAAGATAGTTATTATTTTATTGGTTTTTATCCTAATCTTATATAGATCGTGTGGTAGGTCTAGGACTGCCTCGATGGCGCAAAGTTGAGGTCTCGGATTCGAATCTGGGGTCGTTTTCTATATATTTTTTTTAATTACATCGCATAGGCTCGCCCCCTATCGCATGATGAACACGTTCTTCTTTCTTAATACCATTTTGCTCCTGAACCAATATTGGGCTTGTAGTCCACAACCCTAGGCACGCCACTGTGATAGACAAGGAGTAGTTAATTCTTTTTTTTTGTAATGATTGTTGTAATAATTGAGTCACAATATCAAAATTACTTTTAAAATGTCGCTTATTCGGTTTGTTACTGGTACACCCATCCTACTTTAAAACACTGGGCGCAGTGTTCAAGCAACAATGAAGAGGAACAAATGTGTATATAAGTTTCAATGTTTGTTGTTGCTTCGAACTCAGAGATGCGTCGTGTGGAACTAACGCTAAATTTCAAGCATCCGACTCGGCTGGTCCGCTGAAGCTTACCACTTAATTATTACGAGTGAATATATACAATAAAGTAAAAAAAGCTCAGCTTTACTACAATATTTATAAAACAAATGTTTTAAAGAGCTAACACCCATAAAATGCTGCACACGTCATTGTAACTTTATCAAATAATTACATAACGAGTATACTCTTTAAAACAACCATTATCAAATGTTTTATTCATTGGGATTTCACAATAAATTATTCACGGTTAATCTAAATTCGAATAGTCAACACGACACCGTAATTTTTCAGAACGAATTTAGTTCGTAAGACTGCCTGCAAATACTGATAACGACTATATTACTCTAGCTATAGTACAAATTACCGAGTATCTATATATTATGTTCTAACTCACTGCAGATTAAAATAATTACAATACCTACTGATAAGATAGATAGTTTTAATTCTTCAATTATACCAACAGTATGTTCAACTACATACTACTCTCAATATGATTTCCAGTCCTTTCTTTTTCCTCTCCTTGATTATGGTGACACTAGCTACCTTGATCTCACCGAAGCCCAATTCGATAAACTTGAGCGTCTTCAGAATTTTTGTATACGGTTCATTTTTGGACTTCGCAAATATGACCATGTCTCTGAATTTCGCACTAAACTCAAGTGGCTATCAATGCATCTTCGCCGGAATACTCGTACCCTCTCTCTTCTTTATTCTATTTTGTTTCTTCCCAACACACCTTCTTACCTAAAAAAATCGCTTTAATTTTCTTAGCAATACACACGTCACACACACGTTCACTAAGATCGTCAGAGAATCTGACATTGGAAATTCCCAAGCACAATACTGCTTTTCTTGCGAACTCGTTCACTGTGAACGCTGCTCGCTTGTGGAACCAATTGCCGCTGTCTATTCGTCAAGCTAAATCCCTGCCTATTTTTAAAAGACTCGTGAAGGAACATTACTTGTCAATTTGATTTTTTTTTTCTTTTCCCCCTCTTTTTTTTCTATTGTTGTTACATTGCACATCCTTATATTGTTTATATGTATATATTTAGTATATATATATTATAAATATGTATGTATTATATATGTATAGTATGTTAGGTAGTAGTCTTTGAATGTTTATTTTTGTTTGTACATGGTACACCATTCGATTTTTACTCATGATTTACTTTATGACATGTCTACCCCCGTTTTTCTACTTCTGTATAGTCCATTCCATCCAAAGGTTGTCTGGAAAACATCGCCGAAGGCGATAAGACCGCCGATTGTTACTTTACATATAGGTTAAGTGTTTTTCTTTGTGTATTTTTTTCATTTGTTTTATTTGTACAATAACGTGTAATAATAAATAAATAATAAATAAATATGATTCTCTATTAAAGATAAGTTTAACACGTATCAGGTGTATCTAAGCACATACACAGATTTAAACAAACATCCTAGATATATCTAGAAAATTACAAAGGTATATTTTGCTTATATTATAATTATGATATATAGTAGGTAAAAGCATAGAAAATTACAGTGGCATGTAGATTTATGATAAAATTCCTTGCCAAGATTTTATAAAATTCAATCTACACCTGAAGAAGTAAAAATAAAACTATATTGTACTGCTGTTCGTAAGTATCATCAATTGACTTAAATAAAAGTTTAATGAAAATAAAGAATAATTTTTAGCACCATTTAGACGAAATCTAATACAGTTAATTTAATATTATTTTAGCGCGATTTCACGGTTATCTTTTGGAAACTCCAAATGTACTGAAGGGCCTATGCTTAGTTTTTGAATCAATAGTATCAGTCGAAATGATTAAATATGATGTAGATTGCTGCCTGCAGGAATTGGCGACATCTACAGACATAGAGAAAAGTTGTCGTGAATCTATCGATTCATACGATTGCTAACGAATGATGGAGACGATCAAAGTCCAAAGCTTATATTACATCGCATAAATATGACGAACGCAAGAATGTTCATCAATAAATTAATAAATCAACATGGCCTGGAATAGAATGTCCTTATGTTATAAATATGTAAATAAACGATTAGGCAATGGTAGGCCTAACAAAAACCGGGCAAGTGCGAGTCGAACTCGCACACGAAGGGTTCCATACAATCTTCTATAAAAGAAACCCTAAAAATTACGTTTGTTATATGGTAACCGCTCTTTAATTTCACTTTATATTAAGTAATTTAATTATTTATTTTGAAAAGTAATATACAACTTAATGCTGTGAAAATTGTAAGCGTCTACCTGCTAGCGTTATTAATAATGAGTATAAAAATACGAAAAATCCCGTTCATTGTATGGGAACACTCTTTAATATATATTTTTTATTTTTATCTTTGTTGTTACTGCAGCATCGGAAATACATCATTTGTAACAATTTCAGCTTTCTAGCTATCACGGTTTATGAGATACAGCCTGGTGACAGACAGACAGCCAACGGAGTCTCAGTAATAGGGTTCTGTTTTTACCTTTTAGGTACGGAACCATAAAAATGCCTATTGAAAAATATTAATTTGAAATGTTTTTATTCGTTCAATTTTTTTAGTTTTGTAACAATGACTTTCTCAGATATTTACTTTTTAATCTCTCACTTCTGTTTGGAGAAATAAATAAAAAATATCTGATACTCAACTGAAGTACATTAATCATTAAATAGAGGCAATATAATTTAGGCATGTATGTTACACTGTGCAAACCAGAAGACAGGTTTAATATTATTCTATACATACACTATAATATACCATCGCGCATGTTCAAGGGCTAGTTGTCTGTCTGCTACTGTACAGAAGTAATGCTCAGTCGTACAGTCATAATATTGTTTGGAAATCATAAAGATAAAATATTTTTAAATAAACACAGCTTTGTATCAATGTTCTTAAGAATTATGTTTGCCACAAAAAGCAACAAGATAATATTTTAATCATGTCATATGAAATTAAATTATTATTTGCATATATGTAACAAAGTTATTATTTTAGCTTTTATATAGACCATGAAATATGAAACATAATTTATCTATTGAAAATGTACAAAAGGAGAATGTATTCATAGAATCGGTAAGAAATAACATTGATCCCGATACCTATACTAGTTAAAACGAATTATACCATTTCTTATGGTTTATCCTTAAACATTTTCCTGTTTTATCTCGGGCGACAGATTTTTACAAAATAAAGCAGTTATCATCAAATTTAACATTTTCTTCATTTTTCCAAGATCTCCGGGCTGGTGTTAATTATATTTATATTTATTGACATAATATATTTTTCCCTTAGAGTATATAAGTATATATAGAAGGAGCGCTGGTACTTCAAAAACGTAGATAAAAATGGTGGTGCCGGGCCACCTTTTTCTGCCTTCCTATTGGCTAATATTGGAACAGGTTGTGCAACACACATAAATTAATTGAATTTTTTTTTTTAAATAGATAGTTTAGGTATATTTAATTTCACTCAAACTCGTTTTAAAAGGATAATAGTTAAATACGAGTATAATTTCGGCTATCAAAGGAATTTATAGCAATTTATTGCTAAACAATTAATTCAATTTTCACTAATATAGAAGCGCTACCAACATTACGAACAAGAAAATATCTACGTTTTTTAAACCGCGAATGTATGACAGTGCTCCCTCTATATATAAATACTCTAAGATTTTTCCCTACACAAAAATGCAGTTTAGGTGTAGGTAAACAATGCAGATAATTTACAAACACTGTACAACTTTATGTTGTTTTTGAATAAGCATTAATAAATAAATCCTGATGAACTGTTTTGAACTTTGAACACAAAACTAAATAAGAAAAAAAATCCAACAAACTGGTTAAAGCCATTATTATATATAAATCAAACTGGTCTTATTGTTTATTTGTCTTAAGTTAATGTGCCAATTGAAGTTTAATGTGCGCTACATACTATAAGAAAACACACCTTTCTTAGATTATGTAGATTTTTAAGCACATGAAACAGTTCAACTTATTGCTTTATTGTTATGTATCATAATTTTGTTAATAGAGAATTAGTAAGAAAAAAAAATGGCAATAAATAAAATGTGCATATACATTTTTACTTTTCATTGTATATGTGGATACTAATCACATTTTCGTTATTATTACATTGTTAAGTTGCATTCAAATCAGTGTTCAATCAGTATACACTACGGACGTTTTATTAATCATTTCGTGTTCGAACACATAAATAGTGTTAGGGGCCTTACAACCCCTTACAATTACGAAATATATTTAATTTTATATTACAATACATAACATAATTTAACCTCGGAATTACATCCCATTATATTACCTGAAACATAATTTATACTCACTTCAAAATCATTGTAGGTAATAAAAATAATTAAATATTTTACTACCAAAGTACTAAGATGTGGTAATCGCATTCCGCGCGTGGCTATTTTTACTACGCGCGGCATAATCGACTGCAGCCAGGCCGGAGCGACGAGCGATACGTCCTCCCTCTAGAAGGCCTTGTGGCGGTCTGATTTGATCCACGTCGGACAGCGTGTTTTATAGTGGTTTTTAAAATATTTGTAGAAAACATGAAAACTAATTTTGTTGAAATATAAAAATGGTAATTTATTGATAAGATGTTCTTCTATTGTAATATGCAATTGCTATAAAAAATTATGTACGATAAGTTAGTGAAAAAAAAATATGTTCTTGACAAGAGTTTCTGAATAATTTCGCATTGTTTAAATTTTTATTTTTCAGGAACTAAACACAAAAAGATTATTTTTCTCAGCAAAATCCCTCCATAAGGGTCTTATTAGTCTGATAATATTTTTATTTTCATCTTATATTTAGTGGTTTCGGATATCTTAAGCTTCTAAATTGCCATTTAAAGCCTAAATAACGAAACTTGTGTTCAGTAATCCATATAGTACTCACAAATTATCCATCAATCTATAATGTTTTCCACCAAAATCCCTAGATGACAACCTTTTCTAAAATTAGTAATAATTATTTTTCCTTTAAATTGTTTATTGGTGGCTATTAACTCATTTGAAAAGTCCTGTTTTTAAGCCAAAAAGCGCGTGCAGGGTATAAACGCTATTAACAAGAAACATAATCATTTTATTTTTTAACCGCTATTTTATTAGAACAAACTTGAAACTATGAACACATTAATTTTGCTATGTTGCACTTTTGTCACTTGTGACAACTGGAAAAATTATTAGTATAATTTAAATATTGTGAATTTGGCAAAAACATTGAAAACCATTGCACCTCATGACTAAACAGTTATGAATCAAGCAAATTTATTTCAATGTTTACTCCGCATGCAGGCAAAATACAAATCCATTACTAAACCTCAGCAAATCTAGTTTTAGCAAATTGTGTTTTATTAATGAAATAATGTAATGAACTAAAATTTCAGTAAATAAATTATTTAACAACTCAGAATGCAAAGTAATATTGCTATGAATAGGTAAAAAGGTGTTTCATAAATATGACTCTATGAGAAGGCAACTTACTGGTGGTAAGTCTCTCATATGTGAGAGGCCATCTGGGTAGGTGCCACCGCAATGTCTATTTGTCCCGTGAAACAGCAGTGTAAATGCACTGTTGCATTTCGAATTGAAGGACATTGTAGCCAGAGTACTGGACATATTGAGACTTAACATCTTATGTCTCAGGATGGCGAGCGCTGTGGAATTTTGCTACTGTTTATGAGCGGTTGCATCGCTTACCATCAGGCGAACGGCTTGCTCGTCTCGCCATTCAAAGCAATAGAAAAAAACTTAATAATTTAATTTATATGAGAGGTGTAGTGCCTATCTCCTATCTCAACTAAACACAATAATTTCATAAGGTGACTTCTGCTGCCACATCTGTGTATTAAAGAAAAAAATTGTCACCTCATTTAAATGATCTGTTTTAAAGTCATGATAATGTTCGAATAATTCAAAATAATGCAGCATGACAGGTAAGGTATTTAAATAACATTTTGTGAAGTTGGGCTCATTGTCATGATCACAATTATGTTGGTTGAATATTTAAAATAATGAAATAGATAATATTCCAATATATTTAAATTGTATTTTGAACTTATTCAACAGTATTTGTTCTCTTGGCTGTAGAGTACTGGCAGTTAATCTATATGCTACTTTGTATTTTTGAAATAAATTTATTTTATCAATACTTTATTCCAATATGCACATTTTGTAAAATAATTCTAGAAAATTCTTCAAAACAAATTACTTTATCATTAAAAGAATTATTGATTTAAAGTATTACAATTTTTTATGGATAATTTGATTAAGGAAAACAAATACTTTGCAGTACCGAATGTTATAAAGCAGTAACATAATAAATAAATAACTAAACATGAAAAACCTCTTGTGCATAGACATTATGGGTGAGGTAGCCAAATGTTGAGGTAGGACTAATATAGTAACAAACTATGCAAATCTTACACCAGTTTTAATTATTGTTTTATTATCAAGACCAACATGCACACCGAATGGTGCTAAAGATTTTTTTAAACTGTTCCATACATAAAACACATTTTAAGTTCTACTACAGAGCAGAACCTCATCTTTGAATAAGTTTAAGTTCAGGCCTTAATAGTTCCATAGAATATTTACTTATTTCGTAAAGTAAATTATACCACAATTGACCCCTAAACAATTTGGAAATATCATGTAAACAATGAAGTATATGCCACCTAAAGTAATTGAAAATTGTTTTATAGTATAAAAAATAGGTTTGTACTTACAAATCATCATATTTGTAGAATTTAATCCTAAGTAGTCCAGAAATCTGTCTGTTCCAAAAACGAAAACAGCTCCAAACAAGAAACCAAATGCAACAGGAACAAACTTGTATTGTCCGTAGTCTTCACACATTTCAATTGCTGGTTCCAATAGGGACCAATACGAAGCCGCGGTCATTACCCCGGCGGCAAAACCCAATGACACGTCTAATAATTTCCGCTAAAAAAATTAAACAAAAATCACTCATCACATCTTCAAATGTTTACAGTGTACCTGGTTAATAACACTCACATGTTTTCCTCTTATGAAGAAAACACAGCCAGCGCCAACGGCAGTCAACCCCCATGTCAAAAGAGTCCCTAAAAGGGCTTGTGTAACTGCACCGTATCCTTCTATCATTCTGATTTATCTATTTATATACTATAAATACATAAGTTAAGAATATTTAAGTAGTTGGTTACATTTAAGTACTTATAACACAATTAACCATTTTACAAACTCAATGTTTCTATACTAAGTCGTGCTTAGTCAATACAACAATTATAAAGAATTTTATCCTTTTATACACTCCACATGTTTTTACTTTTTAGCGTATTTGTGTAATGTCAATTGTCAATGTCATTATGTCAATTGAATTCACACACCATGGGCGCGTTCCATTTGGCGTTCACGGCGCTCAAAACACTCATTTCGCCGTTCCATTTGACCATCATGATCAAGAAGCTTATACCCAAATGGAGACTGCATTCCGTACAAAACACTGAAGCACAAAAATTTGACCTTGAATGCAGTCGCTGTTGCCTGCTATCCTTTTCTTTAGAGTGACAATGAATGAAAATGACATTTTGTTCATTCATAGTCACACGAAAGAAAAGGATAGAAGGCAACAGCGACGTCATTCAAGGTCAAATTTTTGTGCTTCACTTTTAAATACGGAATGCAATCTCCATTTGGGTATAAGCTTCTTGATCATGATCGTCGTGGTCGCGGTGAACACGTCATTGATGACGTCATGACAAACGCTCACGCGACGCTCACGACGACCCTTGTCAAGAGGTGGGTCGTGGTGCGCGTTGAGAATATTGGCGGGATTTTTATGGAAAATTACTATAAACGCACAATGCAACGTAACCTTTTTATAGCTATTTTAAAATATTTATTACCCAAACGCTCAAAACGCCCCATAACCGTATCGTAACTCTCGCGAGCAAATGGTACGGTAAATATCGCGGTCATGAGCGTGGTCGTTGCGATCGTCAAATGGAACGCACTGCATTTGTCTAATATAAAACGGGGTGGATAAAAACAATTTTGATTTTGAAACTTAATTTGAAATTAGTACCTACATACAGATTCAAGCTTATTTTCGTTTAATACAACTATGTTGTTTAAGACATACGTTACCAAAAATTACTCACCTTTTTGAAAAACTGAAAAACGTGAACGTTTTTCAAACTTTTGTATGTCTTGTATAATTAACAGTAAGCTAAATGGATTTGTACCATTTCTCTTTAAAGTTTGAACATACCACCACAAATAATTAAGAATTAATAAATCAAGGAATATCATTTTGGTACCAAGCTTTAAAAATTACAAATAAGTTGTTGTAAAGTTACTTTTTGCAAATATAATTTTCTTGAGATCGCTTGAACTTGAAATAAATTTAATGCTGTAGGTTAAAAATAATATGTTGCTCTATTTAAAACTCGTTTAGAAAAGAACTGGTGGTAGGTCTCTCATATGTGAAAGGCTGCCTGGGTGGGTACCACCGCAATGTCTATTTCTCCCGTCAAACAGCAGTTTAAATGCACTGTTGTGTTTCGGATTGAAGGACATTGTAGCCAGAGTAACTACTGGACATATTGAGACTTAACATCTTATGTCTCAGGATGGCGAGCGCAGTGGAATGCCAAGCATTGCTTTGTAACTCAAGGTGTTTGGTTGTACTACTGTTCATGAGCGGTCGTATCGATTACCATAATGCAATAAAAAAAAAACAATTGATGGAGTTGACGGTAGAATATTTGCTTTTGAAATAGATGCCTGGTATAATATTCCCATTCGCCCCGCGATTATTATTCGTTCCTAACCATGCGTTCCACTTGATGATCACAACACCGCCTCGTCCCGTAAACTTCCGTCCTGTTATTTAAATTTACGGTGGGGATATTTGATATCTTCTTTTTGAACAAAAAGAAAAAGTGCCTATAATTATTATTTATACTTAATTATAATAAAACCACATACTAGACCGTTTGACTTGGAATGAATAGTGACAGACCAAGACAGATTTATTTTCATAAATCTTACATCATTCACAATAGATGAACAAGGAGTTCATGTTACTTTTATATAAACTAACACCCCCACTATATAAAAGTAACAAATAACACAATATGACATTTGATTAACATGAGGAATAAAATAAATTTAACTTTTAACTACACCAAGTATTTCCATAAATTTATAATGCTTTACCCCACATAAACCTTTAGTCAATAAGGAGACTGTCCCGCCCTCACACCCACCACTGCAACTCCTGTAAGCCAGGATCAACAGTGGCACGCAATGTAATGACACCGAGCATTGAAGCTCGGCGAGTCTCCGGGAATGTCTAACTTGTCATTAACCCGCAACGAAATCAATCAGAAAGTTAAATTAATAGGAGGAGTTGGAAATAAATTATTGTCCACTTCCCTCCGTGCAAAGTGGGTGAAAAAACAATGAAATAAAGAGGTAAATAACCTCGCAAAAAGACTTTTACAGTCGGAGAAGCCAGCTGTAAAGCACCACGGACCAAATCCTTATTACATTTAAATGGGACCTATTATGTGAGCTGTTACACTTGATTCTGTGTGTGTGTAAAGCCTTTCGCAACTAACTGCGCACGATATCTCACTTTATTTTCACAATCGTATTTCTTTTTTAGCACCCACTTACTTTGTACGACACTAGCATTATCTGGAGCGTCTACAACTTCCCATACTTTGTTGTCATCAAAAGACTGCATTTCTTCTGCCATGGCCTGCAACCACTGTTGTTTCTCAGGACCACTGATCGCCTCTGCATATATGATATCCTCATCACCCAGATAGGGATAGGTGCTACACATGTATCCATACCTGTCAGGTTTTTTCCTCTGTCGTTTCGATTTTGTTTCAACAATTGGCACTACAGGTAAATCGCCTGTTTCCAATTGGTGTAGATCTTGCTATGACGGCTGCTCTCCACTCTCTGCAGGCTGCACATCCTCATCTCGCACATCCTCATCTTCCACATCAAGGTATTCTGATTCTGAGTGGTCCTGAGAAACAGACATCCAATTTATTTATATTTTTCCCTGAGTTTCGATTCAAAATATAATAAGCCATCAGATCAGTTCATAAGAAAAATAGTTGCACGTTCAGCATCCATTGCAAATACATACATTTCTATCAAAATATTTCTCCAGATAATTTAATACATACATTTATTAATATTTGATTCGACTGCCTCGGTGGCGTAGTTATACTAAAATACGGTTACAAAGCTGAGGTCTCGGGTTCGAATCCCGGGTTGGGCAAAGTGATATTGGATTTTCCAGTCAGGAATTTGTGCCCGATATAGCAATAGGCTCGCCACCTATCACATTGTGGGACGGAACATTCAAGGCGAAATTGGGGCATCCTGGTACCTCTGCCTACCGCTTGTGGAATATAGGCGTGAGTTTATTTATTTTTAAACACATTTTCGTGGTCGTTATTTTTCTAGCTTTGACATTTTAAAATCCCGCCAATTTTCTCAATGCTTACCACAACTCACATGTTATGGGTCGTCGTGAGAATCGTACTGTGGAGCGTATGTCATGACGTCATTTATACCGTTTTCTTCGCGACCATAACGATTGTCAAGTTGAACGGCGAAATGAGTAGGAATATTGAGCGCCATGAACGCTTAGTGGAACACGGCCATAGTACACTGAAAACTAATATTCATAATCGATTATGTTTATTTATTTTGATTATGTGTATTCATAAATAAAGATATTGATAAATTTATATATTTAAATTGTTTAAGAAAAAAAACCATATATTCCACATGGAAGACAGAAAATCTACTTTTAAGTTACTAATTAAAATACACCCATCAATCACATACATAGTCCTGACCCCACATTATGTCTTGTGTGCTGGATATCAGAAATTATGAGAGACTTCTCGGTTTCTAAAACAAACCACAAACATCACGCCTCGAAAACATAAGGTTGTTTGGTAAGAGGATCGAAGCCGCGGTTTAACTGTCGGTGTCTAATTAACTGCGCCACAGAGGCTGTGGGTAAGTTAAAACGGTACCCATACTTTCGTGGACACAAAGTTCAATTAAATATATTAGGTATATTTGTCTGAATCTGAACAATCATAGATTAAGGATCTCTGCTTATGCCTACAATTTACAAAAACAACACAAAGATTTTAAATAACTCGACAGCCTCCGTGGCGCAGTTGGTTAGACGCCGCATGTGAAACGAGAGGCCGCGGGTTCGATCCCCGCACCGAGAGAAATGTTTGTGCGGCCCACAAATATTTCTTCCGGGTCTGAGTGTTTGTAAGACCGAAAAGTCTCTCGTAGTTCCTGATACCCACGACACAAGACTCGATCTTAGTGTGGGGTCAGGACTATGTATGTGACTGTTGGGTGTTATTATTATTATTTATAACTGTTCTTTATCATAAGAAAAAATCTTGGAAATGTGATTTTATTAAGTAGCTACAGAATTATGGTTTTTTGACAGCCTCCGTGAGAGGTCGCGGGTTCGATTCCCGCACCGAGACAAATACCTATTGGTGCAATCCTAAAGCATTTGTTTCGATTCTGGGTGAAAAACGTACAATATAGACTACATTAAAGTTGATTTATTGGTCTTATTACTAATTTAATTAATACGAAAGTTAATTAAATGAATCACAGTTGCAATAAACGTCGTTATAACGCTGTATACAGTTAGAGAATCGCGTATTAATCCTTAAGCAAATTATACTAATTTCCACACGAGATATCAGTCACGTCGGCGTATTACTGACTAAAACTTACTTTTATAAACAAGTCTTTATTGCACGTATAAACGGCGTTAATACCTCTTTATGTACGTAGCTCGGCAATGTCAAGGCCCGGGGGCCCTACTATATAAATCCGAAACGAAGTTCGAAACTTCGTGACGTTTTTCGTTTCGAAACCTACTCTGTAACACGAAATTCGAAAGAATGAATTATTCCAATATATCGGCAATACGAACATTTACAGATTAGGTACATTCGTATCGTTGCAAACTTCGTTCGTCCGAAGTTTCAAACTTCGTTTCGGATGAATATAGTAAATAAAAATATAAATGTTCGGATTGCCGATATATTCGAATCATTCATTCTTCGATCCGAAGATTCGAATTTCGTGTTACAGAGTAGGTTTCGAAACGAAAAACGTCACGAAGATTCGAATTTCGGATTTATATAGTAGGGCCCCGGGGCGGTGGCGGCGCTGACGATACGTAATACACCCGTTTACGCACGCGTACCATATCTTCACTTACGGATTTAATAATAACTACATATATTAAACATTGTTTAGTAAACAAAATTTCACTCCTTATGTTCACATAATCTGGTTTCGCCATCTGGCGCAGTTAGTTGAAACAGTTCCATTATGAAAATATATTTTTCAGTATCAACCACAATAAAAGTCATTGTTTAACTTGGTTCCAACAAGAAAAAAAAAATTGTGTGTGGCTAATACTGTCAGTATCACGCTTAATGAGTGGATATATTGGGGTAGGAACTAGGAAGTAGTTCCTTGCGTTGATGATGTTGGTATAGTAGACCAAGAGTCCGTGGCCGCCAGTCTTTCGTCATCTCATCGGCATCACACGATCAGCTATATTGAAGGTCTGGTTGTTGTGGTTTTTCAAGTTATCAGCTTTAATGTGCCTGGAAAGAACCATCGGTAGTATATAGCATGGTGGAATCATAGCAATCTTTTAGCATAAACATAATACATGCGAAGCTTGTACGGTTATCGCATTTAACAACTAGAATATACAACGTGTAACAGGATTAATTCACAACCTCAGACACCCCAACTTTAAAATATTATTGCAATCATAGTTTATGCATTGAAATCGTACTACCATAATTACAAAATCTTTTATATATGAAATTAGTTATACCAAATGTAGGCACTTAACATGGTCACCTCACGAGTTACAAATAAGAGAGTACTACTACACACGCTCGCGGACACGCACACATTTACACAAGACCTATTCACACGAGTACCTAACGCCGAACGCTGCGACGCGCTGCGCCGCGCCGCGCCGGCAGAAACAGCTGACTATAAACGAAATACAAATTACGTACGTAACTGATTACTGGGTGGTTTGGTAAATTAATTATTATTAATTTAATCTGTAAGCATAACATTTGTGTTTTAGCTATAAAATCTAAATATTTTACTTACTAGATATAATGCATACGAACCCAACGTAAGACAATATTTTGCATGAATCGGCTATAAAATATTATTAATTTCACTTCCGCTAAACTTCGTTCCTACAGGCGGGTAGGATACGGGCGTCATTTATTTTGAATTACTAATGAATAAGATAATTAGATAACGCAATATCTAACAACGAAGACTAGATTGGGAATCACAACACAAAAAAATACAACAAAATTAACTTACGTGTTACATGGCACTCATGCGGCGATTTCTTTTTAAAATATTATGTTCGAAATGTCCACCACCTTGATACACTTTGATGCACATTTGCGTAATTGTTCACGTAATTTATGTAAAACTTCAGTGTCACTCTTCACTTTTAGGAAGGCTGCCACTATTGTACTTTTTAGTAGTCTAGTTATACCAAAGATTTATTACGTCCCCACAAAAAAATTCAAGAGGCGTCAAGTCGGGTCACCTAGGAGGCCATTGCACAGGTTCGCGCTCTCCGAACTCAGCATCGAGATACTGTCGGACACTACACTGGTGCCGTGCCTGTTGTTAAATGTCCTGCATGCCAATGATACATTATCACCATTCACCACACTGTGCCAAAGTTCTCACCATTTCAGTGTATTCAATATTCGAATACCGAAAAGACATCGCGCGCGAAAGTTATCGAAATATCTACTAAACACTTAAACACAAGTAGACACAGATAACTGCGGTGCACGACTGTATTTTTTTCACATAGTCGGTGCCCATTTAGGGATTGCAATAACGGGATATTAGACACACCGGGATTCCGCATACATTGTAGCAAATTTACAAACCGAATTTAATCACCATTTTAACGTTCCGCGAAATTATTTTTCATAGAAATACCTACTTGTTGTTTCATTTCATAGTGAATTTGTTACAATTTAATTCGTTTCATTTAAGTGCATGTATTGCGCGGGATTTGGATCGCCCAGTCTTGCAAATACCGGGAGTAATTTTTTTCGCGGTACATCCCTATACCGGTTGCCAAACCTTTTGATATACCGCCGCGCCGCGCCGCGCACGCCATCGTTTGTCGGATGGATCAAAATCATTGCATTAAACAATAGCTGCATCCTGCTCTATCTAGTTGTAGTGAAATGTGCGGAAAAGAGAATATGATAGTTATTTATTTTGGTAGCTTATTACGTTTATTGAGGCCTATCGTTGTGTGCGTTTGATTAATGATAGATTGCTTAAATAAACTTTATGATTATTGAAATAAAGTTCATTTTTGTTCATTATTTAGTTTATTAGAGTATTCGTTTAGTGATTCATTTAAAAATGATCTTATGTCCTGGAGTTACGTTTCAATTTCGTTTGTTCGGAGTAGTAAATGAAAGAGTGTCTGTAATTTACTTGGTCTTAACTAATTATTTAGAAAAAAAATACCTACCAAAAAAAATGTTGATATCGGTTCAGTAGCTGATTCTGAACGTACTACTTTCCGCTTTTACATTTAAATCTGTTACATGTTGTAGATTAACTGCTAATATTTTATCATAAATATAGTCTATGTGATATAGTTATTAATTATACATAGTTCAATGATAAGTTAAATATTAATCTCTGAATAATATTTAGCTTAAGTCAGCTTAAATTAACTAGCAGAAATGGCCATTTTCGTTTAAATTATAGTATCTATTTAATTATGGTAATATGTGGAAGAACTATGAGTATTGGGAAATGATAATGATAACATCAGTTTCAAAGGAATAGAACGCTTATACGCATGCTAAACTAGACGGCTTAAGACTTTATATTATAACCTGTTCACAATAACATAAATGTAATTTAAAAAATGTTAAAATGTAATTAAATAATCATATGTAGCGCCACCGTTAAGTGAACTAAAAGTTGGAACACCATATTATGGTCTATTGTATTACATATCAGAATTCCGTATTTGATATGTAGAAATTAACATTTTCGCCTAGTGTGTTCCACGCCCAGAAATGAAATCAGCTGCCTATAGTTATTTTGTTCTGAGATCTCATTCATTCTTTCAACTTCTTGGTTTTGTTATACGTACGATATGTTCTCGAAGGGATGGAAAATAATTAGATTTAAGTTACCTACGGTTCACCGAGCTTATTCACGTTCCAAGTATAGAACTGAAACCCAGAACCTTGTGGATTTAATATTTACCAGACTACCATTAGATAGATATAAGAGAATCATCTGATTCTTTGTTCGATAGTAAATATTACATTGTACGGAACTCTGGCGGGTGAAGCACTTTAGTGTTTTTTTCTTCGTGGTAGAGTCCACGCTGTCACCAATTACCACCTAATTTTGCCGATATTGTAATTACATCGAAATTTTACAGCACTTATTAGCGTATAATTGTGACCCCCTATTTTTATCCGTCATTTTCTTTGCACTAAAACGTGTCAATAGACCGTTATGTATTTATCTTTCTATAAACCTTAATTCTTATACACTTTAACAACGATAAAAAAATCATTTCTTTCATTACTCGGTTATATTTTTCTATGGTTTTATTGAAAACCTTACAAGAGTATCATTTAAGACAATTTATTAATCGACCGTCTCAATCGTCACGGTGTTGGCCGCATACATTAGGAATGTTAATAATCTGCAACAGAAATAATTAGCGTATCGTCTGAAAGTTAACAATGGTGACACACTTAGAAGTTACTCATGCCAAGAACCTATTTTCATCCAAAGTGCTAGTTAATGTGCAAACGGAATTATTTATAATTATAAATATATTTTTTCAATTTATTGTAACCATATCCGTATTAATTTGCTCTGAAGATTCCGATAAAGGAGAGACAAACGTCTGGAGAATCGGTAATTTATGGTAATGTTTTACGTCAACAAGCAACGGGCCTAGATTATTCAGTGCATGCAATACTGGTGTAATGGATACGTACAATGTGCACGTGAAGGCGACGGCTACAGGCATTAGTTTAACCATCGAGTGGCAAGGCAACTAGGCAACCGCGGGGCGGACCTGCGGCCCACGCTGTAGCATTATGTCCCGCATGCTCTACATACGTCACAATTAGCATGCAGCCGCTCCGATAAAACACTGCATGTTTGCAAACCTGCAACATCCCTCATAATGTTACACGCTACGCCTTCAAATCACTATTCTAACTTTATGTAAGATATACTAGACCAATTTTAATTGTTTATGATATTACTTACTTATTGAAACAATTTACGTGTATATAACAATAAACACGTTCACGCATCATCCTAATTATAAATGAATTGAATGCAGCACAACCGCTGTGGATACGTATAAATAAACAAGTTATAATCAGCCGTCGCTGCAGACGTAACCAGCGTAGCGTTTAAAGAACAAAACATTCCGCTAGATAGTCATTATTCAAATTTTCGCTGTACTAGTTGCCCGCTTGTTCCGGCCTCTGCTTTTTGTCCTATTTCAAAGTAGTCTGAAATTACGATTAGTCCGCCCGAAATGAGATGCGGTCATCCGTGGTAGATGGCCGTGTGAACGGTCCGTTATACCAACAACTAAGCCGCTCTAACAAAAAATGAATTTAGGGCTTTACTGACAAATTGGCGCTTCGTATATATCCAAACTACAAGAGAGTAAGTTAATAAAAACATACATTAAGTTTAATTTTATTTTACTAATACTTTCTTGACATCTTATTATAACCGAACCGAAAATAAATTGCATACAAAATATGAATACAAGTCTGTTACTTATTTCGTTAAATGGTGTATATTTTATAATTGCATTGATTTAAATAAACTTCGAATTAACAAACCAGTAAACATAAGTTGTAATAAATAGGATCTCGTTTAAAAAATATCTGGCTCTACCTTCACGATACATTCTCGTTGTAATGATCGTTAAAAATGCGTCTATTATCGTGTTTTAGGACTGAGTCTTACAACCTCCAATTATCAACCGGAAGACTTCGATAGTTAATCAATTAATTAATTATTTCATTAACGGATGATTTTCCTACTATGATGATGGCTCTACACAAAGGGGTTTAGTTAATTTTAATTATTTCAATGTCATTAATTAGGAATCATTATAGAAAATCTCTTTATGACTAATTTTAAGAGATCTCTGAATAAATCTGTGGAAGAGTTGATTTAAATAGATTAATTAAAGATATACTTACCCATTTATTACCAGTATCATAGTTCATTGATTAAGTAAAAATAATAACTGTATTATTTACTAGAGCCATGTAATCAACATTTTTGAAAGGAGTAATCAATTTTGGTTACATTACGACCAGTGGTCACTCGGTGTACGTAACTTATGTTCTACATATAATTCGCGGCATAGTATAACTGTTCGGTTTAACTGCTCTCATGGACATTACCGTCCGCGATTACGTAACGGGCCCACAGTTTACTGTATAGTTTTCGGTGCACGATATAGCGTGATCCATATACGAAGCGTATTGTCTGTAGCATGCGGAAGGTGTGCATCAATCACAGAATTCGCATCGCTAGATTAAGAGGTAATGGAGGCAAAAACACCACTCCGCTGGCACGCGCGCATTCCGAACATTTCCCGATACGACATATTGTCTGTTTCATTTTGTGTCACTGCCTGTATACACCATGTTAAAGAAAAGCAATTTTATATGATGACCGTCGTTAACTGTTCCAACGGGAGTTTGATAACTACTGTTTGATACGTATGTATAATGTTATACATTCAAAGATGCATATAAAACATTTTTCATTGCAACTAATGAATGTACAATGTGTTGGGAGTTGGAAATACTATGTACGGGTTAAGAGCCTTTAAATGGTAAGAGATAGCGTTTTAGTAATAAAAAAATGTAGTTAGTACTTAGTAATTTCTTTGCTTTTTCACGACTTTATACTGTTTTCTTGAATTAGTGAAAGTACATTAACTTTTTATCTTTACTACTAAGATACGGTGTTCATAAAGTAAACCAAAGTCGCGACTCTGCAACATTTTGTTATTTTTATTATTATTTTCAAGTCAAAGCGGACTAAGCTATAAATATTCTCAACAGCGGCACAGAAATAAGATTTTAAGTCAATATTTATTGGCAACTAGCGGCCCGGCCCAGCTTCGCCCGGGTGCATATAGATTTCTCTACAATAATATGCACGTATTATACACATAAACCTTCCTCTTGAATTATTCTATCTATTAAAAAAACTGCATCAAATCCGTTGCATAGTTTTAAAGATTTCAGCATACAAAGGGACATAGGGACAGAGAAAGCGACTTTGTTTATACTATGTAGTGATAATGGTATGGCCACGTGAAAAGGAAGCCACTGGAAACTTCGCACTACAGTAAATCATCACCAGCCGAAGGACCAGAGACGAACCAAAGACGAGGTGGATGAATATAGTGTGGAGGACCATGGGAGAATTGCAGGTTTCCGAAGACGAAATCAGGGAGAGAGCAAAGTGGAAAAGAAAAATTAAAAAAGCCTTCACCACAATGTGGGATTCATAGCTTGGAAGAGATGAGATGATTCTCTCCACAATCATTAGCAATAATCTTGATCAGGGTTTTTAACACTCGATTTGGAAATTCCAACTTAGAACCTTCTAGTACTGGACACATGCACGCTGTCACTAAACCATTGGGGCCTCATTAATAAACTCGGATGAGCGAAGGATTAACTTTAGGCATTGGGCTAGAGAATTAAGTCTATTATTATGAATAGCTAGATAGTAATGACTATATTAATAAAAATCTAAATTCTTCAGCCTAACATGATAATCCTGTTATGGCAATCCACTGATTTTAAAAGTAAAAAGAACGGTCAAAATAAATTAGTCAATTTTAAAGTTTTGGGCTAAAATTTAATCCCTCGCTCGTCCGAGTTTATTAATAAGGGCCTTGAAGTATAGGCTATTTCATCTCATATAAAACTGGATTATAAATGTAAGTAGTTTTTATTTTTAAGAAGAGCATCAAATAAATGATAACGGTGTGCCATATAATGTCGGCCACTGTGTGTGCAAAATAATGTTTCCCCGTATACGCCAAGACACTATGCGTTCCCAGAATTGTACATAGTCATATTTAAGACATTGCTAATGACCGAAAAGTAGTGTTATAGTTTATACAGATTAGTGAATATTTTTCTTTTTCTTAACTGCACACAAAAAATGATATTACAAATTAACAAAAAAGTACAGATGGCGGTCTTATCGGTTTAGGCAATTTGTTACAGACAAACTTAAAATGGATATAAGAAAAACAATTATGTTATACACAACACAAACCAAACATTTTAGTGTTAGAATGCCATGCTAAGTTCCGGGTTTCGGTAGAAAGGACCGTATAATGAGATCAGTACTAATCAGTAAGTGGTAGAGCTGTTTTGATTAAAGTGTATAATATGGTCCTAGACTACCTAACACCTTTGTTTTGCGGATTCCGTGCAGTACTCTTATAACTCTCCCTCAATCATTATTTTCAATTCCTCTTGTATTTTGGCATTTCGTAGAATTGATCACTTACGACTATGGTAAGGGGCATCATATTTGCACTGCAGTATCCAATGTAAGCTTCAAGAGGCTTAGATAAATTGATTAGTGTCACCGGTTCCACAGTGAGAGCGGCGCAACTTCATCAACAACGAGGCTAATATACATGATAGATTGGGTTGCCTGTCGTGAACACTGATAATACTTTGAACAGGCATCTAAAAATAATAGTAAGGGTAGTAAAAGCTCTTATTATAGCCTTCTGAAGAATCAAAAGATGTTTTGCGCTAAACTGTTACGTGGAATGTAGAGCGTTCTTTGTCATACAGTGTCCAAAAGTTACTGCCTAAAAAGCTTGTGACGGTCATTTGGTCACTGAAAGACTTTAGCCGATTAAAAGATCGGCATTTGATGATCCAGATCCCAGTACATCACCCCGGCCGCAAAGAGCAAGCCTGCTGGACTGGAGACACATACCTTTCGTCATCTGGGGCATCTCAGTAGAAAGGTTAATTAGAATTTATCTTGAAAAAAAAAATACGCTGAGTGACGATAAAAAAGCCGCTCTTGCCTTTTCCATTCGTTTTAAAATTGGATAATATATGTACATATCAATACGATTCACGTTTGTGTTTTTATTAGTATGGCAGTCCCACAACGCATTAGTAGCTCTATGTATATTTTATAGTCAAACGCTGTAGCCTTTTCTACAATAACTTATTAAAATTCCTATAGCTTTTTATGTATCTGTATCGGCCCTTATACGTCCTTACCTATTGAAGTACGACTATGAGAGGTTAGGCCATATCATTACATGACCTAACTCCGTGCATAAAACTCAAAACACGTGGTGAGTGTACTACCTTGGACTAGTTAATTTAATTTATGCCGACTACAAACCTTCAGCGTCTTAATTTCCAAAATCGTCAGGAAATGTTCGCAATTGCACGTACGTTATTTAAAAAATATCAACACAAAGCTAAGGTACAATTATATTACATACTAAACTTTACATTTCAACAATGTCAAATTTTATTGCAAATTCTGTCGACTTTCTATAGGGGTTGTTATCAACTAGCTTATGATTGCTTTGTGAATAAAATTTGTTGCTCACAATACATTACTTATTTGTATTTGAGTTTTATACCAAAATGTAATGTTATGATCTGTTTTTTTTTAACGAAAATCTGGCAACAATACGTCACATGGATATTATATTGCAGAGCCAATGCAGAGCAGACAAAGTATTCACCAGTGGGTTCATCACTCCTCATCAGTCGATACAATTACGCCGGATTGACTGTGCATATAATGCACTCGAAACCCGATACACTTATGTGGGTGACTATGACGGGACCTTAACAGTGCACTATGTTAGAGCCACGCTGTCATTAGTGATTAGTCAGCATGAATGGGCAAGCTCGTCTGGGAAACTACCTCACAGGAGATGGACGTGAAGCCACAGCTTTGTTGTTGCGTTTCGTTCGGTGAATGAGATTGCCGGATTCCCAATACCCAATGCCAGACTTTTTTCTCCCCGCTCCCCTCCCGATTTTAAGAGCCGACTGCATGTCTATAATCTCAGCGTTTTTGATTTTCATGGGCGCATTGAACACATACATATCAAGTGACCTGTTTGCTCACATAAATTTTGAATTACTTAAAAAAATATAGTGGTTGATATCCGGGCAGAACCTAATATCCTGAACTTTATCAGTCCATACACGAGCATCCTCTACTATCGAGAGTACGATTGAGAGTGGAATTGGCAAAGTGCAAGTTGGCGGACTTCACCATATAATTTCTTACTAGGCGTTATGGTATGCAGGTTTCCTCACGGTGTTTTCGTTCACCATTATAGTGCGTGGTGATTGACTATCAATACATACATGACTGAAAAGTCAAGTCAAGAGAAAAACTAATATCCTATCAACAGTTAATTGGGTTCCCGGCAATCTCACTATAACATGTGACAGTGTTCCATGTCGATCTAGCTGGCTTATTCGTACCAGTCTTGGCTGTGGAGTGGCTCCACAAATGTTAATCTATACAAAGTTACATATCGTTCTATTTCCTTCTTTATAAAAACGTATTGGATGGACTCGCTTAATTATTCTATAATTGTTTCAAAAGTTTATTTTAGTCTCAGTCGGACATTGCACATTTTACAAAAAAAAAATAACGGTGTACATTTGCAGTTAATGACTTATGGCTCATTTCTTAGGCAACGAAAATATGGTATAAAAGCTGCCAAATCTGGGAGTTCTCAACCTCAACGGGAATCTTAAAAGGCGGTATATAACACTTACCAACCTGCAACAGACTGACATGGCGCAGTGAAAAAGGCCTAAATCATCCACGGAGTTGATATCACATAGGATATTAATTCCAATATCATAAGCCAATATTTCAACAATATTTATATTTATAAAAAACACTGCGCCCACTCTACGTAATTATGGTATAATTTTTGCAATTTAAAAGAGATAAAACATTCTCATTTGAATTTAACTATAATACGCAATTTAAAAGTAATGGATGGACACGGAGAGGTACTCGGAAAACATATTCAACCAGCTGCTCGGTTACATACAATTTTCAATGATAGCAGTAGTTATACCATCTTATGAACGACTTGAACATTCTTATGCTGGCCTGCCTGTCAGCCTAAGTAATAATTTCATTAATAAGTATACCGCGCGAGTACCAGTTCAGTTTAGTACTAGTTGCCAACAAAGTGAGATATTATGAATACAAAGACGGCAACCTTACATGCTTAGTTACCTGCGGCTCAAAAGCATCATAAACAGATAAGAAAATAAATCATTATTCTTAACAAACCAAGGTAAATGGCAATTGTGATGATTAAGTTTTTTAAACAACGGTAAATATTAGTTTCGTGCTCCAAAATAAAGGGCATGACCGAAGCGGTCACGGTTACGCATCGGCGTCTTCAGCTGCCGAAACCACCTGTTTTATAAAAACTATCTTTTCTTATTTTTCTTTCCCAGTTTTTAACATTCCACAGTATTTCTATGCAAGTATTTTATGAAATAAAAAATACACCCAAACGCCTACACAGTAAATCTCATTCCATGTCACTAAACAAAATTATCTTTGTTACATTCGACTAAATTATTTTTTATCATCATTCATCTTTTGATTGACTTTCTATTAGAAAGATTTGATTTTGAATCATATCGATAACCGTGATGAACGAACAGTCAGAAATGAAGCTATTTAGTTATCTTATCCGAAGATCGTTCCCTGCCGGAATTATCCGAAGAGAAATTGCGAGTGGAACGTGACACCGATGACCCGATCACGAGGAGCACAGACAACATCGAAATGCCACTCAATCAAACGGAGTGTTTCGCAGTTTGTCTGTGTGAATGTGTCGATAATGAACACAGCGACACAGCGGCTGCGACTAATTCTGCCCCTAATCCAACGCCAATCAACTATGTAGATCACGGAGATTGCCGAATCGCGCAAATCAGAGATAGTGTCGTGAGAACTGTAAGGTACGGGCAGGTGGTGCCCTCCCCACGGTGGCTAACTGTTCCACCATCATCTACGGAGCGAGGCGAGTGCGGCACCGCGCAGTCCCGTGTACAAGCAGCTCCGGGGCACCACGCCGCTCACGCACTCCTCAACACTCGAGCACTTGCGCGGGAAACACTACCGGCATAAACACTTTGTGAATATTGCTTTATAGAAAACAAAATCAGTGATTGTGATCGTATATATATCATTTTTGTGGACTTTAAAGAATCGATTAATATTACAAAACCATTTATCAGAATTCTGGTTGAAGTTTTTTTTGTAGCTTTAGTAAGGTAATCGGGGCAGATAAAGTTTAACGGTTGGTTCCGCGCTCGAGTGTGGCAGACCGCAAGCATGACGAGCGCCGGCGACTGCGCTCTCGTGCTCCTTCTACTGGTACGATTTTAATATACCTATTTCAATGTATATATTTAATTCATTATTTTTATTTTTAATCTATAACTTGTCAATCGTAAGAAAGTAAAATTGCAATATGATAATACTTTCATTCATTTATTAATCGTAGTTCTATGAATTATAATTATAAGAATGTACATATCCCATGTTAAATTAAGGCAAATCCTTTCTGAATTATTAATCGCGATAAGGAAGTCTGCTGACATATTATAAATTTATATTATAAATATTATTCGGATGAATTTATATATTTTTTAGAAGGATTCCTAAAGTGAGTTTTCCATATATTCATTTCAATATTCTTAGTATAATTTTTTTTATCGTATTAATCTTTAATAATTTGTTAAAAAATTTGGACAACGCTCATTAAAGATTTGTAACATAAGACATTTTGTACTTATGGAAAATACATCTTGAAGACCTACTTATGCATCTTTCTGCCTTTCATGCGTCAATAGGTCCTTCTTTAATAACGGGTCGATAGGTCATTTTGAGCCAAAATATGATTAAAAGCCAAAATGTATTTTAGATTATCACTCTAATTCTAGAGGTACGATATCATCTTAATATTATATTCTCACAGTAAACACTGAATATGTCATAACACATAAGACATGTCATGCATAATGCAATGTATTCATAGACATATTAAATTGTATTTTAATATTAGATTTCTTAGTAGTATCTGTATCAGCCCATATGCGTCCCACAACAGGGCACGGGCCTACTCTACAATCGAAAGTACGGTTAAGATGGGCTTTTAGTAATGTCTACTTCTTCCGCCAAACAGCAGTGTGAATCACTGTTATGTTTCGGTTTAAAGGACATTGTAGCAAGATTAACTACTGGGCATATTGTGACTTAACATCTTATGTCAGGGTGGCGAGCGCAGTGGAATGCCAAGCATTGCTTTGTAATTCAAGGTGTCATTTGGTATTCCATGAATATTATGAAATTTATTTGCATTTTATATAGGTGTTAAAAAATAATAGTTACGAAATGTTTAATGGCCTTTTCTAACACTTCATAAAATATAAAACTTATACTTTCATTCACTTCAACTTTATTCGAAAATAAATGTTTTTATGGTCGAAACTCTTGCTTTCTATTAATTATATTATATTTGAATATAGATCAATTGGAAAAAGCAAATTGTTAGAAACTGCTTTCTGACATTTTAACTATACCCACAGTATGCTTAATACTAAACATTTCACTTCTTTCATATGTCCAAGAATCGGATTCGACTGCTTTCAAAAAACCCCTTCAAGAAGACTAAGATTCGACATTACGTGACGAAATCTAAACCATTTATAAAATTAAATTTCACGCTTCGCAGATTTCTGTGATGCGCGCAAAAACGATTAGAAATTGGGATTTGGCATTGTTACCTGGATATCCATCGCCGCTGCAAAAACAAAGTAGCTTACACTTTTCACGTTTTTATTGTGCTACGCTTATTAATAAACGAGGATTTGTTTGGATATCAGATTTTATCGATCAACTTTTTGACGCCTTTCATATTGGAAGGTATTATAATAGGTACTTAAAATTTTAATACCTTCATCATCATCAGCCCTTCCGCGCCCACTGCTGAACTCCTGCATAGGCCGCGCCTATAGCACGCCACTGGGCAAAATTATATTTATTTTTAAATTATCTATCAAAATATATCGTATTCCCATTGAAATATGCATACATAGTATTAGTTGTACGTAAACTCACGCCTACATCCCCTCAGGAGAATGAGTAAGGTAATACTAATGCCACTCATAATTCCGTCCCAAATGTTATTAAAAATCTACAATCCTGTACTGGACATTTTAAATCCCGGATAAATCACATAACGATATACGAGTTTATACAATGATAAAATTGGAACTATCGAACCTAAGTCTTGAACTCAAGACTTCAGGTCATACAAACTGCCACTAGAGTAGACCAATGAGGTAGGTATAGTTTTGATTCACATACCTAATCAGTTTATTAAAACGGATAGGCAATATTACCCCTGCACATTTGCCATCTCTTGAAGACTGTACATAAAACCAATCTGACACGTTCTTACCGAGCTGTTAAACTTACATTTACGTACTTTACTTTCTACGCTATATCAAGGTAGCAAGCAATATTTCGATTTACTCATTAACAATTTCAGATATAACTGAACAATAGTATAACAAGATACCCAGTACCCACTAACGAACAAATAAAGTCATATGCCATATTCAATGGCAGTAAAAATAGTAAATTTAAATTATAATTTAATGATTATAAATAAGAAGTTAGAATATATTTTCTTCTGTATTAGTACGAATATTTTGTTACGTTGATTGAAATAATAATGTTTGACCAAATATAATGCACACTAAATTAGATCAAAAAGTCCTAGTGGTGAAGTCACATGTCTGTCTGTATTCCCAACATTGGTTTTCCAACTGACATTTGCAACATTGATATAATAATAATAATATAATATATATATATATATATATATATAGCAGAGGACCTACTAGATGAGTCATATAATTTCTTCAGAGAACTTCATAATTATGAATTAGGCCTACATATATTGTAGGAATCCAATCTAGTTCCACAGGTAGCCTACACCTTCTGAAACACAGGTGTTTTTGAACGAATATAGTATTAAGAGTCTGAATAATTATGCTTAACTGGCGATAACATTATCATATCTGAAAACTGGTAACGAAATATTACATGATCCTCAATACTTTCGTGAATAAAAATATGACACCAAACATTGTAATATAATGTTTGTTGGTTTTTGTAACAACGTATTAATAAATAATTTGTTCTAAATATTTGATAACTGCTACTAGTTGTTATAAAGTCCAATGCATTTAGTGATATCAATGCACAAAAATGAGATACAAAATCGAGATTACTGTCGCCGAGTTTTAAAATATTAAAATCGAGTTAGTTTCATTCCTCTACGTCCTAGAAAACTCTACAATTATATCAAATATGCTGGTCCTTTTTTAGCTTTGTTATTGAATGTCAGATTAACTTGCAATTTAATAACTTAAACTCTGATCGTCAGCCATTGGAAGTCCAGTGCTGAACTTTGACCCTCTTCATATAATGATTATTATAATGAAATAATTAAAAATATACATGCAATAAACACGATAGGTGAAAAGAAATAACAAAACCTTTAAATAGTTCAATTAATTTCTACCACTAAGATTTATGTGGCTATTTCTCGTCAATCAATACATGAACTTGCAACGTATTTCGAAAGCCAAGTAATTCCCGTAATTAATAAAATAAAATTAAGTATACCTATTTATATTTTTGATTTAATAACTAATAGATTGCATAAACCGTTAAAATATATTTAAACATAACTATATAATACTGTTTTCTTTTTCTACTCATGCATTAAGTTTAGAAATAATTCTTATTGTTTATCGAAATAAGCACGTGTACATACGCAACAAAGATGTTAACGATATTAGATATATCTCTTATTTATTTGGAAGCTGGTAATAACTAAATTTTACCTTTTGAGTAAAACTGAACATTTTAGATGCAATTATTAATCAGTACAGCACAGTACAGTAGTATTTTTTTTTATTTGCTCATGAATTTTCCTTTAAAAAATGTATTTTCTGGTAGGTACTTTATTTCCAAAGTGAACCATGTGTCATTAACTTGTGACCGTACATTTAAATTAAAATATAACAATAGGTTGTTTTAATGGATTAAAAATTATATATTTTAATTTAAAAGGCGGGACTGCACCGTCAAAAAATCTGCCAAATGGCGTTTAATTAATTTTGTAATTATAATGTGTTTTTTTTTAATTATATCCAATTATGAATCAATTGAATTTGATATATTGTTTTTTTTTTCATGTATTTAGATTCACAAAACTGGTTACAAATGTTTGGCATTCTTAAAATACTATGAAATTATTTATTAATGTATTCGTAACCTTTTAGATGTGAACAAAGAGATAAGAGTAATAAATTTATTAAAAGAGAACAACTGAAAGCAAATAGCAATTGTGTTATGGGTGCACAATTTTCAGTCAAACTCTATAAACCGTATTTAAATGGTTTGATACTGTTAAGCTACAAGTGCCCAAACGTGCTTTAGTGCATTTACTTTAAAATAATTTTAAAAACGGTTCGCCACATTATTAATTCTTGCACAAATTCACACAGCATTTATTCAGCAACATCAACTCTAAACTAGTTTACTGAACAGTTAAAATAAAACGGTGACGGTACGTCACACTTCCAGCCAAAGAATCCTTTTTTTTTATTCTAGCTATTCGTTAGCAGATGTTTGTATTCTGTGGCAGAGGCCAGGGAAGCTTTCAAATAGGTGGTCCATTAAGTTTCACGAAGCTTAAATCTTTTCTAGAGAAAACTGACACAAAGAACTTCAGTTATATCTAAGGCAATTTTGTAAGTTCAACGCACAGATCATTTGGATCTACGATGGATTTGTACTGGTCGCATTCTGTTTAAATATAATTTTATAAATTACGCCAGATATATCCGCGCTGTGAAACAACACATTTTAAAACATGAGTGGCTACAAAATATTCAATTCTAACATGACAAATATCTTATAGAAATATAATTAAAAGGGAGCAAAGGAAGTAGATAAATGTTGCTGTACTTGAATCAGATAGACGTCATAGTGGCTGACGTTGGCAATTAATTAATCGCTTCATTGATCTATCAAAGGTTAATCACCGCTCGGCGGAACATTACGATGATAATGAAGGTAATAGTACTGACTAGTGATGGAGCGGTGCATGCGCGTGTGCGCCTTGGTTAAGCTCACTGCGCACGCTTTCAATGTCCATACCGCGCGAACATAACTGTATACTACGTACATATATCGCAATATTAAAAGTGATTCTAATGTCATTATTTATTGCACTAACAATTTTCCTATAGCGCGTGTAGATTTGTTTTTGATTAATTAATTGACTTTTTTTAATAGCGCTAACATGGCTTACAAAATCAGCTACTTGATTCATATACGCGAGTACGAACTGATGGCTAATTACAGTATCTCTATCTAACTCACCGTAATAACAAATTTTGATAATATACCGTTTGATATTTAGAAGTATTCCCATAGAAGTCTAAATATCAATAAGGCGGAGGCTCGCATAAAAATTACTTGCATCTAACCATTTTTAATACTGTATTTTAACGCCCAATAAAAAAATCATCAAAAATTACATAAATGTTGATGACTTCTTAGATCCTCTTAGAATTTCGTATTAGCTACAGGGATGTTCTCATGAAATTCGTCTAAAGTTATATTTTCCACAATAAACCTTAAAGAATATTTTAGGAGCCTGATTGTTCGTCATAGAGTCAATAAAAATATTTTAAATTGTGTTATTTATTACCCAATATCATGTGTCTGAAAACAGCAATCACAACACGCTGATGTCACTGACCGAACGGCAAGTTCAAAGTATGACCGGTAAATATTTTTATCGATAGTTAATTTGCTATAACAACGGTGTTCACGTATTTTTTATGAAATTACTCGTATTTGTTCTTTCCTTAGTAATTCGATTTCGGTCCATGCTGCTAGCTTCTGGAACGAATTACCACTGTCAATTAGAAGAGCCAAAAGCTCTTCTCAAAGAAAAAATATAACACCAAAATATAACAATATTATGGTCTCTCGCAACCTCGGTAACACAGCCCACCCGTGTTCCAGACGTTGAGAGCCATGAGCCCTCTTTGTTGGATCTTCTGCTGACGACCCACCCGGACGGATACAGGATAGTGGTTGATGCTCCTCTTGGATCTTCTGACCACTGCCTGGTCCGTTCATGGGCTCCTGGAGCGAGTTCTAGCCGCTCTTCAACGACTGGAACTCGCACAGTTTGGCGGTACATGTCAGCAGATTGGGATGGACTGCGAGAATTCTTTGCGTCCTACCCTTGGGGGCGGCTTTGTTTCTCCTCCGATGATCCTGACGCCTGTGCGGACTGCGTTGCGTATACGATCAGCTTGGGTATGGAGACTTTCATACCCTGCTCAAAAATACCTGCAGGGCGTCGCAGCCGGCCTTGGTACAATCGTGCCTGTGCTGTTGCTACGCGCCTTAAGCAGTCCGCATACGCGGCGTGGCAAGACGCAAGAAGGCGTCGGGATCCAAACTCAAAGGAGGAGAAACGGAGATTCAACGCCGCCTCTAGATCCAACAAGAGAGCCTTAGCTAAGGCCAAGGCGGAGCACATCCGCAGAATTGGCGAGCGACTCCAGAGCTATCCCTCTGGGAGTCGTGCTTTTTGGTCGCTCGCTAAGGCTGTGGAGGGTAATTTCTGCCTGTCCAGTCTCCCACCACTGCGCAAGCCCGATAACAGTTTGGCCCACAGTGCAAAGGAGAAGGCCGATCTCTTGGCCCAATTCTTTGCCTCGAACTCGACTTTGGATGACGGGGGCGCCACACCGCCGAACATCCCGCGTTGTGAGAGCCTCCTATCTGACGTAAAAATCACCCAGCGTGCTGTCAGACGGGAGCTCAGGCTTCTAGACGTCCATAAGTCGAGTGGGCCAGACGGTATCCCCGCAGTGGTTATTAAAACGTGCGCCCCTGAGTTGACACCCGTGCTCACGCGCCTTTACCGTCTTTCCTATAAAGCCAACCGGGTACCGGCTTCGTGGAAGGTCGCCAATGTACACCCTGTCCCCAAAAAGGGTGACCGTTCGGACCCTTCGAGTTACAGGCCGATTGCTGTCACATCCCTACTCTCCAAGGTCTTGGAGCGAGTTATAAACACTCAGCTCCTGAGGTATCTTGAGGATCGCCAGTTGATTAGTGACCGCCAGTACGGTTTCCGTCACGGTAGCTCGGCTGGTGATCTTCTTGTGTACCTCACGCACCGTTGGGCGGAGGCTTTGGAGAGTGGGGGTGAGGCGATTGCGGTCGGCCTTGACATTGCGAAGGCGTTCGACCGAGTGTGGCATCGCGCCCTTCTGGCGAAGCTACCTGCGTATGGAATTCCTGAGGGGCTCTGCAAATGGATCGCCAGCTTTTTGGATGGTCGGAGCATAAGAGTCGTAGTGGACGGCTGTTGCTCCGAGACCAAGACCATTAATGCTGGTGTTCCACAAGGATCGGTGCTATCGCCGACACTCTTTATCCTGCATATCAATGACATGTTGTCCATTGATAGCATGCATTGTTATGCAGATGACAGTACGAGTGACGCGCGGTACATCGGCCAACGGAGCCACTCTCGGGATTCCATTATGGAAAGACGGAGTCAACTTGTGTCTGAAGTCGAGAGCTGTCTGGGGCGGGCCTCCGAATGGGGTGAATTGAACCTAGTTCAATTTAACCCTTCGAAGACACAAGTTTGCGTGTTCACTGCGAAGAAGGACCCCTTTGTCATGGCGCCGCAATTCCAAGGAGTTACTCTCCAAGGATCCGAGAGTATTGGAATCCTTGGCGTCGAAATATCAAGCAAGGTCGAGTTTAGGAGTCATTTGGAGGACAAAGCCAAACTGGCGAGCAAGAAGTTGGGAATCCTGAACAGAGCCAAGCGGTACTTTACGTCGGGTCATAGATTGACGCTTTACAAAGCGCAAATCCGGCCCCACGTGGAGTACTGCTCCCACCTCTGGGCAGGTGCCCCAAAATACCAGCTCGACCCACTTGACTCCTTGCAGCGACGAGCTTGTCGAATAGTCAATGATCCCGATCTCACGGACAAATTGGAACCGTTAGGACTGCGGAGAGACTTCGGATCTCTCTGTGTGTTCTATCGTTTGTTCCATGGGGAGTGCTCCGAGGAGTTGTTTGAGTTGGTACCACCGTCGCCTATGTACCATCGCACCACACGTTTCCGCAGTAGAGTTCATTCCTACCACCTGGACGCGTACCGTTCCCGGACGGTACGTTTCCAGCGTTCTTTTCTACCACGTACGTGCAAGCTCTGGAATGAACTCCCTGCATCGGTGTTTCCTCAGCGCTATGACCTGTCCTTCTTCAAACGAGGTTTAAGGAGAGTACTTTCCTCGAGGTAGGCAGCGACTTTGTTGTGCTGGTCCCCTGGCACTACGGAGGTCCATGAGCAGCGGTAGCCGCTTACCATCAGGCGGGCCGCTAGCTCGTCTGCCTACAAGGCAATAAAAAAAAAAAAATAACACCAATAAAAGAAGAAAAGAAAAAGAATTAAAAATAATTTAGTTAATATAAAATAGTAACTAGAGCCTGTTGAAGATTATTAAAACAAAAACAACCCAGTATTCATTGCTGACAATTGACGTCCATTGGTTTATTCGTTTTTTTATTATTGTTTTTGTTGTTATGAAAAAATATAACTAGTTAAAATAATAAAAAATAAGGGGAATCCCATACAAATAAGAAGTTTTATTTTTTCTATGGAATGATTTTTCCAAATTGCAGTAGATGTCACTATTCTCAATAACTTTGCTTTATTTCTGGTCCTCGAATTCTTAACAATTTACCCTTCGTGGACTACGTTACGAAATTAACAATTCCGCAACGCTATTAAATCAAGCTGAAGTAAAGTTAAAAACTGGACTTCTTCGTGGAATTAACTTTATCTCACACTTAGCGACACCAGTCTCGAGATGTATCATTATAATTACCGTACAATTAGTCCGAATCGCGTGAGAAAATAATAAACAACCGTGGGAGGAAACTGAACATCCCACTCCGATCTTTCCGACCAGCCGCTAATTTATTGGGCTTAATTGTAACATATCACTAACAACCACCACTATCATCAGACACGCACATGACTATCTACTTACCTACATACTTATGAAAATTAATCTACTGTGGACCGCTTAATGGTGTCAACAGATTTAAATCAAAATTTTTGGTAACAAAACCTAAACACAAATCATTACAGTAGCTACATTGTTTACTAACAAGAAAAAATATGTGGTGCATATTATTCAAAGATATATTTTCCTCGTGTTTATTATATTATACATAGGTACATAATTTTCCGTTAAATATGTATTTATGTAACGCGGATATATATTTTCCCCAACGTATCTCAAAAATTAGTATGTTCAATAAAAGCTATAGCTTTTGAACTTTTAAATAAGTAATCATCCTATGATGATGATTTCTGATTTCTGAGGATTGTTTCTTATTTTGATATGTTGCCATATACAACAGCCCATTACTATAGAACAATAGAAAGGCGAGACAGGATTCCACATACAATTTTATTCACTTTCTAGTTTGCTGTCATATTTAGCTACAATAAAATTAAATGTCTGCTAGTAAAACCGACTACAATATGTACGAATCGTAAAACCAATAAGCCGGCCTCGGAAACACTCTTCACGCCTAATAATCAGAGTAGCACCGTTTTAGAATAAACCGTTTAGCCGTCTGAACACTGCATACAAGCGTTGCAAAGAACAATTATCGAAATACGATCACATTTTCATACCATTACTTTCTCAGGTTTTCCTTTTGAAACATGAAATATTCAGATTCAGATCTTTATAACCATTAAGTAGGTGATACATTATTTTTTAACACGTTTGTTAGATCGTGTCAATGTTAAGTTACTTATGCGCTACGCTTCAAGACTCTTTATTTTCAAATAGGCAGCGATTAATCCGACCTCACGTACAAGAGTAAAATGTTTTAAGGTTTGTTCTTACGAAACCCCAACCATATTAACCTCAAGTACTATAAACTTTCCAGCGATGATTACCCACACTTAGTGAGAGTAGACTCAAAAAGATAAACAAAAAAGACGATGCCTCGGAATGTGTATTATACACCTACTTTAGGTTTCCCACGTGTTAAAAGCACATTAACTTTCAGTTAACACATTTGTAATTGAAATAGTGAAGCAGCGGGCTGAATGAAATGTAATTTAACGCACTGTTTAACTTAATATTAATTCAGTCTGAATGCAAATCAAAAACCAGTATAATTTGTGTACAATAAAGTGTTACAAACACTGCGTCTAGATCTCAGCTGGAGATTAACTATACTCACTGAGTATACCTACTATATTAATTAAATGTACCTAAATATAATATATGTTAAAGTAGTTCATGTTATCCTAGGTTACTTTAAAATAATCGCAGTCATCTCCTTTGCGGTCAACCGCGTAAGCGTGCAGCTTCTCATTAGATCGATCTATGAAATTTTCTGCACTTAAAAAACCTCATCAAATCTTTCACTCGTAAGAGACGAGAGCGACAATATAATTGCACCTAATAAGGTCAATGAATCAGAATCGTTTTGTATTTACCGAGGCTGCAATACATATAAATTGAAAGATATTTGTAGCTTTACTGATCAATTCGTAGTTTTACTGATTAATCATATATTATTGTAACAATTCCACCCAAATAGCTAATCAGATTTTGTTTATTTAGTAGTACATTGATATGACTCCGATTTACAGTACATCTGTAACTTCCAACAAAGATTTTTGGCCAGATTCATTTTAATGAACGTCCGAAGGGCGCCGTGATAGGAATCTACATATCCTCTTTGCCGGAAACTCAAAGTATTGTAGTTTAAGAAATAACAATGCAAGTATTCAAATAAAATTCACTAATTGTTCGATGTTTAACTCCTAATCCGATGTTTATTGTTACAGACCCGGTTGACGCTGGCACAAGATTACGATGGTAAGCTTATATCCACACGTCCGCCATTTGTTCTTTTATCAAATAGTTACCATAGTTAAATTATTCTTAATGACCCTTACCATTAAATAAGATGCTTAAAGAGTTTGGCACAAGACTACATGATGTGATACAAATATTACCAGATAATATTAGCAGCATCCGAAGCACTTCAATGTCCTTGCCATTTAAAGACTTGACTCTACGCAACGATTTTTACTGTCATATAATTATGAATATTGTTCATTAATTTTATTACATTGAAGTTCTGTAGTCGATAATAACATAGGTCGAAGATGTAATACAATATTCATTTTTATTTCAGTAACGGATATTCAATGCACATTTGCAAGCGGAGGCTCGGGATTACGGGATTCAGTGACAGCGTTGTTAAGGAAACCAGAAGGGTTTAGAGGCGCGCCCTTATTCGCCGATGACCGAGGCACAGACCCCATAGCAGATCCAGTGTGTCAAATTAGGCCTGAACCTGAAGACACCACAGGGTTACTATACAGATTAAGGATAACCGATTTTACTAGATGCGGAGTACTGAAGAGGAATGTGAGTAAATGGAACAAATCTTGTAATGTTATTATTCATAGAACTTAATTATTATACAATGTTTTAAGTAATTTTACTTGACATAATGAAAGCTAAGAAAATTTAACAACACTAATTAACTAAACAGTAATAAAAAAATATGACGATTTGAATAATATTATGTCCCACAATACTAAAAGCCAGCGCGACGGTATTGTATCGCATCTAAATAATAACAAGCTCCGTTAGTAACAGTAAGATGTGTGTGCATAAGTGGCCTGCAGTGTGCACAACGAGCCACACTCAACCGATATATTATTATCTAGCAACCGCTGACACCGGTAAAATATCCAGGTAAATAGAATATTAAAACACTGCTGAGCGCTGTCAATACCAAAGCAACTAAGTGGCAGGTACCCGGTGAATACAATGCTTTTCACACATTATACTTTGTAAACGATTCAATATACTTTCTCGCATACGTGGGTAACTACTAACTAATGACATGTGATTATTATAATAAATTAACGGCAATTAACAACGTAGCATACCTGTATGAGCTTAAAATATATTGATCGACAAGTTTTGTAACAAATTCGAAGTTATAAACATTAAACACCCTTCTAATTTGAGTAAATTGGTATGAAACCAATTTGGATAATCACATTGATTTTAATACTAAGGACAGGCTCTTCAGTAGGTTTGGAGTTTCAAAAAGGTGACCGAGAAAATGGCGCTAAAATAAGTATTAAATTAACTTAATATAATGGATTTCGTCTACGCGGTAATTAAAACTATTAGCTATATTAATTTTCATTAAAACTATCTGTCATAATACAAGCAAGCACTTTCAAAAATGTTGGAAACGATAACTAATTTCAGTAACGCTCCACTATACTGGAGCGCACGCACCACTTACTTAGCTAATTTGTATCAAACATCAAAAACCCAGATAATTTAGAATCATTCAAATCATTAGCCTATGTCAGCGGTATTCTCTAGATTTCCGAGGTTGTTCCTACAAAGTGTTTGTTTGTATCGGCAGGGGTTCGTGCACGTGAGGGTATGGTTTCCGCAGTTCCCGGGCGTGGTGATGCAGTCAGACCAGGAGCTCATCATCATGTGCAAGCCGCCCGAGCCCACCATCATCGAGAACAAGGCGGCGGGGTTCGCTGGGAGTTTGTAAGTATGCAAGACATACTAGCGCAACAAATTGAAGACATCATTTTTTTATTACTATGAATGGCGACACAAGCATGGCGTTCGCCTGATGGTAAGCGATAGGACTGCTCGTAAACAATAGCAAAACGACGCAACACTTGGAATGAATCCTTGCATGCTTGGCATTCCTTTGCACTCGCCATCCTGAGACATAAGATAAGTCTCAATATGTCCAGTAGTTACTCTGACTACAATGTCCTTCAATCCGAAACAAAACATTGCATTTAGGCACACTGCTGTTCGATGGGAGAAATAGACATTGCGGTGGTACCTACCCAGACGGCCTCTCACATACAAGAGACCTACCATCACTTTAGATTTCTATACACAGCTTGTGTTACATATAAATATGTCCAGTATTTTTTTAGTTTAGTTGATTAAAAGTAAACGGGAGTTGTCGGTAAGCATTTGACCGCAACGGTTTTCTGTTAGGTATTGTAACTACTTATTACAACCACTTTATTGTACCCGCATATTGTTCCAAACGACTAAACATGTCCTGTGCAACGCGAACCGAGTTTGCTTAAGCACAGTTTGTAAAACCACGAGTCTTTAATGAGCAAGTTTAAAAGTAGGTATGCATAATGTGGAATAATTAGGTGGAAAAATCAGTTCTACTTTGGTCGGAATTTACGAGCCCTCGATTCTACCTGTAACTCTTTAACAGTGACAACTTTCTTAAAGCTCTTAAAAATTCTATAGATAGTTCAAATAAACTAATTTAGATCTTATTTATTTCTACATAGCTTTATCCCGAAAGATTCAACACTACACTAGCTAATCTTATCATTACTAGCCTTACGAAAACAAGAACATATCCGGGTAGTTACGCTAAATAAAACTGAAACACTGCTTACTAATTGCAAGGAAGAGTATTAGACATGAACGCCGAAGTGCAAGGCTAAATGAGAGGATTTTTATATTGGTATATAAACCTGGCCGTGTAGAAGAAAAGCCTGTAATATATATAGACATGATAAAATACTTTCCAGCCCTCACGGAGCTCGAGTGTCGGGAGTGGTCGAGGAGACGCCCGGCAGGCTTGAGTACGAAGTGGCGCTGTACAAAGAGGCGCCGCCGGTGACCAGGCATTCCAACCACTCCGTCGACCTGCCAGTAGATCAGGTAGTAGTACTATCTTAATGTTTTACTAAATAATACTACTAACAAAAGCATTCAAATATTTTGACATTGAGCTTGTTAATCATTTCTTAGGTACTGGCTTAAATTACTGCAACTTCTAAACAATTTCGATCGGGTGCTTAACTAAATTTATACCAGTAATATTGTGTTCAAAATCTTACTTTAAATAAACGTTGTTACAGGCGGTTCCCATTGGCACAAAGTTACAGCTACGAGCTCGCATCAACCCCGACTCCGCGTGGCGACACATCAAGCTCTTGGAAGTGGCGGTGTCCCCCGACCCCGACAGGCCGCACGCACCTGGCTCCGTTCTACTCGTCAAAGACGGGTAAGTCAAATATTTAATACCTAATTTATGGCTTTATGTTTAAGTTTTTGGACCACCTCCTTTGCCTAAAAAATCAGAGTGTACAGAGGTACCGGAGTACAAAAATAGAGCTATTTTTTGACACATCTGCCATTACGCATGCAAACTCCTAAAAATGCTTTCGCACAAAGCAATTTGCTTCAATTTGCATTGTAACTACTGCGGTCTTTTTGCTCAACAACCGTCAAATCTTAAAGGCTATGTTGAACACACAGTACCGTATTAGGCATAGATGTGTGCTACGTGTCTCGTGAGTAAAACCGCCTTTTCCAGAACCTACCTTCAGCAAGTCACTTGATGCAGGCGGAGGAGTGTTTTATATTTTGCTAGGTAGTCCACAAAACAGTAGGCCCGCGCTATAGTAACGCCCGCCGCGGGCCTTGCCGTAACCTAATTCGACACTGTGAAAAATCAAATATTTTGCGTGAACCAATATTTCTTTAGAAAAAACAACCAGCTTTTCTTGTAATTAGTATTTTGGTGACATATCTAATTACTTATCCAAAATATGTATTTGTTTCGACAGATGCCGAAACCGTGACTTTGCTTCTATAATTCCTCACCAACCTGCTCGATATCGCGAGAGACATAACGAAGTGTTCTTAGACTTTGAAGCGTTCTTATTAGCTTCAATGAAGGAACGATCGACGCTATGGATCCACTCACAAATTAAAGCGTGCATGGATGCCGCCGACTGCCAACCAGACTATTGTCTCGATTTGTTTGAACCATCAGGAACGACGGGTAAGCATAAATGAATAATATCTCTAATTTTAGACTGTCTCGATGGCACAGTTGTACTGCCGTATGATAACAACGCTCAGGTCTCAGGTTCAAATCCCCTGTCGGGCAATGTGTTAGGTATTGTATTTTTCATTATCAGCCCGAGGTTAGATGCTAGAGTAGTACCCAATATGGCGATAGACTTGCCCCTATGACATTGTGGGACGGAATACACATCGCGAAACGTTGCTGTCCGGGTAACACTTCTATCTACTCGTTAAGGAAAAAGTCGTGATATTTGTTTGTGTGTGTATCTCTATGTTTCCGCAGATATTCAAATAATCAAATATGCGGGTTATCACTGCATACCTTTTTGTTCAGGACACGGTCGTCGTAAAAGGACTCTCGCAGATCAAGTTCATACACATAACGCCACAAGTGCTGCACTAGTTGCTGACAACTCATCAACTCCATTCACAAGATTTAAAGAGAACTTAGAGTACTCAGTAGTGATGCCGGGAGAGTTGTTTCATAGGACGCCGATAGAGGCAACATGCGCGACTTCTATGATGGTCGCTGTTGCACTCGGCGCGTTACTGTTTATGTCTGCTTTGTTGGTGAGATATATACCTTCACTTTAATGAGATTTTTACATATAAGATTACACAGGTACCTAATTCAGGCAATCTTGTTCAGTTTAAAAAAGCTCATACCAATTTCCGGGACTGGAATGTGTTTTCGCTATGTAAACAAGCCATATCTTGGGACAGAAAATATCTTGGCGATATGAAAGAGCTAACAAAGGCTGATAAACCGATTGATGGTTTTTTATGGTCTACAGAATTGTAGTACCCAGTTGGAGTGCTTTCATTTCAAATAGATTGAATTATTTGAATTTGAAAATAATATTCAATTTCACTCAGTACTACTAAGTTTTGATATAACATAATATTTTAACGTCCATTTACGTATTTCATTGTTTTACAGATGTGTTATTTGGCTACAAAACTCAATTCGACTATGTTGAAAAATAACAATCTTCAAGCTCCAACTGGCAAAGGCTTTGAACAAATATTAAGAGAGCTGGCACATCACTCGCTCCCAGACACCGGCTATACAGGACGCCCCACAGTGCAATGACCAAGTACAATTTATCAATAGAATGCAATAGAAGTGAATCTGGACATCAAATACCAGTGGCGCGAAGTAATTCTCGAACGCTGATAATATCTGTAATTATAACAACACAAAATTAAGTCTTAACGTATGCTTCACACTTTTTATTTTAGGAATTCTACGCATAAAATATTTTAATACATTCGATAGTATTAAATTAATTAGTTACTTATTTGTTTCTATTACATTTTAAGGTAGTAAATATGACAAAGATATGTACGTAATGCATTCTTTAACTTATGACTGAAAAAATGCAAGCCTTATGGAGCAGTTTCCACATTTTTTTCAGTCATGACTGTCAGTATGGATAAAAGTACCATTGATTTAGTTTTTAGCCTTAGAATTAATCATTTATTGTAATACCGTAAAAGTCGCCAACTTTACCACACAGGTTAACATTGCCCTAAAATCATTTTTTAAACGGTTTTATTTAGCTCACCCCGTTTGTTTGGGTCAAATTTAGTAATTCAAATTTAACCCTCTTCCCGTTAACCGATTGATCTGAAATTTGGTATACGCCTTTAATTCTGGTGACAATACAATTATCCATATTCAATATTATTGTGAATCCAAGATGGCCGCCGCTACAAGATGGCGGTCAACTTAGTTTTTTTCAATCCCATCAATATTGGTATCAAATGAAAGGGCTAGTCAAGTAGAATTCAGTGCACTATACAAAATCAAAATCAAAGATGGCCACTGCTACAAAATGGCGGATAGTGTATTTTTCAATCCCATCAATATGGGTATCAAAATAAAGGGCTTGGTAAGCATAATACAGTATACTATACAAAATTACAATATGAATCTCCCACCCAAGTCAAGAACTCAACGAATTGAATAGAATGAGAAATAAAAACTAAAAACTTAAAAATAAAAAAGTAAAAAAAATATTTACTTAAAATATTTTTTTACTTTTTTATTAACAAATCCGTTAATATGAAAAAAGTATTGAAGTCTATGGCATCATTTATTATTTAGTAGGAAAGTTGATTATATTTGTGATAGCACTGTGAATCGCAGTTATTCCTGAGTTTATTTAGTAGCTTGTGAGAGATTGTCAAAAAAGGTATGTCTTTTGGCGGGCCAATTTCGTCTGAAAAATATTCGTGGATTGTGCGTCATGACGAGACCGCAGATAAATTATTTTAATGTATGCTATAGAATATGAATTATTAAGTATTTTAATAACAGTTTAGTTATCTAATCGTAAAAAGTCATTAAATTTCAGGATGGGCAATTTTACCCTGACTTTTTCAGACCTGTGCTTGACAACATTGCCCATCATCAAAAAGTACCTAGGGTTGTCAATATCTCGATAAATTAATTTGATAAAATCTAAAAAGGTTTCGACGCCTGTTATTTTAAAGAGCAATCGAATTCAGAAAGGTGTCTTTTTAATCGACTTTAAAAAAGAAGGTATTTACTTTATTTTGATGGCCAAATAGATCAAAATTAAGTTGACATTTTGTTTGTAGCATATTTTAAATTTATTTAAATAAAAGATTTCTATAGCGTGCAATGCTTGATTTAATTACCACTTCCCATCATTTAATATTATGAAAAGTAAAAATGTGAGAAATTATATAAAGTAAAATCAATTTACTGTAATGTGACAGCCCTAAGAGTTTTTAACCATTTATCAGAGTTTGTATGGAAAGAATAAGAATCGCTAGGTAAAATTGCCCATAATATTTTGTTAAGAGAATCTGTTAACTTTAAGAGTTTTTTTCTAAAACACTGCCAATTTTGTTTTTTATACTTATTTCATTTTTAATTGTGTAATAATATGGGTCATATTTTGGCAGATATCAACATGGGCAATGTTAGCTGATCGCCACATAACTATGCCCATCATTAAAATAATAAAAAATAAATTTAAAATATTAATTTATTTTAAATATAACATAGCTAATAGTAGCATATGGTTATGTAGTTGATGTAAATGAAAAAATATATATAGGTGTAAGGTGGTTATAGAAAAAATATGAAATATAGCAGATTTTATCAAAAAATCGGGTAACGTTGGCGACTTTTACGGTAAATAATAATTTATTGAAGAATCGTATTACAAATTTACAAAATAACAATTTGTTTTATTAAAACCTATCTTATTTATTACAAACACATGAAAAGGCACGATTTCATAGTGTTTTTATGCATTTCGAATAGATTAATATATTACACGAAAGATACACTCGGCTGTATGATCTTTTCCCTTATTGGATAACAAGATCAAGGAGAACCGGCAGCCATCTGGGAACCGGAAACATAAAATGATGACATTCGTCGTTGGACTCCATGGAGAATAGAAGTAGAAGCGGCATAACCTTTGAGGGTATTTAATCAAATGATATTTCGAGCAATTTCGAGAGCAATTTAACTCTAATAGGAAATGTTTTTCGTAGAAAAGTTATACTGGACATAATACGTGTCATTTTAGTGCTTTCTTATTTCTATAAAATTCACTCTCTTGCATCAACAGCTATTTAAACTTACGTTCTCAGGTGAACATTCCTACATAAAGAAATGATATACATTCTAGTATATCTACCGGCATGGATCTTGAGCGCCACAGACTAAGGAGTATTTTGAGCGCTGACCGTTACGTGCGCAGATGTCGATTTTTGGGTCTCTTTAGTGGTATGATGAAGTAAGCGAGCGGGGGCATTATCGCATCGGCCTGTGATTGGTTCACTACGCAACGCCATATTGTTGTTATGCCTAATTCATTCATTGCGTTTGCTGCACGTGCTTTACTACGACTAAATTATACTTGCTTGCATTTTAATTAGCCATTTCATTTTTCTATAAATACATTAGTTTTTTGGTGTGTAAAATTCAAATAGTTTATTATACGTTACCAAATATGTTCGTAATATGTGTAATGGATTTATTTCAACTATGAAAAAAAGTAAAAGACATAATATATCTCTTAATATATTCATAATTTTAATAAAATATTCCTTTCATCCCATAAAATAAAATAATAATAATATATATAAGTAACTAAGAATAAATTAATAATTATAAATCTGTATACATTTATTTTATCCTTAAGTTCACGACGCGATGCGCAAAGCAATCCCCACTCTGTCGCCGAGCGCTCAAGATTCGTGCCGGGGGTTATAACCATGGATCTTTAATCTGTCACTGTGGACGCGTTCCATTTGGCGTTCACGGCGCTCAAAACACTCATTTCGCCGTTCCATTTGACGATCACGATCGTAGTGGTCGCGGTGAACACGTTGATGACGTCGCGTCGCGTCGCGTCGTGACAAACGCTCACGACGACCCATGTCAAGAGATGGGTCGTGGTGCGCGTTGAGATTATTGGCGGGATTTTAAAATATCAAAATAACAAAAACGTCACCGGAGAAAATACTTTAAACGCATAATGCAACCTAACCTTTTTATAGCTATTTTAAAATATTTATTACCTAAACGTAAAACGCACAAAACGCCCCATAACCCGTTCCACTTGGGTTTGCGATCGTAACGCTTACGAGAAAGTGGAACGGTAAATATCGCGGTCGTGAGCGTGGTCGTTGCGATCGTCAAATGGAACGCACTGACTGATTTGTGTAAATGTCAAAAAACAGCTGATTTTATATTTTTTAGTCGTTTGTGTTTTCAACCGCGACGTTTGATTTCGCAATTTGGGTTTATCTTGGTCTCTGGGTTGCTTATATAAATGCATAATAGCCAATATCCATTAATCTGTAAATGCTAGTGGTCGATTTATTGTTAATGATTATTAAACTTCAATGTCTACCAAAAGAACAGCTATGATTTCAGTATCAAGCACTGCTACTAAAAAAGCAAAGCCATGGACTCTCGGACTCTTAGACTCGATGAAAGATCCCAATTCCATAGTGAAAGAAACAGAACGAATTGTGGTAATAAAGGATAAATATCCTAAAGCAAAAATTCATTACCTTGTACTACCTCGTGAAGATATCAACAGTATATTCAAATTGAACAAATCTCATATTGGATTATTACAAGAATTCAATCTTGTGTATAAAGAATTAAATAAATCGCTTGGAGTGGAACTAAAAGCCGGTTTCCACGCAATACCAAGTATGCAAAGGTTACACATGCATATCATTAGCAAAGACATGATTTCTAATTGTCTCAAAACTAAAATACACTGGAATAGTTTCACTACAGACTTTTTTAGACCATTCGAAGGTATGTAATTATTACACATATATCAGGTATAATATCTTTATTCTTGGAACAATTTGTAGTATAATTTCCTTAATCTAACACTCATAGCAATAACTTAGTAATGTTGACAAGGAATATTGTAAAATGAGCAAAAAATATTTGATGTCTAGGCTTTTTCTTCATTCAAATCATTGGTATCAATCTCAAAATTATTTGCAAAAACCATTACATTTTTCCAGCCCTGTATGTTGCTACACTTTTGGCAGCATCTGTAGCCTCAATGCTGTCCCTTCCTGTGCACATGAAGTAGGACACAATAGACACATCAATAAATGTAACATATTTTATTCTGGGGCACCACAGTCACAATGGGACTGATTGATTACCCTGCATAATCAGATTTGTCTTGTACCAGCCTACACCTGGACAAAGACGGTTAAGTGTCTTCCATACAGGCCACAAATTTTCTGTACCACGTGCCAGGGTTTTTGTTGCCCCAGAGATGTTTTTGGAATCTTTTGGATTTGTAATTGTCATTTCAAGAAACCCTTACACCTTTAAAACACTTCCATGGCTTGAGGTGATTGAACAGTAAATGGCATTATCAATTTGCTACTGATGTTTTTTAATTTGATGAGCTACCTGTCGTATTTCTAAGCTCTTCTTATTTTACTACAACCACATTTAATAAATTATTATGGAAAGCTGTTTATTATGCAAAAAATACAAATAGTATAATTTGTTTATTTAGATTAACTGTTACACATAACTGTGGCTTGTCATTATTTTTACAACTGGGATGCATTTCATAAGAAATTAAAGTATGTATTAGGAACTACATACTATTTGGTAACATTATTAGCATTTCATTTGAACTCACAAAGAACAATTTTTAAATGAAATGATACATTCCAGATATATTACAAGAGCTAGAAGAATTTGGTGTAATAAAGAAAATGGAACCAGAACGTCATAAAAGCTTAATGGCTACACCATTGAAATGTAATCAATGTCTTTTTCAACCAAAAAATATGCCACAGCTCAAAGAACATTTATTAAGTCATGATAAGTAAAATATTATTTTAAAACTGTTGTTTTTGTTTTTGTTATGTGCCCTGAACCTATATGATAAAATTGCACTATATTTTGTGACAAGATTCTAAGATCATAATATATTATTGTTAATTTAATAAAATTATATGAAATTTTATTTTAAGTACATACATTTGAATATAATTTTGAAAATAGACCTATTAAAATTATTTGATTCTCAACTACTTTGTTAAAGTTGATAAAATATTACAAAAATAAATCCTCTATTAAAATTCGATCAATACTTAAATATCATTCTTATTCATATAAGTTTTAAAACTCTACCATGACAATTACACAATGAAATGATCTTCAGTACAAGAGTTTCAGCCAGATAGAGAGATCAAAAAGGTACCCACTACATAGACAATATGTTATTCTATTTGCAACAGGAACATTTAATTCAGAAAATTACTAATATATATTATCCCTATGTGGGAATTTACAAGGGCTCTTAGAACTATTCAATGGATCTAAAGATGTACTCTCAATGTCTTCATCTGGAGTATTATAAATGGATACATTTCGTCTTTTGAATGTTTTTTTCTCCCCACTTGATATGGGTGTCATGCAATCGGAGGAAAAATTAAAACTTTTATCTGGAGTTGAAAAGCTTTCCACTGACACCTCATTTTTAATGCTCTGTTCAGTATCATAAGTACATGGTGTAATAGGTGCTGGTAATGACAACTTTGTACATTTCTTTGGAGTTACAGGGACAGGTATAGGGTCAGGTTTAGGTTCAACACTAGGCTCTGAAATTACAGTTTCGGATTTTGGTGGTAACATTTCTATGTTACTACCACAAAATGGTTCTTTCATAATTCTTCCTGAGCGAGCCATTACTACCTGGACTGGATCATCAATACCTAGAGTTTCGCACAACTTTACAGTCTGTGGATTCAAAATGGGATCAGTCAATCTGCCTTTCATTGGCCCAGGTCTATAAACGGATGCAGTCTGTACAAAGCTTGATTTTTCTATTGACAAAGTCTGCATTAATTTTGTCACAGATTCTTTTTCTTCTTTTGTAGGTGTGAAATCATATCTGGAAAGTTACATAAAATAAGATAAATATCACATGCAATGCATATTAAAATAATAAATACAATGACAGCTTTTGATTTATAGGTCTCAGCTACATTATTAGCAGTTTTTAATTTTATTTTTATATATTACAGTAGAATTCATATACAACGACTTCGCTTATAGCGACTAACCGGTTTTAACGACGATAATGTTTACTCAAGTTAGATTTCATATATAGGTACTGAGAAAATGTAACTAACCGTTTAGTGCGACTCCGGTTTAAGCGACCAGCCGCTTATAGCGACCAATATTTATGGTAATACGTCCGGCTAAAACGACGCGCAATATTTTTTTACATACCCTATGAACTAATACCTCGGCGCCCAAAATTCACCCCGCCCCGCGCGCTTCACCTCTCCTTATTAACGCGTGAATCCATAGTTAGTGTTTGTTACTTGTTAAGACAAGTTCTTAAAGCTCGACAAAATAGTTCGGTGAAGTGAAAGTATTTTACAATTGGAGAAAAAAGGGCAATGTCGACAGCCTCCGTGGCACAGTTGGTTACACGCCGCCTGTAAAAAGAGAGGCCGCGGGTTCGATCCCCGCACCGAGAGAAATGTTTGTGCGGCCCATTGACGTAAAATATATGGACGGGGCGGAGAGCGGAAAAAGTGTTGTCACGAAAGTGGTCTGCCGCACCAGTGCAGCGGTTGTGACGTCATAGCGCACCGGTCTGTAAGTTGTCGTAAAAATTGTATCGTGCGTGGGTGCAATAAACTTTTTTTTTAATGCAATGAATGGCGAGACGAGCAAGCCGTTCGCCTGCTGGTAAGCGATACGACCGCTCATAAACAGTAGCAACATTCCACTGCGCTCGCCATCCTGAGACATAAGATGTTAAGTCTCAATATGTCCAGTAGTTGCTCTGGCTACAATGTCCTTCAATCCGAAACACAACAGTGCATTAAGCAGTGTTGTTTCACGGGAGAAATAGACATTGCGGTGGTACCTACCCAGATGGCCGCTCACATATGAGAGACCTACCACCAGTAAACATGATCGAAAATTCACAAAAAATAAAGATAACATTTCTTATCACCGATAAGTATAAATTATATTACTTTAAGTCAATATAACGTTTATTTTGGCATTATTGAAAAACAATTTCATGGCCTCCATCAAATCATTCGGCGTATGTATTCTGCACGACATAACTTTGTTCTTTGTAGCGGCGCATATTTAGGAATGCGTAGACCTAAGCTATAGTTGAACTGATGCGGTGTAATTATTTGACGTATGTACCACTTGATTTACATATTTTTAATCCGTAGCAAATGATACTACTAAAACTACCTATAATGCAAAATAAAATGTGTTCCATTTAATAAAATAGGCCTACTAAGATGTTACAAATTTTCAGATTTATTATTTTTTATATATTATATTTTCAATCTTTACTATGATGTTTATTCTGTTATTAATTTACACACTATATTTTACATATTATTTTAATACATAACTAATATACAACATATTTATTATTATTATTATTATTGGCTGTTGGCCCGTAATGTCCCACTGCAGGGCAAAGGCCTCTCTTTCCGCTTTCTAGTCTTCTCTATTATGGACCATAAAGCCCTTAACAACATACAGGGTATATCAAGACTGCTACCGAAAACGAAGCCGGGTGGTAGTTTAAGTGACTTCAGACACAATGCAACAGAAAATGTTGGAAAAAAAAGCAACAATTTTTTTCTTGTTATTTTTTTATATGGTCATATTTGGGTGTTAATAACATTTTTTCGTAAAATAATAGTGTATACCCTTTTATTTATAAAGACTCTAAGGTATAAAAGAGTTTAAATTATTATTTTAGCAAAAACTATGGATTTACCACCCAAAAATGACGATATTTAAAAAATGATAAAAAAATTGTCGCGTTTCTTAGCAAAATTTTTACTTGCATTGTGTTTGTAGTCACTAAAATTACCACCCGGCTTCGTTTTCGGTAGCAGTCTTGAGATACCCGGTATTTAATGTTAAAAAATATTTTTCCTGATTTATGGATATACATGGAAATCAAATCAAAATATAATTTAACGTTTAAATAACTACGCGTAACAAAGTTACGTCGACGGTCGGATCCTTTAGCGCACTACGTTACATAAAAATCTAACAGATGGCGCGATTATCACAGGCGTCTTTTTGACGTACCCAATGTACTGAAGGGCCTATCCTTAGTTTTTAAATCAATGTGCGGCCCACAAATATTTCTAACGGGTCTGGGTGTTTGTGAGAACGAAAAGTCTCTCGTAGTTCCTGATACCCACGACACAAGACTCGATGTTAGTGTGGGGTCAGGACTATGTATGTGACTGTTGGGTGTTATTTATTTATTTAATGTTATGCAATTGGAATGTGTAAGAACCATTAAAATAAAGCATATGTGATAATTTCCTACAAAATCTTTTATTTAAATAGGAAAATCACACTTTCGCAATTATAATACATAAATATTTATTAGTAAGTTAAATACAAGTTAAAAGTGCGTGGTGGCCTGTTGGTAAACGGACTAGACGCGGCTGCCAACATGTTCACGGTGGTCGCGGGTTCGAATCCCAGGGCACACCTCTGACTTTTCGGAGTCATGTGTGTATTGATAGTCAATCACCACGCACTAAAACGGTGAAGGAAAACATCGTGAGGAAACCTGCATACCATAGGGATTCATAAGAATTTCTATGGTATGTAAGTCCGCCAACCCGCACTAGGCCAGCGTGGTGGACTATATGGCCTAACCACTCTCAATCGTATTCTCGATTGTAGAGTAGGCCCGTGCCCTGCAGTGGGACGTATATGGGCTGATACAGAAGTTAAATACATATTATGTACTTAAGAAATAATCCGGCCGGTTAGTACGTCATCCGGTTAGTACGACATAGTATCGCCCGTCCCTTGAAGGTTGTTATATCCGGATTCTACTGTATGTATATTAATTGTAAATTCATTAAATTACTTACGGTTCATCTCCTCCTGGGCCTGGCATATGGCAATTTATATGCTTTACTGACAATAAATGATTAGTCTTTTTCAGAACCATTAACCACTCAGGGTCATGTTTTAAACATTTGTCACCATCTAATTCTGATGGAATGTCCAATATTTGCAAATGTCTCCTTTTGGGCAAACATTTGTCCAGGGCCAAGAACTTTGTCTCTGTACCATCATCATGTTTAACAAGCGCTGCAAACTGGCAATGCAGATGTGCAGAAAACCAATAATCAGGTTTTAATTTGTGAAGAAGAGTTTCTGCTGGCATGCTGCCTAAGTCATTGGCTTCAATGTCTTCCCTGAAATAGATTTTTTAAAATAAGATCAAACACAATCTTACATTAATGTATATGGAAATATTGTTATAAAGATTTACCTAAAAAATGGTTTTATTCGTAATAAGAAATCCTTATCACCATAATCTGTGATCCCACGTGGCCAATCATGGGATAGCATTACATGCATTTTCTCTTTAAGTTGCTCCAATCTAAATACATCCAGAGATCTCACATGATATACAGATCTCAATGAATCTTGTGTGTAAGGTGGACACTCCCAAAGACCTTGCAGATAATCACGCCCTTTGAAAATTCCTGACAAACCTGAAACAAAGATGTATGTATGGTGTCAAAAACAGCTTACTATCAAAACTGAGTCACTGTAAACATGTTTCAAGATATCTAGAATGGAATTTGACCAAAGTCTCTCACTTGGTACTTGTATTTTAAAAGGAGACATGGCACTACTTCAATTGCATTGAGCTCCCTAATATGACAATTTATGTATTACAAGAAAATTATGTAGACTATACTTTACACCAAATTGACATAATATAGCCTTATCCTTTTTGTAAAATTGTAGTAAAACTCAAAGTTTCCACAACAGGTACAAAAAAATGTGTTAATTACCATAGATTATTAGGCACAAACAGATAAAATCATTCATACAATACTGTTTTAGAACCATATTGGTATGTTTAGGTTGTTTTCTTAGGGTATTTCTACATTACTTACCACCAATTCTTAAGTCACCAAATCTCACAACTCCTGCTCTTCCTAAGTAATAAATGTTAGGAGCTACCCAGCCTCCATATGGCAATTCTTGTAAATAATTAGAAGCTTCATGGTTACCGCCAATGAACAGCGTAAGGATAGGGGCTTTTTTTTCACCGCTGTAATATCTGTAAAGACATGCATCATTCATATGGACCAAATTTATTAAGTAATTAGTAATAATAATATAATACAAAAAATCTAATGTGACTAAGTTATAAATAATCCCATAATATATCCCACTATAGGGCATGGGCCCCCTCTATAATTCAAATGACATGTACAAACAATAAAAAGTAAATGTACAATTCTTCCCATAAATGGAAAAAGATATAAATAAATGTACAATCCATATTGTATCAATGTTGGATATCGAATTTATATTAACCGGCAATGAAAGCAATACATACTTGTGAAATGTACACATTTTTTGATACTTTGGAGGCACTGCCATAGCCTTTAAATCATCCACATTACGCACAGCTTGAAAATCACCGCAGCATATCAACAAGTCGATCTGGATGCCTTGGATCGCTTGTAACGTCTCAACACATTCATAAATTGTCTCCAACTCTCCATGGGCACATCCTTCTACCGCGATTTTCATTTTGGAAAACCAATAACAGTATGATGTAAATAATTATTCACGATAAAGCACGATCACATAAAATACCTAAATAAACTTTGTTTATAGACTTCGTTAATAAACTAGTCAATTAGTCTTGAACTTCATAATTTATTAGTAGTCGCTTCCCGCACAAATAAATAATTAACAACCACATCGACACCAACAAGAAACGAAAACGAAAACCATTTCTTATTTCAATTTACATCACGTTGACATTTGACATTTTTCTTATTTAACTTTGGACCAAACAAGCTAAGGCAATCAGTCGTAGAGCCTTATGTTATGTATAGTTGTATACTTTATTTATTTATATAATATATTCTACCGTAAAAAGTTGTGAGAGCCATGCAATACCAAGTCGGTTAATTTATTTAATAACTGCTTAAGGGACCTTATGCCTTAAGTTATTACGTAAGTTATATATTATCATATCAATATTAAAAATCCTTTACGTTTTAAATAACTAGATCGACTTGGCCAGCAGCATTATGTATACGATACATTGTTGTTTCATGATTTTTAATATTGATATGATAATACTTTTTCATTCATTGAGACTTTTTTTCCTCTTCGGTACCTTTTACGTCTAGAATATGAATAACGATTTTTCTTAAAGCTTTTCTTAATTTTTTATTATTTTTGTAGGTATCAATTTATCAAAAAATAGCGAATTTGGTTAGTAGTGTTTTTCGTTAATAGTAATTGCGCAAATCGCGCATACTGGGTATATCAAGATTCAAGACTGCTACCGAAAACGAAGCCGGGTGGTAGTTTAAGCGACTTCAAACGCAATGCAACAGAAAAAGTTGCAAAAAAGCGAAAATTTTTTTTTTGGTTCTTTTTCCTATTACTATATTTAGGTGGTAAATACATTTTTTCCTAAAATCATAGTGTATACCCTTTAATTTATAAATACTCTAAGATATAAGAGAGTTAAAATTATTATTTTAGCAAAAACTATGGATTTTCTTTGCGAAATTTTTGGTTGCATTGTGTTTGTAGTCACTAAAACTAACATCCGGCTTCGTTTTCGGTAGCAGTCTTGAGATACCCAGTATACGGATACAACGATTCATTAACTGCAAATGTAACTTAGTAATCCTATACATTTATATGGGATAATTCACGCAGTTAGTGTATCTAGAAAACTGGGGAGAAGTTATGTAATGTTTAGGTTTTCGCTAGACACTAAACTTTAACTTTTAATAATTGGTCAGTTAGTCAGTCAGTGAGTGACAAAAATAAGAAAGTTAGACAAGTTACAATTCTTAAATTAGTGGTTCGAATTGAATGAAATTTTAAATACTTATACCGTGTTTACACAATGCCTGCTTAGTAACTGAAAATTCAAGCTTCTTGTTTTATCTACAACGAAGTTAAAGCGGGTTGCCTCAATTGCTTCGAGAAAAGGATGGAACAGCCGAGCCGCTTTTTTACTCGATTTGGAGGGGGCACGGCCGTGCCCCCAGATGGTAACCGATTTTTAAATTTATTTATTAGAAACCCTAAAAACATTAAAAAAAAACATGGATTTACTCGTTACTATCTGTCTGTAGTTCAGGAAGGAACTAATAAAGTTCAGTAAAGCAAACGTTTGTGGTATACAGGGTATATCAAGACTGCTACCGAAAACGAAGCCGGGTGGTAGTTTAAGCGACTTCAAACGCAATGCAACAGAAAAAGTTGCAAAAAAGCGAAAATTTTTTTTTTGATTCTTTTTCCTATTACTATATTTAGGTGGTAAATACATTTTTTCCTAAAATCATAGTGTATACCCTTTAATTTATAAATACTCTAAGATATAAGAGAGTTAAAATTATTATTTTAGCAAAAACTATGGATTTACCACCCAAAAATGACGATATTTAAAAAATCATAAAAAATAATTGTCGCGTTTCTATGCGAAATTTTTAATTGCATTGTGTTTGTAGCCACTAAAACTACCACCCGGCTTCGTTTTCGGTAGCAGTCTTGAGATACCCGGTATAAAGACGCCCGCTACTTACCTATTTTGATTTTGGGCACAAACTAACTTTACCTACTCATAACTTTGTCACTGAAAATGTCATTACCATAAGTTTTAGAAGTATTTAACATTACTAGCGCCCGAATACTGGAACGCCATTCAAATAATAAGTTGCTCTTAACAGCGCACGGCCCACTTAGCCAGTACATTTAATCGGGATTAACGTAGTTAAGCGCCATTTATATTTAAGTTGCGTTCCAGTATTTGGGCGTAGGTGTTATATTTCTGTTTTCTATCCCGTGTTAGTGGTCATATAATCTCTATAAAGAGGCAGGTCCAAAATTGGCCTTAAAATACGCAACTTCTAAGCTGTTTATTGCATTATTATATCTCATTTCTCAAATTATCGCAAAATAATAGCGTAGGTAATACGATTATTGAAAACCGGTAACATTTTTTCAAAATAAAATGTGGTTTGCCTAGAGAATAGTTGCACGACTATTTCTTTCCTACCTGTGTTTCCTACATAGTACACTCAGCAGTAACGGTACGGACCGTCTATCTTTCCGTTCCCAACCGTCGATCTTTTGATGTCCGAATTCTTTGTTGTCATGCTGTTGGCAAAATATTAGTAGTAGTTTTCTTTCTTCACAATTCATGAAAGACAAATTTTTAATTTACGAGTATAACGCCCGAATATTGGAGCGCCAATCAAATAATAAGTTGCTCTCACCAGCGCACGGACCACGTAGCCAGTACATTTAAGCGGGATTAACGTAGTTAAGCGCAACTTACATTTAAGTTGCGTTCCAGACTCCAGTATTCGGGCGTATTTTCCGAGTTTCTCCACACGCCAATAGAATTTAGACTAGTTCGCCCGGCGATTGAAATTTCACCTTAATTCTACTTTGTACTGCATATACCTGTATGAGTATAGTAATAAGGCCATTTATTCCACCACTCTGGTCACTAGACCACTTCTATGGCAATTTCTATGGTCCGCCAGCCAGCACTAGCTGGTTGGCGAATTTATATGGTTTGTATACCATATACATTCTTACAAATCGTACTTATTATGCATGGTTTTCTCACTGCATTTTACTCTACCGTTGTAGCGAGTGGTGCTTGACTATCAAAACAACAAAAACAACAAAAAGACAGAGGTGTATCCATGTGTATCCTGAGATTTGAATTCGCGACCACCGTTAACGCGTTGGCAGTCGCGACTCGCGACTGATCTGGTACCAACAGGCTACCAGTTACCACGCAACTCACTTTCATAATATAGTCTTAATTAGACCATACACGTTCCCCTATAGGGCATAGGCCTCCTCTAAAATCAAATAAATAAATACACCCAACAGTCACACACATAGTCCTGACCCCAGATTAAGATCAATTATCTAAGTCTTGTGTCGTGGGTATCAGGAACTACGAGAGACTTTTCGGTCTCACAAACCCAGACCCGAAACAAATATTTGTGGGCCACACAAACATTTATCTCGGTACGGAGATCGAACCTGCGACATCTCGTTTCACAGGCGGCATCAAACCGTGTACGTCGCAGAGGCTGTCAAAATGTACGCATTTTTGGAATTTATGTTACGTGGGCTGTCAATGAAAGGCAGATCATTTTACGTTGGAGGTGCTCCAGATAATGACCTTTAGGCTTTAACATCTCATCCAAAGACAGTCCATTGTAAATTGGTTGGACATTTCATGATTAAACTGTTTAATAAATACGTTTCCAACAAATATTTTAATTTAATATTAGGTTTCTGCGCTTCGCCTCCATATAATTTTCATCTGTGCCCAATTTCATGCTTCTCCTTCTGTGCAATTCTCGTAAAATTGCATACTAAGATTTTCCTCCACGTATTACGTATATTCACGTATTTTTAATCGAACCCTCGATTGTAGAGGAAGCCAAAGCCGAATGGGATTCACTGGGATTTGTAAATGAATGGCGAAATAATTCAGATATACCGGGATGGTAATTCTTGGGATTGATTTTGGAAGTCAACTTAACCGAACGAATGGGACACATGATAGATTTTTCTTAAATCTATATTATGTACCTGCTAAATACTTGTATTAGAGATTGTTACTTATAGACACAATTTCAATGTGCAAAGTAAAATCAAAGTTTGTTTTTTGTGAAGCTGTGATAGAGATTTTGGCATTAATTAGTTTTATAAAAACTCTTTACCCTTCACTTTGCTCTTACACTTTAGTCAAAGTATGTGGCTTTTTCTGATTTTTTGTTATTTGATCATTATTTTTATATTTAACTAGCTATGCCCGCGACTTCGTCCGCGTGGAATTTAACAAAAAAGTTAATTAGTTTATTTTGTTTTTTTTTTGTTTGTTCTTTTTTGTGATATTCATTCGTTCGGAAAGTGCTCGAATGGAGGCCACGTAGCGGAAAGCGCAGCGTAGGACGTCCACCCACAAGATGGTCCGACGACCTGGTAAAGGTCGCGGGACGTCGCTGGATGCAGGCTGCCTCCAACAGGTCTCTGTGGAAATCATTGGGGGAGGTCTATGTTCAGCAGTGGACTTCCTTTGGCTGATGGATGGATGGATGATTCATTCGTTGGTGGGATAAGTGATGGGAGACGCCCGACGTGACGGCCCAGTAGTGGCATGTGCGTGAGCTGCGCGCACTACTGGACAGTACTTCGGCATTGCAACATTACTTAATTTTTCTAAAATAAATGTAGCCTAAGTTACTCCTTATATATATATATATATATCCTCAGCTACCTGACAAAAAAAGCCTCGTCAAAATCGGTCCAGCCATTTCAGAGATTAGCCGGAACAAACAGATAGACAGACAGACAAAAAAATTAAATATCATTTTCGGCACAGGTATCGTGTATATAACGATATGTAGTTGGACATTTTTTATATTTTCACTTTTAAAACAGACACTTCAATTTTATTTATATGTATAGATGTATAGATTTGATCAGAATATCAGTTACATTTCATCTATGACGAGCAACATATTTTTATTTTTATTTCTTCATCATCCACAGCCTGTAAGGTCCCACTGCTTGGTATAAAAATCCCCGTTCTCTCCCCTCCCCATTTTTCAGGGTGCTCCCCTCTTAGTGCAGAATGACCTGAGTATCCTTGGTGTGAATATCCGCTGTAATCTCAATCCAAAGAATCACATCGAGGGCGTAATATCTGCCACTTCACGCAGGGTTAGAGTCCTGAACAGGGTGCGTCGGTTTTTCACGCCCGGTCAGCTTTGTTGCTTGTATAAAGCGCAGGTCCGGCCGGGTATGGAGTACTGCTCGCACCTCTGGGATGGATCCGCCCAGTACCTGCTCGATGTCTTGGATGGATTGCAGCGGCGAGCCATCCGAATTGTGAATGATGCAGACGTTATGAGCAACTTAGAGTCGCTACAACTCCGGAGGGATGTCGCCTCTCTAAGCGTGTTCTACCGCCTGTATCACGGTGAATGCTCTGAAGAATTGTTCAACTTGATCCCCTCCTCTCCATTCCTAACCAAAACCACGCGTGCTGGCTTGCGAAGCCATAGCTTGACGGTCCACACCATCCCGGCGCGAACCAAACGGTTCTCAATCATGCTGTGGAATTGTTTGCCGTCTCATGTGTTCCCTCCTTCCTATAATCCTGGGTCCTTCCGCCGTAGTGTGAAGAGGCATCTTAGCAGGCCGGCATAATTGTATCTATTGGCATGGGACTGCCGTCTGATGCCAATGGATACTCTGCCTGGGTGGCATTTGCACTTACCATCAGGTGCAATGTGGCCACTATGCCGTGCCAGATTAAAAATATACCGGGTATATCAAGAGTGCTAACGAAAACAAAGCCACTACCACCCAGTTGTAGTGATTACAAACACAATGCAACTAAAAATTTCGCTATGAAACGCGACAATTGTTTTTTATTATTTTTTAAATATCGTCGAGTTTGGATGGTAAATCCATAGTTTTTGTTAAATTATAATTTAAAGCCTTGCATACCATAGCATTTTTACAAATAAAAAGGTGTACACTATTATTTAAGAAAAATCTATGTATTTACCATCCTAATATGACTATAGAAAAAAAAATCGTCACAAATTTTTGCACAACATTTTGTTGCATTGTTTCTGAAATCACTAAAACCACCACCCAACTCCGCTTTCGGTAGCAGTCTTGATATACCCTGTATATATATATATATAGGCCTCTTTCTTGTTATGCCACTTTTCTCTTCTCTTTATCTTTTGTCAGTCGCATCCAGGTTCACCAACTAAATACAAAATTTTATAAATATTACTTTCCCCGACCCGGAATTCGAACCCGAGACCTTAGCATTGTAATCTAACCGTAATAGAACAGATCGAACGACCCAATCGCTACAGTTATTAAAGTCATTACAATAGATGGTAACTCTAAATTCACTATCAACCTAGGTAGATACATATTACTGGCCTAAGCCCTCTCATCGCAATCGGCGTCATCATACAATCTTTCAATAAGGGCGCATGTGGCTTACTTAAATTAAATAATTCCAAAAAGTCAGACACGTGGCATGGGATTCGATCCCGCCTTACGGTCCGGTTTATTAGACAACGCATTTGTATAGGTATGTTTTATTTTTATTGCGATGAGTGGCGAGACTGGCATGTCATTCGCGTAATGGTAAGCATTACAACTGCTTATAAGCAGTAGCAAAAGCAAACAACACCATGAATTACAACGCAATTCTTGACATTCCACTGCGCTCGCCATCCTGAGATATTAGATGTCCAGTCTCAATATATGCGGTAGTTACTCTGGCTTTAATGTCTTTCAAACCGGAACCCAATAGTGCATTTACACTACTGTTTGGTGGGAGAAATAGACATTGTGGTGGTACATATCCAGGTGGCATCTCACATATGAAAGACCTCAAACCTATCAGCAGTGAACTACCAGTTGTATACAAGGTTTCGACAATTTCATCAACGACACGAAGCGAAGAATGAATGCGAGGTAGTATATATAAATCACATAATATAAATCAGTATTAATTACATAATTAGGGGAAGACAACTGTATTTTCTTTAAAATATGTAGGGGGTATTATCACGTACCTATCTTTGGTATTCCCATAATGATGTTCCATGTTGGTAGGCATTTTACTCGCTACCGCACACCTTGACAGGTTAATTAGCGGTTTCATTGCGAGCAGTGGCCACAAAATTAGATCGTGCTAATTGGGACGAAGTGGAAGATTTAATAAAAAGCATCTAATTGCCAGTATGCGCGGACTCTCCGGTGCGCGCACTTCTATATAGTATTGCATTACAACTAGGCCCCAGCATATCGAGGTAAACGTAGGAATACTGAATACAGTAAATAACAACATTCTTATTTTGATTTTGTGGAACTGGATGTTGAGAGACCGAAAATTCCTTCGTAGATTTTGACTGTTGGGTGTATTTATTATTTAAAAGAAGGCTATGTTTTAGTTAAAAAAAATACGACGAAAATGGTATTTGCTGAAGATAAATAATGATAGAAATAGCGCCTTCGACACCAGGTCACATAGTAATGTTATAGTAGTGCCTTAACCCAACAGAAACACGGGAGAAAAAAGACAGATTAGTGTGTGGCTCCAGTAGGCACGTGGATATGTGGATAAAAGCGCAGGCGTCGTGACGTCAGAGCGGCCGGCATAGCGCGCCAATGGCGGCCCGAGGCGGCGCCGCCAGCGCGCGCGCACCGCCCACCGCCGCCGCCGGAACGGGAAAACTCGGAAAATTTACAACCAACATGCACATACATCAACACTAATCGATATTTAATTGTGAATACTTCATATTTTAATTATATCGCACTGCAAATTTATGTTCAATGAGTGATATTGAATATGTCAAATAACATATTAATTAATGACAAGTTAAGTTGGTAAACTTTGTTGAATTGGAATAACTTTCTTCAATGTGTAAATTAAATAGAAATATCACAATCACAGTTTAAGACACAATTTTGTCCGGATTTAGCAAACGGTCGCCTTTATCACCTTTGTGATAGTATTTACATTCACAAGCAATATAATAAAGAAGTAATCGATAAGTAAACAAACAGAGGACGGTGTGAGCCCGCCGCGCGCGCCCCTTCTGTCGAACATTTTTATAGTAATGCGCGGGCACAAGGAACTCTTTATAGAGTGTGCGCGCGAGTCGACTGCACGCGCGTTCCTCCCGCCTCCACTGCGGTGTCATAGTCTCTGTACAGGCGATAGTTTGAGTGTAAACATGAGCTGGGAGCAGGAGCGGGGCAAGCAGGAGATCAACGACGCCGTCGGGAAACTCTTGGTGAACTTCAACTACGACAACATCGTGCCGCAGCCGCCCAAGTGAGTTTTGTGCCTAATTTCACGTATTTGCTATTGACGGCTGACCATCAAATGTTGATGCCAATAGTTGTTTGCTGTGTCACGTATTGAAAATAAAACGTGAAACTCTGTATCATTCAGAATTTTGCTAGGAATTAGAAAAGATGTACATACATACATTCGTTCGTTCGTCGGTTTGAATAAAATTAAGAGACACGTTTGTTGACAAAACAAACGATTTATGTTACGAATCAGAATAGAAACCATTTATCAATAACACTTTTTTATTGAAATGTGGGTGTCCTGGCACTGTTGTCTACCCCTTCTGGGATATAGGCGTGGGTTTATGTATGTATGTATATATGTACTTTTTTATTGCTGAATACAATTTCATTTAAAACGGTAATAAACAAAATAAAAATATACTTAAATAATTTTGCATAATTTATAAAAATAGCTACCTATACATTAAATTAAGAATTTCAGTGGATGACTGAATCGGAGCCGGGTTTACAACTAAACAATAAATAACACATATTATTAGTTATGTTATATTATCATAAAAAGAGTTGCCAATGTCTTTTTATATTATTAAATTCAATTTAGGTATCTCAAAACAAGATTTTTGGTTACGCTTTTTTTATATATATGGCTCTACCTTGTAATTTAATTAAGTAACAAGACTCAAGGTTTTTATAATTACAAAAATATCCACCCTTTAGTATTTTGCTATATCTACAAGTATGCATACTTCAATATCACAGTGCAGTGGAAATTAATATGTTTGTCTCGCTTACCTGGATGGTAGCGTCGTAAAGGAAGATGTTACCTCTAGTCAATCCAATGGGAAAATAATTTTGTGTAAGGTATATTTCTTATAAAATTATGGCCGATCATCTTCATTCGAAAAGATATTTAGAACTAATCATATTTGGAGACCTGCTACTTTTTTCCTTGTTTTAAAAGTTTCTCTTAAACTTACGTAATTATATATACATATATACCGGGTATCTCAAGACTGCTACCGAAAACGAAGCCGGGTGGTAGTTTTAGTGACTACAAACACAATGCAACTAAAAATTTCGCAAAGAAACGCGACAATGATTTTTTATGATTTTTAAAATATCGTAATTTTTGGGTGGTAAATCCATAGTTTTTGCTAAAATAATAATTTAAACACTTTTATATCTTAGATTATTTATAAATAAAAGGATATACACTGTTATTTTAGGAAAAAATGTATTTACCACCCAAATATGGTCAAAGGAAAAAAATAACCAAAAAAAAATTGTCGCTTTTTTTTGCAACTTTTTCTGTTGCATTGTGTCTGAAGTCGCTTAAACTACCACCCGGCTTCGTTTTCGGTAGCAGTTTTGAGATACCCTGTATATACATACAGGGTATATCGTAATTTTTGGGTGGTAAATCCATAGTTTTTGCTAAAATAATAATTTAAACACTTTTATATCTTAGATTATTTATAAATAAAAGGATATACACTGTTATTTTAGGAAAAAATGTATTTACCACCGAAATATGGTCATAGCATTTTCTGTTGCATTGTGTCTGAAGTCGCTTTAACTACCACCCGGCTTCGTTTTCGGTAGCAGTCTTGATATACCCTGTATGTATGTTTTTCCGAGGGTCTTTTTAATTAGTTAAGTATTTATAAAGTGACTGCTTTGAAATTAAAACAATTGGCCCCAGTGATGATTATTTTCATTATATCATAAAAATTAAATACTTATAAAATTAACTTAGAGTAGAAGCTCTATCATACATTACAACATAGATTTTTCTTGTTCGTAATGTTTTCTTGTCCGTTAACATTAGTAAAATTGAACTAATTATTTAAAAACAAATTGCTGTAAATTCCTTTGACAACCGAAGGTATATTCTGATTTTTCCTTTTAAAACGTATTTAGGTGAAATTATATAGCCCTTTACGAGTTATTTTTATTTGTTTTTCCAAGTTTTAGTGCATATTGGATATGACATGTATATGACAGCTAATAGAAGGGCAAAAAAGTGGCCAGCCACCACTATTTTTATTTACGGTTTTTAAGTACCTACCAGCGCTCATTATATATAAGAAATACTCCAAGAAAAAAGAAAATTATGTAATAATATACGTGTTTCATGACGTAGAAAAATCTATAAAGATTGATCCTATATAGCAGTTTTTAAATTACACGGTACAACGTAAATATAACGAAAGAGAGGCGTAATTAAATTATCTTATTGTTGACTAGTGGCTATAATATGAATGACTATTGATATAATATGTTATATGTGGGCGGAGTTGTTTGTGTGCCGGCTCTGCGCACAGGCCATGACCTGCGGCTTATAAAAGCGAACCTCCCATGTATACAGTAAATAATAAACATAATCATTACCTACTTGAAATGTCCAGATAATTCTTAAATGGTATTAAAGGTCTGTCAATTACCTACGCGTTCGATATATTTCTACTGCTATGGAACAAACAAGTAAATTATCATCATTATTATTTTCAGCCGAGGGAAGTCCACTACTGGGCTATCTCCGTAATCTGTGTAGTATATAATATTTAGCTATATATCATTTGTACTTTTATACTTATGAGAACATATATAATATGTTGTAGATGTACTTATAATGAAAAAAGGACATTAACATAAATAAAAACCGGGTTAATGTTTTTACGAAAGAACTCATCTGTTTTTCTATTTTTTTAAATAATTTTCTTTCGCTTTATCCTTCAATTTTTGAATAGCTTCGTTGTTTGTCGGTACTTACTTATTATTATTTTACTACATTTGTGCTATTGATTGCATTGCCCTTGATTTTAATCTTGTTTAATACTCGTATCATAAATGGATATTCGTTCAAATTAAAACCAGAGGTTTGGGCCGCATCTATACAGAAAATCTTTAAAAAGGGCAGCTTTTAATACACTTCTAGAATATATGAAAAACTATGGTGCAAAGAGTCTTAATTTTTTAGGTCTCACAGATTCTAGGTAGTCATGTCACGTTTATTTATTTATTTAATCCTTTTTTGCACTGTACAGAAATACTAAAAAGATATTACACAATACAAATAATAGTACAAGTGGCGGCCTTATCACACTAGGTAATTTCTTACAGATCACCATGGGATGGATATATTAACAGGAGATAGAAAGGGCAGTCTAAGGTGTAAATGAAATAATAATAATCTACAATTAATAATTAATAATAAAAATGTAACATTATCACACTAATAATACATATATATATATATATATATATATATATATACATACATATACATAAACATACTATATACCTATCCTAAAAATATACCAAATTTGCATTGTTCATGCACGTTGCATTGGTTCTAGTTACTGATATTTAACAACTAGCGGTCCGGCCCGCTTTGTGCCGACTGCAGATGGTACTTTTAGAGTTCACTGCATTTTAGAAACAGGAACTATTTTGCTTAATACCTGTTTTATATATTTAAACTCAACCTTACTCACGTACTATAAACTTCTCATCCCATTTCCTTAAGTTGAAAGAGTATCGTTTATTTTTCCATTACTTGTATAACCCACGATTACACTACTGTAGTGTATTGATAAATTTATACTCTTAGCATCTGTCGTCTCGAACTATACACTACGCGAACCAAGGGTGAGTGAGATAGATATAGAAGGAGACAGATCATAGACGTGGAGGACGGAACGGGGTGTGAAGACGTGGTGTATAGCAAACGAGCCGATAAATATTAATAATTGTATTCTACTACAATGTTACACATATTAACCGTAAATAGTGACTATTACAACTACATTTTGGGATAACAAAGGAAAGGTTAATCCAGCATTTCAGCTACTTCCATACCAAATCTCATCCAAATTGTTACAATTGGTACAGAGGTCACAAACAAAGTCACATTTATAATATTCTGTATCAGCCCATATACGTCCCACTGCAGGGCACGGGCCTCCTCTACAATCGAGAGTACGATTGAGAGTGGTTAGGCCATATAGTCCACCACGCTGGCCTAGTGCGGGTTGGCGGACTTACATACCATAGATTTTTTTATAAATCGCTATGGTATGCAGGTTTCCTCACGATGTTTTCCTTCACCGTTTTAGTGCGTGGTGATTGACTATCAATACACACATGACTCCGAAAAGTCAGAGGTGTGCCCTGGGATTCGAACCTTCGACCACCGTGAACATGTTGGCAGTCGCGTCTAGTCCGTTTACCAACAGGCCACCACGCACTTTTATAATATTAGTAGGATATTATTTTTAATACTTTAATCTGGGTGTGATATGCAGCATTTAGCAGAAAGTTAAGGTTTACGGTAACAAATGCATTTGTATTGATTTGAAAATTTCGGAGTTTCTTATTATGTTAGGTACTTTAACTACCTACTGCTTTTTTGGCACAAGATTTTGATTACTTAGTTTTGTGGTTACTTAATTTTTGGTAATGAGTCAAAATCACAGAACAGTTGAATATGGTTCTGTGGTCAAAATAGATCCGAAGTTTTGGATAAAATACAAAATATTGAAGCTCAAAATAAACCTAACAGAGGGGCTCACACATTTTATTTGTACCTATAACCATAAAGTAATTCCCTGTAACCGTTGATATTCTGTCAAAAAGGCCGCACATCCCAATTCCCAACTACGCATCAATCTATCAAGCAGTCACTCGAAATAATTTAGATAGCGTATAATCACACCCGACATCCATCCGAAATTCTCGTAATTAATTGCACATAAGCACTCAAATGCATTAGGAGAGTATCTCCGAGTCGTGGTAAGGTCAGCGGTGTCGTTCCTACAAGTCATACAAACTGCCGCCACTTATTGAAACGGCACTGCGTTATCTATTATCCGCTCCTTGTTTATTAATTTCCATCGGCCGCCGGCACTTCTCATCTTTTCATGAATACATAGATTACACATATATACAAATTAAACTATTTAAAAGTTGGCCAATAAGTGTTAGTAATGAAAAGAATAGAGTCATTAAATTACCTTTAGAATTAACTAGGTATAGAATTTATAAATATCTATCTTTGTTTTAAAATCTAAACTGTTGACTTGCCTAAATCAAATAAGTGTTTTTTTTTTTATTGTTTTGAATGGCGAGACGAGCAAGCCGTTCGCCTGATGGTAAGCGATACGACCGCTCATAAACAGTAGCAATATTCCACTGCGCTCGCCATCCTGAGACATAAGATGTTAAGTCTCAATATGTCCAGTAGTTGCTCTGGCTACAATGTCCTTCAATCCGAAACACAACAGTGCATTTAAGCAGTGTTGTTTCACGGGAGAAATAGACATTGCGGTGGTACCTACCCAGATGGCTTCTCACATATGAGAGACCTACCACCAGTAAATGTATGTTGTAAAATGTATTTGGCTATTACATTTTACAACATACAAGAGCTTTGCTATTAATTGCGACACGTAATCAATTTTAGTTGCGCTGTTGGCAGTTGCGGTGATACGCTTTTGTTATTCGATCGATGAAGTTTTCTAGTCGATACAATGTATGAGTAAATTTTGGTTGTAGAGTACGCGGGCCGTGTGACGATCTTTATCAAGTTCCCTTCCTGCCTAGGAGCGATTTATTTCCGCGTGGCGCAGCGATAAATGCGCCTGCGCAAACATTCATATTATGGGGCGCTTATCTCCCGTCGAGGGCGTCCCCGCCCGCTAAACCTCCATCCCGTCTCAAGTTGACGTTCAATATTTACATATTACTGACTAATTAATAACTGTATCCTTAACAGCAACGGGTTATACAAAATTAATTTAATTATCTAAATAAATATCTTGTCTCTTTGTGGAAAGACGATGAAACCTTTCTGAAAAAAATATGTGAATAGGAGCGATCTTATTTACATAGATTCCATAGATATTAGGAACTATGTACAAAACTACTTACATACGAAACAATAACAATTCAGGAATTTTTATCGATATGTCCAATTGTAGGTATTAAAATAATTTGGAACTTTCCGCATCGTTTAAACAACGCCGATATTTAGCAACATCCGGGGCGGTTGGTTTAACATCACTTCCGAGATATAGCGGGACTCAATATTCAAAACATCTGTGAGACGATCAATCCAAAGCAAAGTGCAAGCAGCGGTAAAGTACAAACTCATCCCAATACGAACAAAGATAATATTTACACATTATAAATACTGTAAAACTTCACCGATACAAAGCTATATTAACCAAAACTTACAAACACGCGCATGTAAGATTTTTTAATTGTTCCCCGGCTGTGGTGTAATTCCGATTGCCAAACACGGAGTTCTAATGGAAATTCCTTTGGAATTAAATTTTACGGCATTGTCTACAATGAAAGAGCTCGCTGGATTAAGATTTCCTCGAGGTCGCTGGCGGCGCACCGGTGCGAGCAAACATCCCGTCGGTTTGCGGAGGTGATTGTAGCCGGCAGTGTAAGTGGGGGCGCAAACACGTCACAGGTGCCGCCGCGAGCCCTGCACCCCCGTGTTTGCTCGGGCCACTTCGCGCCCTTCGCACACTTGGCCCACTTTGACATTGACTTTCCAACTTTGGCGCTTAATCAACTTCGTTTCATGAATGAAGAACATAGCACAGGCACTATAGGCTAATGAATACGTTCTAACTTCTTATATGCAAAGTGGTACGGTCCCTGCACCTCACTGCATTAGAATATTTTATAATAAGCTTTCCGTGGCATATACAATTTAAACACATGTTTTATATTGTTTCGTTATTGAATTAGGTCGTCGAGATTTGATATAATGTGATGTGTGCTTATGTTCAAGCAAAATAGTTAAATATTTATTACTGCCACTCTTTAAAGCAACACTGTTAGCCTTTTGTCCACCACTCCGTGCGATGTAGTGGATTTCACGCAATAATATACGATTTTCTTACTATTTTTTCTCCTCAATCAAAACATATTACAATAATTGTGGATTCGAACCCAACTTCGTCCCAATAAGCCGTGTTACCACTAGCTAGCTGTCAGCCACTCTTTGTTTACCAGATAAACACAGCGGCATGGGAAAGCGCACCGCAGGAGCACAATAATTTTTAATTATTGGAGTGGCGGCATGTGAGTTAGACTGCGGGCTCCGTCGGACACTGTCCAGCGTGTTTCAAATATTGACAGAGTTGTAATCTAACCGGCACCGAGAGTGTTTAGCGAGGTGCCGGTAATGCACGCGGTTAACACTGACGCCACTAACACCGCTCTTCATTACCGCCTCACTATTTGTTTCCGATACCCGCTAAATGTTATTCGCAACAACGCAGCGTTCCCCCCTACTTCCAATCAGTGATACTTCATCTATGAGGATCAAAATACGTCCACTTTGAAATGAAAGTAAGTTTTACGAATTTTATAGCGGATTTGGTTTGACTTTTACATTTTTATCTTCCTGAATGACGTTTCGATTATTTTGCTTTCGTAGTCACTGAGAGGACTGAAGTGTTAGTCCAAATAGAAAATTAAACTAAATCCGCGATAAAATCCATAAAAAAATAGTTTTATTTCAATGTGTAACGTTTGCCTAAATCTAACAAACTATTATACCTACGTGGACTTTTGGTCTTAGTTAATTACTGTTAATTGTAGTCAGTTATGGTGTGCCAACCCGCACTAAACCAGCGTGGTGGACTATATGGCCTAACCACTCTCAATCGTATTCTGGATTGTAGAGGAGGCCCGTGGCCTGCAGTGGGACGTATATGAGCTGATACAGAGAGTAGTTAGTTGTTAGTTGAACATAAGCTACTGTACTACACACTTGAGTCTTGGTCTCTTTGTTTGGCTTCGTAGTCAGTTTTAATGTTGTAAAAAGTTACTAGCCTATTAAAGGGAATTCCCCGTAGGCCGTAGGCAGTACCAAAATGTTGTTGGTCTATTTAATGTAGGTATACCTACCTAGTACCTACTAACTAAGTAGTAGTAATTATACTATAATGTTGCGTTCGAGTTTATGTCTAATTATTTTACCTTACCAAAAAATGTTTAATCTCCATCAATATCAAGGTAATATAAGTCAATGTTAATCTCTGATTGACAACTAATTCAAAGTAATTAATTCTTCCTATTTTATCTAATCAGACATGAGGAGATCCGTAGGAGAACCAAGGTTACCGACATAGCCCATAGGATTGGCAAGTTGAAGTGGCAGTGGGCCGGGCACATAGCTCGTAGAACCGATGGCCGTTAGGGCCGAAAGGTTCTCGAGTGGAGGCCACGTACAGGCAAGCGAAGTGTCGGACGCCCGCCTACAAGGTGGACGGACGATCTGGCTAAGGTTGCAGGAAGTCGCTGGATGCAGGCCGCTTCCAACAGGTCACTGTGGAGATCCTTGGGGGAGGCCTATGTTCAGCAGTGGACTTTCTGTGGCTGATATGATGATGATGATGATGATTTTATCTAAACTAATAATAAACAGAAGAAAGATTTGATTATTAGTTTACATTGAATATGCTCTGAAACTACTGGACCGATAAGAAAAAATATTTCACCAATAGTATCTTACATATTTAACCTGCATACCATAGCGCCATCTCTCTCTCGATCTCCCAACACTGCTTGTCACAGCGGGAGATGTAGACTACAACCCTCCTAATTGCCAAGAATTATACGTCTGCACATACAACGTAAAATCATTACTTTCAACGCAGAGAATGATATTGTTAAAGTACTCTCTGGAAAAAATTAAATACGATATCATAGGCTTAGTGGAAGTCAGAAGAAGTGGTAATAATATCCTGGAAGATGAAAACCATATTTTCTGTCACACCGGAGAGTCAAAGGGACTTCATGGAGTCGGTTTCCTCATTAAGAAAAAATACAAAAATAACATAGAAAACTATATAGGCTTATCCGAAAGGGTATGTGTGCTTAACTTAAGCTTTGCATCGATGAAGATCTCAATTATTCAAGTTTATGCCCCCACCTCTGAAGCTACTGAAGAAGAGATTGAAGAGTTTTACGAACTATTAGAAATCGCTCGAAGCCTTACAACAGGTAAAGTTATACTACTAGGAGACTTCAATGCAAAAATAGGCCAAAGAAAACCAGAGGAAAATTCTATTATAGGACCATTCTGCTACGGAAAAAGGAATAATAGGGGCGAAAAACTTGTACGATACGCTTTTAAAAATAAATTTACAATAATTAATACAATATTCAAGAAAAACAAAAAACAAATGTGGACTTGGATAACGCCGGACCAGCAAAACAAAAATCAAATAGACTACATTTTGAGTAACTGCCCAAAACTCTTCACTAACATGGATGTTATAAACAGAATATCCTTTCCTAGTGACCACAGACTCCTGAGAGGAACAATAACATTAATCAAACAAAAGAAAACTAGACGTACATTCGATTCAATTCCAGTAACCAACCTATCATGTAAAAAATCACAAGAAATTTACATAACTACGCTAAGGGAGAAATTAAAATATATATGCTGGGAAGACGAAGATGACATAGAGTCTTACTATTCCAAGATAGAGTCTGCAATACAAGAGAGCTTGAGGAACTCGATGTTCACAAAAATAAAGAAAGAAATAATATCCGAGGAAACTAAGAACCTACTCAAAAAGCGTACTTCTCTACAACACAAACCTTTCAAAGATAAACATGATAAAAAAGAACTTTCAAAACTTTACAAATCTACAAACAAACTACTTAAAAGGGACTATGAAAAACATAGAATGGAAATTATTGAAAAACATTTATTAACATCAGGAAGTCAAAAGAAAGCTTTTAAGCAGTTAAATACCGAAAAATCCTGGATCTCTACCCTGAAATCACAAAAAAAGGGGCAGAAGCAAATAACAAGAAGAGACCTAGTAAAAATTGCCTCTGAATTCTACAAGAACTTGTACTACGACCAATCTAGCAATAATAAGTGCTACGAAAAGTATTCAGAGTCAGACGACAAGAATATAGAGATTCCACTCTTCAACGGTGAAGAAATAATAAAGAAAATTAAGAAATTGAAAAAGGAAAAGAGTCCAGGCGCTGACAACATCTCAAACGAAGCGTTAATATTTGGGAGCCACTCATTGTTGAACCCTCTCATTACCTTATTTAATAAAATACTCGAGAAACAAAAAATACCTTCTAAATGGACAAAGTCACGGATAATCTATCTTATATATAAAAATGAATCGCAAAATGTGTTGGTAACCGCATAATTCAACAACACCTGGACCAATTTGGCTGATTTTGGTCTTAAAATATTCGTGGAAGTCCTGGGAAGGTTTTAGGGGTGAGAAAAATAGGAACATTTCTGAGGAAGATACTAAAAACCTTTTTTTTGGGTATCGTTCAAGCGTGATGCGTCCAGCCAGTATAGGATGATCTTTGTTTATTTGACGGGAGACGTAAAAGACGGTCCAGCTTCAACTACCACCCAACGTAAAATGATCTATCTTTCCATTGTCTTTCATTGACGGCTGACGAAATAGAACAAAATTAAAAAAATGTGTACATCGTGTATATAATATTATCTAGATACGGCGTCTTGCGCGTAATTTTGTTAAATGTAAATTAAAACGATGTCCACATCTACCAAAATCGCCCATTGTTTTTTGAGATTATTGCAACAGTTTTAAACAAAGTATACTCTATCGAAGCGTTTTGCCGGAGTATACCAAAATATATCTAATTATAATTTTTCGTTTTCATAAACGACATTGTTTTTTGAATTTATACTTTTAGATGCGCTGGGGGACATATTTAAATTTCGCATTAGTATTGTTTTCAGACTCAAGAATAAAAAAAATATTGGTACGTTGATGCCGTATCTAGACATTATAATGAAACGATATGCAGTTTTATATTTTTAAATATTTGTTCTATTACTTACGTCACCTGGTAAGGCAGTATGAAGGTTTTATTAATTTGTATATGGTAACGTAATAGACGCGACTGCCAACAAGTTAACGATGGTCACGGGTTCAAATCCCAGGGCACACCTCTGACTTTTCGGATTAATTTCTACGTGAAATAAAATCCGCCAACTCGCACTAAGCAAGCAGGGTGGACTATAATATCTTCTTCTATAATATAAAAATGAATCACAAAAAGTGTTGGTAAGCGCATAACTCAACCAATTTGGCCAATTCTTTTTTTAAATGGTTATTATTACTTTATTACTAACAAAAAGTAATGGCGTGCAATATTATTAGGAAAAACAGCATTTTGGTGCTGAAATAAGGGACGTAATATTGGATGGACAATAAAAAACGCTAAAGTTTTTAATGTCAAAATTTCATAAGGCAATCTTTATATGTACATGTATATGGAGAGACGGGATATAATAGAGTGGAAGGTACGGGAGAGGGCTGGGATAGCTGACAGATTTGATAGGACGAAATGTAAATGCACGTTATAAGACGGGATGGATAATAAAAGAAAAAGGACGGGACGGATCGGGAAGAGACTGAACAGACGGATGAGACGGGATTGAGCCAGACAGTAGGATAGCTATGTCAAGTTTAGGTATACAAGAGATTAATACGAAAAATAACATGTATTTGGTGTGGAGTGGAATCAAAAAATATATGCACCCAGGCGAAGCTGGGTCGGGCCGCTAGTCCTAATATACAAAAAGGGAGACCCAGCAGATATAAATAACTACAGACCAATCAGCCTATTGCCATCAATGTATAAATTATTTGCAATGTGTCTGGAAAAAAGGATAGAGCCAACTCTAGAAAAAAGCCAACCAACGGAGCAGGCAGGTTTTCGTGAAGGGTATTCAACAGTGGACCAAATACACACACTGGATCAAATAATAGAGAAATATGAAGAATTCCAGAAAGATCTCTACCTCGCGTATGTGGACTACGCCAAAGCGTTTGACTCCATCTCACACAAAAGCATATGGGAAGCTCTAAAATGTCAAAAACTCCCATATACGTACATCAATATAATAAAAGACATCTACAATAAAAGCACAAGTCAAGTGAAACTAGATAGATTGGGCCCAGAATTTAATATCCGTAGAGGTGTGAAACAAGGAGATCCACTATCACCCCGGATTTTCATAGCTGTTCTCCAAAATATAATGAAAAATCTAGACTGGGATAGAAAAGGCATACTTATCGATGGCAAGTACCTCAGCAACCTAAGATTCGCGGATGATATAGTTATTTTTAGTAATACATCAAAGCAATTAGAATTAATGCTTACTGAACTAAGCGCAGCTAGTGAAAACGTCGGCCTACTACTAAATACCTCAAAAACAAAGGTCTCTACCAATGGCAAAAAAAATCCTATCAAAATTAGCCAAACACCTGTAGAGTATGTAGAGAGCTATATCTATCTAGGTAAACAAATATCATTCAAAAGCTCAAGACATTTAGACGAAATAGACAGGCGAATTAATATGACATGGAAAAAATATTGGAGCTTTAAAGAAATTCTAAAATCCAAACTTTCAATAAACTTAAAGAAAAAAGTTTGGATTCGAGCCTACTACCCTGCCTATCATACGGCGCTCAAACTTGGATCTTTAATAATACGACCATGTCAAAAATACGCTCGTATCAGCGGGGTATGGAGAGAAGCATCCTTGGTATAAAGATTTCAGAAAAACAAAACAGCACAAAGATTCGACAAAAAACACAAATATTGGATGCATTGCAGCACACACAACGCCTGAAATGGAAATGGGCCGGGCATATTGCCCGATATTCTAAAGACAGGTGGCCTAACCGCGTAACGAAATGGACAGGTCCTGGAGGAAAAAGAAAACAAGGCAGACCAAGAGCTCGCTGGAACGACGATGTTGTAAAGATAGCTGGAAAAAACTGGATGGGAATCGCGCAAGACAGAAATAAATGGAGGCAACTGGAGGAGGCCTATACCCGAAAGGGGCCACGACAGTAAATAAATTAAATATTAAGTAACTATAGTTATAGGTAAATCAAGTAAATATTAAGGAACCATAGTTAGTCTTAGATTTTATTTCTTTATTTTCTTACTTTATTTTATATTTAGTTAATAAAAACTATAATATGCTTGTAATATGTTACTGTCATGGAAATAAAAAGGCTTATTATTATTATTATTATTATTATACCATAGCGCCAACCCGCATTAGGCCAGCGTTGTCGACTATATGACCTAATCACTCTCAATCGTACTCTCGATTGTATGGGACAGAGGGACGTATGTATGTATATTGGCTGATACAGAGATCCTAAATTATTTCTGATGAATATAGGCGATAGAATATTTTCAAAGAGTGTATCTGCGCTCGAGCGGACAGGCCGTGTCATGAGTCTTTTATAAAATGTAAATAACACTTTACCCGTTAATTAAACCGTTAAAAATTCGATTTTCACTCTGTAACAAAATATTCTAATATCAGGGATTATAATTCCTTAATATAGACGTTTCGCCACTGAGTTCTTCTTGCAACAAGTTAAGATTAATTAATCCAAGAGCACAGCTAAGTAAGAGATGCAATGTATTACCTGTAGTGAATAACCAAGCTTTTCTTTAGTGATGCAATTTTATAAAAGCTAGGTACGAGTGGGTGCCCGAACCACCTATTTACCAAGATATCGCGAGCCGAGTGGACGTTATCGGCGACGATGTGGACACAGATGGGCGCCCAGTGTTCTCAGGCGTCTTACCCTCCCTATTGCGCACTAATTGAACCCATTGCGCTCCATATATACGTCTTATCCACAGTCTTATCACAACATTTTCAACTGTTTCAAGAACTGTACCGATAATTACAGTTGTAGAGATACTGAAATCATTATAAACCAAACTCGAACTGTCTGAGGGCAATTTTATAAATATACTAGCGGCCCGACCCAGCTTCGCCTGGGTGCATATATTTTTTGATTCCACTCCACACCAAATACATGTTATTTTTCGTATTAATCTCTTGTATACCTGAACTTGACATAGCTATCCTACTGTCTGGCTCAATCCCGTCTCATCCGTCTGTTCAGTCTCTTCCCGATCCGTCCCGTCCTTTTTCTTTTATTATCCATCCCGTCTTATAACGTGCATTTACATTTCGTCCTATCAAATCTGTCAGCTATCCCAGCCCTCTCCCGTACCTTCCACTCTATTATATCCCGTCTCTCCATATACATGTACATATAAAGATTGCCTTATGAAATTTTGACATTAAAAACTTTAGCGTTTTTTATTGTCCATCCAATATTCCGTCCCTTATTTCAGCACAAAAATGCTGTTTTTCCTAATAATATTGCACGCCATTACTTTTTGTTAGTAATAATAACAATTTAAAAAAAGAATTGGCCAAATTGGTCCAGGCGTTGTTGAATTATGCGGTTACCAACACATTTTGCGATTCATTTTTATATATAAGAAGAAGATATTATAGTCCACCCTGCTGGCTTAGTGCGGGTTGGCGGATTTTATTTCACGTAGAATTTAATTCGAAAAGTCAGAGGTGTGCCCTGGGATTTGAACCCGTGACCATCGTTAACTTGTTGGCAGTCGCGTCTAGTACGTTACCATATACAAATTAATAAAACCTTCATACTGCCTTACCAGGTGACGTAAGTAATAGAACAAATATTTAAAAATATAAAACTGCATATCGTTTCGTTATAATGTCTAGATACGGCATCAACGTACCAATATTCTTTTTATTCTTGAGTCTAAAAACAATATTAATGCGAAATTTAAATATGTCCCCCAGCGCATCTAAAAGTATCAATTCAAAAACAATGTCGTTTATGAAAACGAGAAAATTATAATTAGATATATTTTGGTGTACTCCGGCAAAACGCTTCGATAGAGTATACCTTGTTTAAAACTGTTGCAATAATCTCAAAAAACAATGGGCGATTTTGGTAGATATGGACATGATTTCAATTTACATTTCACAAAATTATGCGCAAGACGCCGTATCTAGATAATATTATATACACGATATACACGATGTACACATTTTTTGAATTTTGTTCTATTTCGTCAGCCGTCAATGAAAGACAATGGAAAGATAGATCATTTTACGTTGGATGGTAGTTGAAGCTGGACCGTCTTTTACGTCTCCCGTCAAATAAACAAAGATCATCCTATATTGGCTGGACGCATCACGCTTAAACGATACCCAAAAAAAAAAGGTTTTTAGTATCTTCCTCAGAAATTTTCCTATTTTTCTCACTCCTAAAACCTTCCCAGGACTTCCACGAATATTTCAAGACCAAAATCAGCCAAATTGGTCCAGGCGTTGTTGAATTATGCGGTTACCAACACATTTTGCGATTCATTTTTATATATAAGAAGATATCAGCTAATACCATGTTGCTTTAGACATATATTTTGGAGATGTAAATACAACGCAAGAGTAAAATGTAATATTTCCCCAGCGCCGTTACTATGCGTATAAGTCTACGAAGACGCTAGCTAGGTACGAGCACGATGCATTAAATATATCGATACCTTAAATGTATTTAATTTAAAGTGCTTTACCTTTCCGTTGTGTAATGAAAGCCTTCAATGCGCTGTACGGCTTTTCTGTTGCTAAATATTCATGGAACAGAGCCGTCAATCCGTGTCCGTCCGTGGCCTGGGTGAGTAAAATCGAAGCGGTACTAGCTACCACCATATCAGAGATAACAGCTTTATTGTTGAGTATCGTCTTTAAAGTATGTACAATAATGTAACCGAAGTGTGTACTCGTACCAGCAATTGTTTTACAGAATTTATAACGCTCAAGTGTGGCAGCGATCAAGTTCAATAGGAATCAATCGGCCCAGTTAAACTTTATCTTTTACTTTTACATAAGACTTCAGACTTAAGATATTCTCATTGCTGGGGGTCGTGACCGCCACCATGGACAATTATTTTCTTTACTGATGTCACCATCTTGGTCTGTATTTTGCGGTGTAAGTCCTCCTGTATGCTAGGGTCAAGAACGGCGCGGATATGATATTGTACTTACATGTTTAAAATAAAAGCTAAGAAAATTCAAAGACAATCGATATATGTTTTTAACATTCACAATACCTATGTAAAATTCTTCATATACAAGTAAATGATATGTGCATGTAGTTTCCGGGATGTGAAGGCGCATCGGATTGCATTCGCAGAACCGTTGGAGCTTATCGGACGGCCGAGGCGTATCTGTTAGTGGACACACCCTTTATCTGTTTTATTCAATAATCGTTTATATGCCTACTATGATATGGTCACCGCTTATTTGAATTCCTTATATACCTAAATTTAAAAAAGAGTAAAATAACATTCATTATTCAATGTTTATTTATTGCAACTTAACAACAAAAAAGTGTTTTAGTTATTTTGAGTGGCTTAATCAGTCAACAACAACATAAAATGCATAAATATCTATAGAATAATGCTCATTTAACCTGCGCATTATTATAATTCTCAAGAATTTAAACTTAGACATAGCCAATATTTGCCGGTAACATCAGTGCCCCAAGCAGGAACATTTGGCTCTATAGTATAGTAATCGTAATGGTAAAATTTTGTATGGGAATTTGACAGCGCCATTGTGAGCGTATTTGGAACTAAATTATGGCAGCGGGAAACGTTTACGACACTATAGTATGGTAATCGTATAGTCTAGCGATAGTTTTACTATACAAATGTATGAAAAGTAGTAGCAGGAATAATTTTTGACGTATAGTATCGTTGTAGTAATAGTATAGTAATCGTTGTCACGATACTATTACTATACGATACTTCAAAATGTTCCTGCTTGGAGTACAGATAACAGCATCAGATTAAATGTATTCAGTATATCATACGCTTATAAAAAAACTAAGATTTTACACCTCAAAATAATTCTATAAACGCACCTGATAGTATTTAATATAATAAAAAGTAGTATTTGTGAGAAAATTATCCCCTTTCCATTAAATTCCGATGCCCGATACGTTCCCCTTTCAATTGGTTTGGACACTGTTTGGACATGACAATATTCCCAAGGGATTCACAGCCAGGTGACTTTTAATCTAATCGTGACGTGCATGTGTAATAGTGAAACAATCTTTAAGTGGCAGAATAATGATTGTAAAAGTCATCTGTCCGCTACTGGTGTTTAACAGCGCCATTAATTGTTTAATGGTGGTTGTTACATCGACTGTAAAGATAACTGCGGCGGGGGATGTTTATAGGAAGCCAGCGCGCGGTGACAGAACTCCAAGTTATAGCCCTCTTGCATATTGGTTAAGAAACATTAAAGCGTTTAAGTAAACTAAACAAATGAGTAGAATATGATATACATACTTTTATTTATACTTTCTTGAAATTGCTTTTGAATTGAGCAGTTATAGAACTTATATTAAAATGCATATATCTAAGCACAAAAACCAAAAGTATCCATTTTTATAAAATTATTCATATGATGAAAGTTATGGTAATTCCAACATACATTTTTGATCAATATTAATATATTATGCAGATCTTCAGTTTCTTTCAGTTCTAAATGTTATTTAATAAGTATAAAATAATTAACGTCTGTTGGCAAAAACAATTAAACCAATTTGATTAAATTTTTAATAAATTAAGGCACGATGATTAAAAATTAGTGATTCAGGCACTATTCAAACTTGGTAACGTTTAAGGCGTTTTACTCAACATTTGTATCATTGTTTATATTATGGAATCGTGCACTGAAATGTCTGCCAACAAACTGCATTGCGTACTGCGTAGTATTGGCAAGTTTACGTGGTAGATGTGCGGTGGGCGGCTGCGGCGGCGCAACACTGAAGGCAGAAATAGCGTGGGCGGGCTCGTCACAGATGACAGCTATCTGCTCTGTTTATGACTTCCTCAGCCAATGGCCTCCGGGTGCTAGAGCCCGTGTGCCAAATGTGTACCTGGATAAACAGATTCTTTAGTTTTGTTTAAATATTTCTCTTTTAATTCCTTTAATGAACACTAAAGTAATTTTGAAAATAAAATGTATCTTGTATTTAACTAAAACAATAGTGAGAAAATATAATTGACAGAAAGAATGCTCCTCGAGTCTGGATGTGTTGAATTTGTTTATTGAATAGGAACCTTTCTTTCGTGATTAAAAAAGTAGCTTATGTTGTTCGCCAGGAAATAAATTTACGTTTAATTCCGAAAATTTACGGCAGACTATGTATTGATCTTTGATAACAAACATAAAAAAGCAACATACACTCGAATTGAACCTCCTCCTTTTTTTGAAGTCGGATAAAAAAGACAACCAAACACATTTATTGGGTTCCCAGTTTTGAAAAAGAAACTACAGAACACAAAACAGTCACAGTACAGTCCAATAGATATTGTCGTATATAAATAATTGTAAATATATAATAAAGTATTTTTAGATGTGATATTCAACCGAAAATATATCATTACGTACGTAATATCAGAACTACGGAACGAAAAAAAATTAAGAACTTGTTTATTAATCTTTTTCATCAATTTTGTTAATGTTGTGAAATAGAGAATTCCACGACATAATGCCTATGGAGTCATTGATGAATCACATTTTCCTGTTAGTCCTATCGTCAATCTCAAAAAATGGTTTCTACGTTGGTTTTATAATACATTTTGTAATGTGTTACCTATCAATATGTTGCATAAAAGCCTAATTAAAGCTAGAGCAGTACATAATGTTAATAAAAATAGTATTCTTTGGTTGAGTACTGAAGCCGTACCATGTAAGTCTTCGTGCCACATTCACTTTATTTTGTCAAAAAATCAAAAGTGTTACGTGTCACGTATCACTTTTTATTTTCTTAAACTTGAAAAACGAAATGCTCCAGAACTTTAACTTGATGATTTAATATGGGAATACTATTATAATAATTCTTGATTTGTTCATTTATAAAAACAAGACTACATCGGATCATAACCGCTAGAGTAAACCTTGAATATCAATTAAAAAAACGGCTACGTAAACAACATTTTGTCATAAAAAATCTTTGATAAATGTAGTTGGCACACGCTGTAACGATATCTTTATTTACAGTCATCAATCAAACTGTAAATTCAAAACAAGCGGGCGCTACTAGTTTTGCACATTGTGTTACCAAAAACACCGCCGGCAGCTTGCTAAACAATGCCTCTAAATACTGAGCTAAGCATAGCCCAAATATTGCTTACAACGTGTTCGCCGACCAAACGCGGCACGTGCAGTACTAAATCTCGCTGTTTGACCTTGAAAAAATATAGACCTCACTAATATCAAGAGTTGTAGATGGATTTGATATAAGGATTAAAATATGGGCCAAAACATCTCTGTTTACTTTTTCATACCTATCTTTGTTTGGTATTTGATTTGTATATATGTTAACGGAAATGTATGAAATCCGTCATTGTATACAATTCCTAGGAAATCTATATAATTCCTAAAATCGCCCGGAAATGTGTTAAATAAATTACATTTGACACATTTCCTAGGAAATCTATACATTTCCTAAACAGTGATCAGAAATGTAAGATATTTAAGATATCAAGGGGTAAGCGGGGATAGCGGAGCGAGGTATTGCATCATCCGATCGTAAAAGGTCCATGCGTGTAGGTTAGCTTTCTTTATATATTTTTTTTAATTGCTGTTATGACGAGACGTGCATGCCGTTTGCCTGATGGTAAGCGATGCGACCGCTCATGAACAGTAGCAAAACCAAACAACACCTTGAATTGCAAAGCAATGCTTGGCATTCCACTGCGCTCGCCATCCTGAGACATATAGATGTTTAGTCTCAATATATCCAGTAGTTACTCTGGCTACAATGTCCTTCAATCCGACACACAACAGTGCATTTAAACTGCTGTCTGACGGAAACAGACATTGCGATGGTACCCACCCAGTCAGTCTCTCACATATGAGAGACCTACCACCAGTAAAGTGGTAGGTTAGGTTAGGTTAGGTTAGTATTTATTTATTTATTTATATAATATAAATTCTATAATAGTTAAGTATTATAAAATTTAACGCTATGATTGTTACCTATGATAAAAAATATTACTCTCATTTGAACAACGTGTTTTATTACAGAAACCATTATTATTATACATTTCCTAATACGATATTGGAATTTTATACAATGCCTAGGAAATGTATACATTTCCCAGGATATGTATGTATAAAATAATTATTGAAAGAATATTTTATACATTTCCTAATCAGCTTCGGAATTGTATACATTTCCTAGGAAATGTATACAATTCCTAGACTTCATACATTTCCGGTAACATATACATAATTACAAAACTTCTAATTTCTATACAGAGTATATCAAGACTGCTACCGAAAACGAAGCCGGGTTGTAGTTTTGATGACTACAAACACAATGCAACTAAAAATTTCGCAAAGAAACGCTACAATTATTTTTATGATTTTTCAAATATCATCATTTTTGGGTGGTAAATCTATAGTTTTTACTTAAATAATGATTTAAACTCTTTTATACCTTAGAGTCTTTATAAATAAAAGGGTATACACTATTAGTTTAGGATAAAAATGTATTTACCACCCAAATATGACAATAGGAAAAAACAATACAAAAAAAATCGTCGCTTTTTTGCAACATTTTCTATTACATTGTGTCTGAAGTCGCTTAAACTACCACCCTTTTCGGTAGCAGTCATGATATACCCTGTATAATATATGAGGATGTATAATTGTAACTTTGTCAGTCTCTCACTTCATTCAATTTCATTCAACATTCTTACTCAATACTTTTTCATTTACTTACAAAAAAAAATGTTATCATCTCTTTATATGTCATGCACTAAAGTTTTTCTTTTTGTACAAAAGTTTTTGGACTTAATTAACTGTATTCTGTATCATAATTGAATATTTTTTTTATACAAATCCTTGTAAACTCTATAATTGTGTACTTAATATTTCATTACTGGATGTATTAAGCAGACTGGGCTCTGTGGCCTACCTTGGGAAAGGCCTATTTCTAGCACTGGACTGCAATGGGCTGATGATGATGGTTTTATTACTTATTTATTACATTTTTATATACTGTATCAGTCCATATACATCCCAATGAGGGTGCGGCCCTCCTCTACACAATCGAGACTACAATTGAGAATGCACGATTGATTTAAGCCATATAGTCCACCACGTTGGCCTAGTTCAGGTTGGTGAACTTTACAACCATAGAAATTCTTACAAATTGCTATGGTATTCAGGTTTCCTCACGATGTTTACCTTCACCGTTATAATACATGCGTGGTGATTGACTATCAATATACACATGACTCTGAAATATCAGAAGTGTCTCCATGAATTTAAACCCTCCACCAACGTGAATATGTCGGCACCGCGTCTGGTCCGTTTTACCAAGAGGCTACCACGCAATTCAACACACTTCTTTTTATATATAAAAAAATATAACGTAATATGTATTTACCGATTGATGTATAATCATCGCATTCCTTTAAAATTAATTTACGTTTATTATCCGGTATAATACCAAGCAGACATCATAAATCATACTTGTTTTATATCAAACTTAAACAAAAGCTGGGGATTTATTCTCAAGCAACAAACACATAGTAAACACGTGCCGTCGATTGGTTTTCTGAAGCCAAAGCACTTGTGGCGCGTACGTACCTACTCAGATTTAACCATACTACATTTAAAGTAAGATTTACAATATGGAGATGATTATGATATCTACTATTGAAACACCGAACACGTGCACGATTTCAAATGATTTTTTGTCGGTTTATCTTTCGCACTTTAGGGATCTACGTAATCATTAATATTAATCTAAATTCTATGTCTCTAACGATGCTAAATTTTAATTTTAAAGTGCAAAGTCTTAATAAAACTCTTTGTTTTCAACTCCTATTTGTTGTTTCTTTCTATTTAATTTCGATGCAGATTAAAGACAAGCTATTGTTCCCGAGAGTCTCGCTAAGCTTTGTGTCAATTGTTTGCTTACCGCTGTAACAGCGGCGCTGTTGATCCATGCCGACAGGAGTTGCAGTGGTGGGTGTATGGGCGGGAAAGTTTCTGTAAAATGTTTCCTTTTCACTATTAATTCAGCTAAAAAGATCCCCATCTCCTTCGTTAACATGATAAGATTTTTATGACTTCTTGCTTCATGAATTCTTCTTCGCAATAAGTAAAACTGTTAAATTATTATTATAGATTTTTAGCGATTTGGTAAAATTCATAAAGAAAATTGGCCAAAATACTTCATTTCATATCAAACTTCATTAATCTACTTGCTATGAATAATATTTGCAAAGAGAAATAAGTTCATTTTGAAACAATATTATTTTAGTTCTTAAGATTAGTGTAATTATTTTACATTGCCATTACAATTATCTAAAAGTATTCACTCCGTGACGCATAAAAGTCAATATTTCTAAATGCAGACCGACTCTACAATTAATGTCATAAATCTCCGCAAAGTTCGTAAGTACTTAGTTGAGTGTAGCAATTAAATTAGTAACAACGAGTAGTTCCTATCTGTGATTGTCAGAAGCTGAAATGTTACTAACCAGATGGCGGCGCGTGGTGGGTCCTCATCTGTCACACCACAAAAACTGCCCACGCTCCCAACCGATTGTACTCACCACACATTACACGCCACTCGATACTCGCACTACTCCATGTTTTACTATTTCTAATAACCAACTTGTATATAATTTACTCCGACATAATTTAAAGCGCACAGCTCTACATATACGAGTGACGTAATAAAACTCAAAAACGTTACGAGAACTCATTCGAAGTAATAAACAAGGAAACCGGCGCAAGTTCGCCGAAGTTATAGGTGATTATTTCTCACATTGCTTCCCGAGAGTAATCCGTTAGAAATCGATCGGTTTTTAGTGGCGTGTCAGTGTTTCAAGAAAAAAACATAATTTATTGTCAGCATTCAAATCGCAAAGAAACCTGAACGCGGCATTAGAAAATAAAAAGAGTAATAAAATAAAAGATGTTTACGAGCGTAAAATGACGTGAGCCCGCGCCACTTGGACTGTTTACAAATTTTACATGCACTCTTGTTACTGCTCGCCTGTAAAGGGTAACTCGTAATTTATTTTCTTTATAGTCGTCACTTGATGGTTTTAGTTACCTAGTAATTATCGGTGCCGCGCCGAAAGCTAAACCAATTTGGGTTGCGTCGGCCACTCAGAGCGCGCCCGCTCAAGTGCGCAATACATATTGTTTATGTCAACACAGCTTTTTGTTCCGTTTTTGTTCTAAACTTATCCTATTTATAGCTTCTTAACAGTACCGCCAAACTGAGATTGTGACCATTAAATAAACCAATTTGGTTCTTATTCTCCTGTGTTTGAACATGAGGGTTCTCAAGTTATTTATTATACTATGTTATGTTTCTTCGTACAGGGGAGGTGGTTGCACGCAACGAAACCACGTGAAAAGACCAATGAACGCGTTTATGGTTTTCGCCCAGGCCATGCGAAGAAGACTCTCCGAGCAACGACCGTCTCTACATAATGCAGAACTCAGCAAATCATTGGGAACTATGTGGAAGTTAGTATACAAATAACTATGCATACTGTATATTCAATATTAAAATAATTCGGTACCTACATTAATACTAAAGCCATAAACTTAATTTCGAAAAATATTTTATCAATATACGTATCTGTAAAGACATTATAATGATGAGAAATATGATGTCAAAAGCACAAAAGTTTCGTCTTCAAAAAGGCTGTGAAAGTAAATCAACCAAGCGGCCCGTGTACCACGATACGTAAAATATGGAAAAGATTATAAGTCGCGTTTAGAAATGTGGAATTTGAATTTGGAAAGGCAAAGGAAGTAGCTTCGTGGTGCGGGATGCGCGTGCGGCGCCCAGCCGAGCGGCGTGCATCGATTGTTTACTCATTAAAATGCTATCGCCGCTAACTGACACGATAACATCTCTAACTGTTTCGGTTCGTTCAAATAGAAAATTGTGCTTCAATTTCGCACAAAGAAAAAATAAATGGTCATGTGCATAAAGAAACAGAAACGTTTGATATAATTAACTACCTAAAATATTGAAAGAATAAACTTGGGTTTACTAAAAAGGATAGTATAGAGCACTAAAGAGACCGCGGTTTTGATCCCGGCACCACATCTGTGGCTTGTGTAAGCCACAAATAGTTTATTTTGATATCTTTGAGAATCCAAAAAGTCTCTCGAAGTATACGATACCTAGGTTGTGACCTTGTATTTTATAGTAGGATCAGGACTATAAATGTGTGTTATCAAAGCTCCAATAATATAAGTATACTATGATTGAATTTTACTATCATTGATAAGTAGCATAGGCCACCCACGACCTAATCTCGCTCGACAGCGGTTTTGTGTGACAAGAATGACGTGAGCACGCAGGTCTAACTCTCGAATCATCAAAGAAAACAGCCGGTGAAAAGAAACTGATTGCAACGTATCCCGCGCGTGTCGGAGCTCTTAAACGGCACTTGTTTCTATTGCCAGGATTCTAGAAAATAAACATATTCACTTTTCTTGTTTTAGTTTTGTCAGATTTATTGGCAGTATTAAACAATCTAAATAAATCGGAACACTATTCATGGAAACGTAAAACCTATAGTTATCATATCATGATACGGCAATGTTAATAATGTTTTGTTCATTACTTATGGCAAAATTACATCACGAAGTCAGTATCTAATATTACTTATTTCAATATATTAATATTAATGAAAATAGGACACACGAGATCCTAGCTATTTAAAGCCTACTGGCTACCTAATCCATTCAGCTAGCCGATACTCTTTAGTTTTTGAGCAACGTGTTAATACATAGACGCACTGAAATAGGTGCCTTTATGTGTGTATGTAAACCTTCGATTCTATACAGTTATAGAATCGAAGCTCTCCACTTCCAATTTATTTTTTGGGAAGATGTGTCTCTTCTCTACCATAGCATTAAATCGAAATCTACAAAAAATATTTATACCTACTTAGACAATATTCTAACACTGATAGTTTTGGTTTAATTAAAGACTCGCAGAAAGACGAAATACGATCATTTGATGCACTGACATCAAATGATCGTATTTCGTCTTTCTGCGAGTCTTTAATTGTCAAAGATGATTTAGTGTCCAAATCATAGGTCTCCTGTCGAGCCGTAAACATTTATTTCGATTGATGTAGTGAAGTATTCGAGCGCAGTTCACGGCACATTAGCAGCGCCGGCGGCATCTGGATAGTCTCGCCGATGCTATCGCGCAATCGCCGCTGCCTCACCCCACTCCACGATCCGTTCCTCACAATCATTCCGTGATGCAGCATTTTATATTGCACTTACAATGCTCTTCACACTATTTAGGACTATTAACTTATCTATACTATTTTACTACGTCCACGCAAAACTACTATCCGTAGTGTAAAGCTATATGTACTATTTTCAGGAGTTTAAGTCAAGAACAGAAGCTGCCGTTTATAGAAGAAGCGGAAAATCTTCGCACACAGCACAAGAAGAAGTATCCGGGTTATAAATACAGCCCGCGCCGTCGGAAACCTGCGCCGTCGACGGCAACAAGACTCAAACGAGAGTTGTCTTCTGAACAGAGCCACATTGACTTCGCTGGTATGCCGGAGATCACCCCCGCGTTGCTGGTGGGAGGCCCTCCCGATGGCGCCGAGTTGGACCAGTACCTAAAGCCGGGCCCCGACTACCACGAGCTGCAACCGCGGTACTCGCACCACCTTACCCACCACCCAGAACCTCCGTTGTACGCCACCGTCCCGCCGCACCTTCACTCACCCTGTACTGAATGGCAACCCTATCCAGGACACCCCTAATTTTATTATCGACATCAAATTGTATCGAATTAGGTACAGTTTAAGCGGTTTCCTAAAGTGGTCTATTTTTTATCGACATTTTCGTTAAGTTATAAAGTAGGTCACATAAGTTGTAAATATAAGTAGGTCTGCGTCGGCCGGCGGCTCTACTACGCACGTGCATTTAATCAGCAACAAAATAAACATTTGGTTTGCTATTCTGTTATTACGAGTATTTAAATACAGATACTAAGGATCGATACTGAATCCTCACGTCGCGTTTTCCTTAAAATGTTCATTAACAAAATTATAAGAATGAAATATGTATTTGCAATAATGAATTGCTTAAATACTTTTAGAATAGTAATGTAATTAAAATTATAAATATTTAGGAATAGGTTAGTTAACGAAAATCCTTAAGTTCCAAAGTTATATTAAGTAAAACTACCAGATAAGCAAAGGCACTTTGACGAATTTCTCTCTAATTAGTAGGTACATACATATTATTTGATACAAATTTTAAATAACATGTGACTAACACTCCACGATTTTTCATTAGATAGAATATGTATATTTTCCTTTCATTATTCATTTTTTTATTTCATTATGAACAAATAAAACCTAGTTATTTGTACATTGATTTGACAACATATTCTAACAGCCCAACAAAAACCACGTGATATCTTTATATAACTATCACAAAATATGTCCGGTATTTTATAGTTCCTATTCCAGTAATTAAAGTTACATATTAACAGAAATAAGCTAGCTCTTCATACCCAATATGCTTTTGTTCGAAAACTCAGTTATGTTTCATCATTTCTAATTACCATGGGTTGACTATTTATCTTCTACTCGTCCATTCAAATCAACAACATCGTTGTAAATAATATTTAATATCTACCTGCCTATAGACTACCAAGTCAACAGTGAAAACTTAATTCATTTATATTTCAGTCAATTATTTCATGTTATTGTGATTGATACACCTTAAAATTAAGCATGAGGTAAAAATATCATGTCAATGATTTTGTGTGACCATTCTTATTTTACAAAGATTGTTAAATCCAAGTTTGGTTGAATTTGAATACATTACTAGCTGAATTGTTGTAAGCGTTAATGCACTTCTATACCAGTTGACGAGAATATTGTACTAATTTAAACTATCTGTAGGATAATTATTGTTGTGATTAATTACTTTTAAGTATCATATTCATGTTATTATTTAAAATAAAGTGGGTTTATATTATTCATTATGTGTTATTATTCGACAACACTTTTAAATGAACAAATTTAAGTATAAGTACCTTCTAAATTTCTGCGAGCTAAGCTTTCAGTGTAGAGACTAAAACTAGCCGGCCCGCATGGAATATGATGGATAAGTCCTCACCGCGACTCATGAACTATATTATACCAAGACATGTTACACAGTCAAGCCATTTCATATTGCCTATCATATAAAAATATACCAGAAATAAAAGCCTCTATACTCTAGATACAAAAGCGTTGAGATTAGTGTTAGGTATGTTTTTTTTGCGAGTTTTTGAAATGATACAAATACCTAATTAAAATTCCGAGTAATTGATCTGGAGGCCGAGCAGATGACGGCCGAGATACGCGACCCCTAACCGCCCGGCAGTTTCCGGCCGTGGCCGGCGATCTCCGCGCTCGGGTCACGCCCGCCCCGGCGCACAAAGCCTCCCTTGTTGTCACCCCTATCTTATCATCGTCACATTTTTCGCCAATGACACTAATGATGTCAATAAACATATCTGCAAATTATGTAATTACTCTACTTCAAGAGAATTTCTATGGAATTATCATCAGGAACGTTTATGAAGTTTCGCCGTCCTATGATAAGGGAAATGTCATCGTGCCTGCGTCCGTTTGTTATCAATTCAGTCGAAATTGCAATATTGTTGGAGCTAATACAGTTTATTCTGAAATGGAGGCATCAAAAATATTAGGAGAGACATTAAAACGACACACTAAATGATTAAATACGCTGGTATGTAAAGGCGGGTTTCTAAAATGCCAGCGTAAAGGATCAATGAAACTGATGAAAAATTCGTAGTTCCCAGATTTGACACGCGCAAAAAAATGAATAAGGTTGTTGTGAATGTGTAATGGTGCATTCTGATGCTGCAATATTAAGATTAAGTGCAAATGATGCGCGAGGCGCGTGCTGCGGGCGGCGTCTCGCGTTACACACACACTCCCTACACATGGACCGACTTCGGACGGAACGATACCGAATACTTTGACTGACACGCTTTTTGTGCGCCAAACCATAAGATATTAATTACTGGGGCGGAGCAACATGCTAAATTTTACGTTTGCACTTTTTATTTCTTTTGGACAGGAATTCTGTCATGTATCACTCACTTCTGCGGGCCTTTTTTAGGTCTTTTTAATGGGCTTTCGTATAATTCAATACAAATTTAACGAAACACAAAATCTTGTCGATTTGTAAACATGCAATAAACGGTTCAATGTGTTTTATTGCAATTAATGACGAGAAGAGCATACCATTCACACGATGGTAAGCGATACGATTGTTCATGAACATTAGCAAAACCAAACAATACTTTGAATGCAGCAATGCTTGGCTTTCCACTGCGCTTGCCATCAAGGGCGGATCCAGGAGGTCATGGGGGTCATGATCAGCACATTTAATTCTTTGTATGTCGATAAATAAAGTGCAAAAGTATATGTGTGTTCACAAATCACGCCTGTAACAAACATTAAAAAGTCATATTACGAATTGGAGTATTGAAATCGGACCCAGTGTTCTGACATGAACTATATGAACTATAATGTGACCCCGCCCTGGCGTAAAAGCTGGATCCATTGCCATAAGATGTTAAGTCTCAATATGTCTACTAGAATCGTTGGATAATATCAGGGTTAATTATATTATCTAATTTTAAAAAAGCTCCAACACATAAAATTCACATAAAACTGCAATGGGACGTATTGGGCCAAGTAACTGCCTTGATGCAATGTATTTATATGAAATTATTTTGATTCTAGAGGATTTAGGTAGTTTCAATTGTTTCCGAGTATAGAGACATCATGTTCCTAGCCCCTTTATTAAACATAAACAATGTTTTGAAGTATGACAAAACCTCAAAACATATTTAGGTAGATACGATTACCTAAGTCCTTTAAAATAACTATAGCAGTAGATGAATTTTTCAATCTATATTGAAGACTATCCAGGTTTTTGCAGTATCTTACTTTTAGTTGATAGAAAAATCGTCATTGAAAAGATAATTGCATTAGAGAGGAAGAGCCGCGTGTTTATTTAATCCGTCGATGAACGTTCAAGACAGACTCAAGTGGAACGAAGGCGAGCGACAGTCCGTGTGAACCTCCTCTATGTCCACGATGGAAGATACCAGCGCGGGTAAGCTGATACCGCCGCGTCTGGAGAACATCGCGCAGTGCGCACCGACGAATAATCAAATCCAACATTACAATATAACAACATGATCTCTTAACAACACGTGTGGAATGACACGATTAAACCTTACGCACACTGCTCTGCATCACATGTTTCTAAAACAATTTCAATCTTGATTGTTATTTTTTATTTTTCAATTGATTTTTTAATGATACTGTATTGTAACACTCCGTAATCGTCAATTGCTGATCACTAGTATCAGGACTTCTCTAAAACCGAAAGTTTGATTATAAATTATTATAATAAGTAATTCTGTTAATATGAATTTCGATGCAAGCTTGCAAGATTTGATTAATGTTTTCTCATGAAAGTGTCCGTTACTAAATTGTTATTTTAATTTTAAGTATTTATTTAAAAGACTGGCTTTCAAAAGGCTTTCGTAGCTATTACATTATATCAAAATCCTACTGCCCGCAAGAGCCAACCAAATTTATGCTGATTTTCTATATTTGTTTTTAATCTTTCGTTATGTGTAGCCAGAATTGTCTCAATACCCCGTCCAACGTTATATTCATTAGGCGCGGGCATTGAGGTATTACAACTGGAGCGGACACGTAGAAGAAAAATTGTGCTCATTTCAATATGACAGCGAAGTATAGATAAAGTCGGCATTGTAGCAGATGCGACACTTCAGAAATTTCTACCTACATCTATATACGCCTGATAGAGCCTATAAATTCTTATATTGAATTTAAAGTTTAATTTTATTTTCTTTATTTCGGAAAAAAAAACATTATAACAATAAATATACAATTAACCAATTAATTAAATATATAAAGTTAACGGAAACTATAATTAAAATGCCAGATATGCCACATTTTTGTATTGAAAATAAATTAGAATTTTTAAAAATATATATCCCATCATCACATACAGTATCCACTATCCCTATACGAAAACTTCAATTTTTACCTATCTGTCACTACATTAATATTAGTCTATAATTTCACTCAAAAATGGCGGTTGTCAAAACGACTCCGGTAAATAATTTCTTAAATTTAATTTCGTGCTTCTTTATTTAAATTATGGTTGATTAACCTATGGAATGAAACTCCATCTTTTGTTCCTATTGTTCTGGAATGGTTTTTGCACGTTTTTAGCACGCAATATGGCATTTATGGACCAATTATATTTACACCTAATTAGGTCCGTCTTCGCTGAAACGTCAAGGACGAATGACAGCCTAACGGTACATGTACTCTTGCGAATGTTCCAAACTATTTGGTCTTGATGTCCCCTCCAGTTGTGTAACTCAATGGGCGCGGGCGAATCATGTTCATATGAAGAAAAACGCGCGGCTCTAGAAAGTGGACCATGAGGCACCGCAGTGTTACATTTTGGTGTATCTAGTTTATACTTACACGGCCCAGGAGTTTTTACTCTGCCAAAAACTGGCATCCAGTCAAACCATGGCTGAAAGCGTCCCTTTGATGCAAAAAATGGACCAACAAACAACTCTCTACAACCAGAGGAGGAGATGGATTCAGGGCTTTTATACCACAGTATTTTTTTTTCATTTTGTACTTGTACAGCACTTACACAGGTTTGTCCGTGATGAAGTTGATTAGGGGAGAGGGGGGCAGTTTTGAACAGGGGCAGCTTAGAACAAATGACTTTACAAATTACTATTTTAGGCTATATTGGTAAAAATCGTAATTTGTATTGGCAACGCTGATGCGCATAGCTGTCACTTGTCATTACAAATATTTGACATATGAGTAACCAGTAAAAGCATTTGTTTGTTTTCACCGGTCTGTTGTATTCATTTTTAATTTTACTTTTAAGGTTTTCCTGGACGTAATTTAAGAAAGCGGTAAGTGTTTTTTTCTCTATTTGATAGCACATATAGTTTCAATGAAGATTTAATAAAAAAATACAACATAGAAGTAAGCTCCGTTGTTAAATTTACGTTATTCTTGGAAAGACCTCCTTGGGGCAGGTTTGAACAAAGTAGTTGGGGCAGATTTGAAATATTTGTTCAAAGGTGCCCCGTCATAATAATATTAATATCTTAGAGTATATACATATAGAGGGAGCGCTGGTACTTGAAAAACGTAGATAAAAATGGTGGTGCCGGGGCCACCTTTTTTTTCCCGCCAATCAGTATGGATTCAGACAGCGTGGGGTACACATGAAATCTTCTAGAAAGAAAAATTTTAAAATGCAATTTAGCGTCATTAAATTGTGCCCAAATTCTACTAAACGCATAATTAATAAGTATATAATTAGCTACCATAGGTAACATTGCATATTTATTAATATATCGGGAGAAATAATCGACGGAATTTTACTAAAAAAAATTATAATTAGCGCGCTTTCTATAGACATATTTTTCAGTGTTGCAAATTTATAAAAAAAATATTAACTCGTTATCCTGGTAAATTGTTTACACTGTTTTTTAATATAAATAAATTTATATGAAAAAAACAATTTGAAGTTATATTAAGCCGACAAAATAAAATTATTGCCACCATTTATTTAATATGACAATGAGTTAAAATTTACTAAGTTTGTGACTAAATTTGTGACTTATAATATAAATATTTTGTAATTCTCTGCTCTTATATAATTGGATATAATTTTTAAATCTGTCTGAATTTAATCCGGATTATAGAATATTGGCCGCCAGCTAAATTTTAGAGCCTTATCGCGTCTTCTGGTAGGAGGTATATATTTGATATTTAACAGCCGTCCCCGTGTACCGGTAACTTAAATTCATAGACGGAATTGCATATTTTGGCCACCATTTTGAACTTTTTTGTTTTTAAACCGATTGCTCTCAAAATCAATATCTATCTGTTAAAGATATGTACAACAACAACAGCCAAATCTATATAATGTTTTTTAGGATACCCCTGGATCGAAAAATAATACGCCAAAGCGTTAATATTAGAAGTTAAAAGGAGTCGTTTAGAAGACTGTTGGATAGCTACAAAATATTTTTATTATAATTAATATGATGAGAATACATTTTTAATTTTTAAATCGTAGTGAACCAACAATTTAGACGGTCGACCTGGTTAAGGTTTCAGGAAGTCGCTGGATGCAGGCCACTTCCAACAGGTGTGGAGATCCTTGGGGAGGCCTATATTCAGCAGTGGACTTCCTATGGCTTTTTATGGCTGAAGAGAGAGAGAGAGAGAGAGAGAGAGAGGAGAGGGAGACAGAGAGAGAACCTTAGATTTTAATTCTGAGAGCAATGGCAGCCACAATATTTTACCTATAAATGTGGCTTATTGGTACCGAGAAACCCTCAGATATTAATTTTGAGAGCAATCGGTTTAATCAATAAAAAGTTCCAAATGGTGGCCACAGTTTTTTAATCTACTTATAAGTTTGGTTTATTGGTGCCGACTGCCGAAATACCCTCAGATGTTGATTTTGAGAGCAATCGATTCAATGACTAAAAAGTTGAAAATTGCGGCCAGTTTTTTTTTAATCTGTCTATGTACATCTGACGTTATGTCAATACCAATAAGGTGTTGACATAACGTCAGATGTTGATTTTGAGAGCAATTGGTTCAATAAATAAAAAGTTCAAAATGGCGGCCACAGTTTTTTTAACCTTACTATAAATTTGGCATATTGGTGCCGAGATACTCTTAGATACTGATTCTGAGATAAATCGGTACAATAAGTAAAAACTTCCAAATGGCGGCCACGATTTTCAATACCGAATACGAACGAAGCTCGGCTATCGAAGCATAGGGACTAAAACATTTACCATTTCACCACCAAGCATTTTCAATATTGCAATGCTATTGTATAATAACGCACAGGTAAAATTACTTCGTATTCGCAGTGAAAACGTATTCGGAATTATAGATAAACGTGTTAAAATAGTCGCCACAATTTTTAATTCCTTAAAAATTTTATGTATCGATATTGTTATTGGGACCAAAAAAAGTAATTAAATTTTGATACAGTTGGGGAAAATATGTTAACCGGCAACCCTAATGCAGCAATGCTACCAACATTACGACCAAGAAAATATCTACGTTTTTTAAAACACAAATGTATGACAGCGCTCCCTCTATATGTATATAGGTACTCTAAGAAGTAGCGCTATTGACATTTCAACGTACCGTAAAACGTGGTGATTAGGGATCAAAGGGAGATTAGGGACAAAACTGAGAAAACATTCTAAGGTTGAAATGTGAGCCATTAGTTGCACATAATTTATTAAAAACAAATTGTAACAATAGAAGACTATATATAGTCCCTAGTGCAACAATCAGTAACAATTAATTTGAGTCACAAAATGTCTTATTAGTCTTTTGAAAATAGCCTCTCAATATGCAGTAAAAATACACCTAAACGAACTTCGGTCTACTATAAAAACTACACCATTTATGAAGGAGATATTGTTAAACACACAAAGTATAAGTATTGGACTATCGAATTCATAAAAGGTTAGTCTCAATTTCTCGTTTAATTCATGTTTTTTAATCATTTAAAAAGTAAATAAAAGAATATTATATTTTGGGGGGAATAGAGGCGACTTGGGGGTGATTAATAACGAGACTAAGGTTTATAGAGACGTGAAAAGGTACAATTGGGACGCAAAAGGGTGTATATGTACAGTGTGTGTAGGGTTGTCGCAACAGTTTTTTTGTTGTAAAATATTTTGTCGTTCTTAATTAACTTTGTCAGTTAATTATATTTATTTTTAATGCTGTAAATTACATTGAAAGTACTTCCACTTAAAATAACTAAAATTTTACTTCAGTTGTGGTCACAATGGTTGAGATATTATATGTAGAAACTGCAGTAAGAATATTCTTGTTAACAACTATACCTTTTTGATAGATAGATCTAGTACTGTGCGATGCATGGAGTATTTCTTTAAATATAGAAAAAACTGATTCGCCATTTTCCTCTTTCTAATAAGTAGTACACATTAATTTGGGCAAACCGCTAAACAGCAGTGTAAATGCTTTGTTGTGTTTCGTTGTGAAGGACATTGTAGCCAGAGTCACTACTGGACATATTGAGACTTAACTTCTATGTCTCAGGATGGCGAGCGCAGGCCTAGCTTTGCTTTGTAATTCAAGGTATTGTTTGGTATTGCTACTGTTTATGAGCGGTCATATCACTTACCATCAGGCGAACGGTATGATCGCCTCATCAGTGCAATAATAAAAAAGAGCATTACGCACTTAAGAAATTTCGTGTGTTATTTTGCCCATCAATTTTCTTCGTAATTTGTTTTGTTAGCGTATCTCATAATTTAGCACATAAGTAAGAAATCATTAGCTGATTCCAAACTATACATAATACTCTACGTATTACTTCTTAGAAGAATAATAAGACTGCATTATAGAATACCTAATAAGTTGATTTTTAAATTTTTGAAACTATATCTTATTGAAATATGTCACTTGATTTGATAAATATCATTTAAGACAGTTGTAATCTTTAATTATTTCATTTGTGTCAAAGCAAATTATTACGATAAATAATTCAGAATACTTAGATGTGTCGGTTACAAAGTAATTAATAAGAAACAATTCAGTGCCAACCCTTGTTAATTTCCCCATTGAACTCGATCCCGCCTCTATTACCCCCAAAATCCCTATTAACACCAAACCCTTATTTTGTGCCCTTTTTTTCTTATTTTCCAAGGGTCAAGACGCAACTAAGACTTAATGAAATATGCTATAACACAAGAATATTTATGTATGATACTACCAGAAAATTCGTTGTGAAGTTGAAAATTATCCCTATCCACCTCGTTTTACGGTACACTCTAATTTTGACAACAAGAAATAATAGTGCTGTGATCTCTTCTGATAGTTTATCGATATCGATACATGAACTTTATTTATAGCAAATTTGTAGACACAGTGGTAGATATTCATACATGAATCATTATTATTTATTTCAATTCCATAGCCATTTTTTATTTATTAAAAACTTGTGTCTTATCTTTGTAGCTACAGAACAAAAAATATAATACGATGATCTACTTTTTTTTAAAAGGTGTTCTCTTGTGTCCTCAGTTGTTACTAAGATAAAAAAAGAAACTAGCAAAAATATGAGATAACCCCCATGAAACCCCATTTTGAATTAGCAGTTGAAACTTCCGCATGTAAATGTAAAATAACATTACATGTGTGATTGCGTTACTCTGCTAGTACGCAAAGCCTCTAAAGATAAATTTTTTGCCATGGACACTATGATATCGAAAATTATGAAGAGTATCCTAGACCACAGCCCTCGCGCAGTGGCCGAGCGCTTTTTACCACTACACTACCGGGTGGGTATTTTAAAGTACAAGCCAATTTATGTAACATGGGTAGTAAACTTAAATATACATTATTTATATTATCGATAAAATGTGCAGCACATTACTATTGATTATGTCGTAACCATGGACGTAGAAGTTTTAGTATATAAACAGGACTGCGCACTGTCATCGGAAAAACGAGTCGAGCGAGAGGTGTAGGAAGGGGGGGTGTGTCCCGTTCCTATAGGGTGACCATCGTTTTTGGGATATACAGGAATTTTAATCAAATTGGCTAATATAAAGTCGAATAAAGCATTTTGTTTTTGAGGTAACAAACGTGATATTGTCTAACCGTGTAAAAAAATATTTGACCAAACCAAAATATTGGACCATAAGGACCTAGCAAAAAAGTTCAAAATCATAGTTTTATACGTATACTTTTAATAGGTGAAATGAAAAATGAAAATAATAATAATAAATCTTTATTGACAGCAAAATTCAGTTAACAATCTTCTCGTCTGTTCACAAAGTGCGTATGTTGTGTGTTATCAGTGCCAGTCGTCGTCGGGGGTGGTAACTGGGGTCAACCCAGAGATTCTTACCACCCTCTGCCCCGCCGTTACCGTGGCCGCTACCATAACTAGGAATAGCGGGGCTGCCGGGGACTGGAGTCCTGGTCCTGGTTTTAACAACTATTAGGGTTTTTTATTGTTTATGCCAATACTAACCACGCTTGGTAGGCGGGTTCGCGAGCGCAGGAGGGTTCGCGTTGATGACGCTGCTGTCCGTCTTCAACTGGGGAAAGGAAATAGAGTTTGCGTCTAGAAGATGTTATTGGAAAGGAAAGTATGGAATATAGAGATGGATACTACAGCCACGGAGGGGAAGGTTGGTAGTGATTGCAGTAGTTCGGGGGCCGAGGTCGTATACTCGTAGCACCTATTTTAGGACAGGCCAGGACCACTAGCTAGGAGCATCGCTGACCTATTTAATACCAGATACACGTTATTATACCTAACCTTGTAAAACCTAACGGCAACGTAGTTTTCCTACCATCTCATACCTAACAAATATCTTAATCGAATCATTAACAAAGTTCAAAATGGCGGCGATAACTATAATTCTGAATCTCAATTTAAATGGGAGACTTAAATTTCGAATTTCAGACCAATCGGATCAATAACAAAAGAGTTTCTTCCTTTCTGCCATATTATTAGTGATATTACAAAAAAAATATTTGATTTTATGTATTATATTTATTATATTTCATCCCTTATTTCGACCCCATAATACTATTTTTCCAATATTATTCACGCCATTATTTTTCATTTGGAATAAAGTTTCCATAACTGTAACGGCTTAAATTTTTATGTAACATTTCAACCCCTTTATGGTTAACTTTAAGAATATAAAGTGTGCAGTTATTTTTGTTCAAAAATTATTATATTTGTATACAAAATCCATTCGCCGCTCTTTTTGGCGTGCGAAGATATCTATTACTTTCTTGTGAAAATGGAATCAGAAATGGAATTGATTAAGCGTATAAACTATTTTTTAATACTTATTTAAAAAAAACTGCGAATTAACTGACGAAGTCGACAAGCTTGCTTGAAGTTGTTTGTATACATAAGGACCACAACTGCGCATGAGTAGGATATCACCTCGGCGCGCGCACGGCACGACTGGCTGAACGACAACTGAGTGACGCGTGAGCGGCGCTCCAGATTACGCTAATTTCTCATACGATATCTTTTGTTTCACGCGTCAGCCCGAGTCGTAGCTCTCTTTCGCACTCATTGAATACAGTACTAAGAGTCGTACTAAGCTTCGTTTCATAGGAGCGCAATCGCTGGCGCTCCACTCGTTACAAATTTACGCTACATGTACCTGTATAGATAATATAATAGACTTATTATAGGCGTAGTAAAATATAAAGAATGTAATGTAAGGATTTATGTATTATAAATATATATAAATTATTAAATTGGCTAAGTATGTAATTTTCGTGGGAGTGCACAGCACCAGCGCTCTTTCGGATGAGCCGCCTCTGTTTAAAGCCCATTATTATTTTACGCATGAACAATAATTAATATTATATTTCGAAAGGTAAAATTACATTGCAAAAGTATTATAATTAATTAATTTTAAAATTTAATCATCTTCAAATGTAAACATAATTTATATTTTCCATTCCGTGTCAATTAAAAAAAGTACGCTTGATTAACAGTTTAATGTACACTATATTTACTATGAAACTAAAAATATTTAATCTTTGTTAATCACACTATAAAAATATTTAAGACTCAGACATAAAAAAATAGTGGCCCAAAGTAATCCTTACTTACCCATAACGAACTAGAATTAATATTTGACGTTTTATTAAAACAAGGTTATTCCACTATAAAATAACTATAATTCTGAATCTCAATTTAAATGGGAGACTTAAATTTCGAATTTCAGACCAATCGGATCAATAACAAAAGAGTTTCTTCCTTTCTGCCATATTATTAGTGATATTACAAAAAAAATTGATTTTATGTATAATATTTCATCCCTTATTTCGACCCCATAATACTATTTTTCCAATATTATTCACGCCATTATTTTTCATTTGGAATAAGGTTTCCATAACTGTAACGGCTTAAATTTTTATGTAACATTTCAACCCCTTTATGGTTAACTTTAAGAACATAAAGTGTGCAGTTATTTTTGTTCATAAATGAGTAAAGTTTGACATATGTAACTTCAACAGTTTAGATTTTTCCATACATACTGCCATCTCTTTGTTCAACCCCTTCAAGCGTTGTCTATATAATAAAAGCTAACCTTTTGCCCTTACCCAAGGTCTAATCTATCTCTGTAATAAATTCTATCAAAATCGGTTCAGTGGCTTAGGCCTGAAAATGTAGCAGACAGTGGACCAGTTAGTGTAATACGTTCCTGCCGAAATCTTACATCACTCAGTAAATAAAAACTATCGCAAGAAATAAATATTTTTAATCATACTTAATTCATGATCAATTGTATTAGAAAAACTTTTATCATGTTTATTTTCACTTAAAACATAGTAGGATGCAAATTAACGTGTATAAATTAAACATTACGTTAATAATAAAATTGTAAAGAAAAAAGAACTGCTTTTAATATTCAAGCAGATTAAAAGTTATTCAATAATTCATCTGAACTTTGAATTGTCGATCAGAAAAGTTCTAAGGCGGGTTTTATTATGGTCACCGTAGCGAATGTTTGTAAACAAAAATGGTAAATCACTTATACAAATCATTTTGCAACACTTTTTAACCAATTTCCGTTAATAAATATCGAAAATAATTTGAAATTGTACACCTGTGACATTTCGTATAAGCCATGACATATTTTATTTTTATTATCAAGTGCCCAGAGTTATAATTACAAATTCTCCTATCATGCATTTAACCTTCCATTCTAATGCCATGAATTCGTTTATGGACCCATAAATAAAGTTAAATAATAATGTTTTTCTATATGTTACTATAGATATTCTGTGTTTATTTTTTTATCGAACTAGTTACCTTTTCGCGAATGTAAAATAATCTACTAGATAAAATATTTTTTTTGGTCTGGCTTGCAAATGAAAAGGGATAAAACCCCCTCATACTGTCTCACTTGGTTTCGGCCTCCCTACATGTCATTTACCATGGTAAATTAAACCTTATGCTACATGCACATGTCTTATTTCAGTATGACACCATTTTCTTCGTACGCAATCCTGTTTATATACTACATCTATGGTCGTAACTAAATTGTGTCGGCGCTTTGGCCGTTTGTAACATTTGACATAACTGCACTTTTTAATTCGGTCGCGTAATCATACCAGTGATTATAGATTAAAGAGGATTAAGCATAAGGTCACGTGACGTGTACCACTTTGATGTACTAAAATGGCGGCGGCTCCGCCCCTAAAAATAGTGATACGCTAGTACCGAATTTTCTATCGATATCGATCATCAACAGTGGCATACGAATAAAATTAATATAACATTTTTAATTTTCGCTTTATATGTCAATTAAGTATAAACAGGGGATTTTAGGATTTGACAGTAGTCATAAGAAATTAAATCCGATAAAAATGTCAATGTTTTGATATTTTTTTCATGCTATGATTTATTACATGGGTAAGTTTTACCTGATGATTGGATTGGATTTTTCAAATAATACACACGTAAGATAAAATACAACTTTATTGATATCTAGAATTTGCTTGCGACTTCGAGTAGTATTGCCACACTTTTCTCCTTAAGCACCAATTTTCACCATATCAATATTTTTACGCCAAAATATAACTAAAATCTAAAAAAAAACAGACATTTAGCAACAATGAAAATATGAACACTAAATTAACAACTTAAATATATACATAGAAATATCTACACAAAACTAACAATTAAAATGTAAAAATAGAACTTAAACAATTAACTAAATAAACTGATATTATTGTGTTCTGTGATATGAACCATTGTAATTTTAAATGGCGATATAAAAGAAGAAAAAAGACAGTTCGTGTTGCTGACGAAGTTTCTTGCGCCGTTTCTTCTTCACAGCTACAACACGTTCCGAAGCGGTGGTAGCAGAAATGAACAATCCAATAGATCTTTTGAAAGACTATTTGAATAAAGAATATTTTAATTTTGATTTTGAATAAAGGAATTTTAGCGGAGATCTCGAACGAAGGCAGGAAATCAGCACTAGAAAAAAGAATATTTTTCAAATCAATCAATCAAACAAAAAATACATAAGGTACATATGTATGTCCCTTATGTATGTTTATGTATGTACATAAACATACAAGCGGTGAATAATGTGTACTATAGATTTTAATTTATGTATAAATATTGACTGCCTCGGTGGCGTAGTTGTACTATGGTACGGTTACAAAGCTGAGGTCTTGAGTTCGAATCCCGGGTCGCGCAAAGTAATATCGGCTTTTTCTATTCATTATCAGCACAGTCAGGAATTTGTGCCCGATATGGCGATAGGCTCGCCACCTACAACATCGTAGGACGGAACATACAAGGCGAAATGTGGGTGTCCTGGTTGCACCTCTGCCTACCCCTTCTTGGAAAAAGGCGTGAGTTTATGTATGCATAAATATTAATATGATAAATGTATTTGTAACAGAACTAATAAAAAATGCAACTGCTACTATAAACAATAGTGATGTGATGTATTAAACATTTTGATCTTAGTGTGGGGTCAGGCTATGTATGTAACGGTTGGTTGTATTTATTTGTTTTATATTCCTAAAATATACTTATACTTTACAATTATCGTTACTATTTTAGCCTCTACCATAATATAAATAGATGACCAACTAATACTAATTTACATGTTACAACCGTTACAAGAAGGTTATACCTGTTGAGACAAACATCCAGTTGCATCTAATACATTTCGTTCATTATTACGTTGCACCATTCTTTGCTAAAATCAAAAGTACCTATCAGGACATTTAATACATACATAAATAAAATGAAATAACATAGGTAGATTTTTATTGCTATTATTTGACTGAGGAAAATCATTAAGTCTCACTTAGAATTCAATCAATGAATATGAAAGTGTTGGTTAAGATAAACAGTTATAATAATTAATAATAAAATATAAAACTATTTCTGTTCATTAAAAGGTTCTTTTTTTTTATTGCGACTAATAGCGAGACGAGCATGCCGTTCACCTGATGGTAAGTGATACGACCGCTCATAAACAGTAGCAAAACCAAACAATACCTTGAATTACAAAGCAATGCTTGGCATTCCACTGCGCTCACCATCCTGAGACATAAGATGTTAAGTCTCAATATGTCCAGTAGTTACTCTGGCTACAATGCCCTTCAATCCGAAACACAACAGTGCATTTACACTGCTGTTTGACGGGAGAAATAGACGCTGCGGTGGTACCCACCCAGATGGCCTCTCACATATGAGAGACCTACCACCAGTAAAACAGGTTCTCCAGAACACTAGACAATAGACTACTAATTGTCCAAGTTATGTTGCATGTCATCTTTGTTATTGATTAACAGCTCTATTATTAATAGGATTATTAGATAAAATATCCTATTTATTACAATTTCACTTACCGGAAATATTGTTGGGAAGCTGTTTTATTTTTCAAAATGTAATTAACAAATCTACCGATTTTTTGCATCCATTTCGTCCTGGTTTGTATGTTTATAGGTAATCTAAAAAATATTAAATTTCACTTTGTTTGTCAGTCTGAACATATATTTAAATTAATACTATTATTTAAAAATCATAATATCGATATGAATAATTTCGTATCGAATCCACTCATCCCTAAACCTGAGTGTAAACAAACAATAAGATTGTTATTCACACTACTTGTTTATATAACGCCTAGAAGAGTCTAAAACTTAATCAACAAGAACCAAATACAATTATAAATGATAAAAACAAACCCAAAATGTAAATTTAGACACATATTTGTTATTATTTCGTAAAAACAGTTACTAACCTATGAAAAGTTGTGTTGAGTCCTTTTTGCTTGAACTCGACTTGAATCCTCTAACACAACACTGAGGCACTTTAAAAACATAACAATTAAACTAATTAGCTAACTTAACAAACGAGATTAAACAATGAATAATTCGAAATTCTTTGATTTTGCAGATTTGTTTACTTCGATTGACAGATAACGCCACAGTTTGACATTTCATGGAGTTTTTGTTTTACTAGTCTGTGCTTTCGGATGAGCTAAATAAAATGGCGTCATTTTCGTCTAGGGGCGGTCTCAGTGTGGTTAGTGAACAAAATATTGCCATATTCGAAACAAAGGAATTATTATTTGTCTCTTTCATTAAGGGAAAAGTCAGCTTTGTGTAAAGGAGACAGATAGATAAACGTACATTCCGCGTCGATATTCCTAACATAACTATAATTTGATATATATAGCTACTTTTGTGCGTAATCCTTTATATTCTTTAATCATTGAATCATACCCAACCAAGAAGCTTATACCCAAATGGAGATTGCATTCCGTATATAAAAGTGAAGCACAAAAATTTGACCTTGAATGACGTTGCTACTGCTTGCTATCCTTTTCTTTCGAGTGACAATGAATGAAAATGACTTTTTGTTCATTCATTCATTCAGTAATTCACTTTTATATACGGAATGCAATCTCCATTTGGGTATAAGCTTCTTGTACCCAACATAGCAATTTGACGTTTCATGAGTGAACATGAGCCATCCTTAGCATATACTATTTATCTCATTCTCTCCGATGATTTGGCCCATTGGAAAAAACAGGATAAGTATATGAGTAATTTTCAGGCTCTTTCTTTGTTCTGAGTTCAGTAGTGCGATTCACGTATTTTAATAAGTTCAGCTGCAGTGCAGTTGCGGTTAAGTTTCGATCAAAACAGCCCTTTTCGTATTCTCGTAATTTTGACAACCGCTGTCAAATACGCTCGCGTGAAGTTCGCGTCACGCAAACGTTTTAGCGTATTCTACTGCTGCGCGTATATATGTCAATCTCAAACAAATTTCATACATCTGACGTACAGTTGACACGCAGCTCACGCGCAGTACACGCGCAGCTAAACACTTACAAGAATACCATTTTGTACCAAAGCGTAAACTTAATTGTAACCGCACCGCAACTTGATCGGCGCGTCAAAAAGTTACGTGAATCGCACTGCAGAACAATTGTTGCGAAATTCAGCATATAAGCAAACAATGTTTGGCTCTATCAAAGACAATCGTTAAGAGCAGGACAAAAGAATAGATGCTACAAAATTTATAGCTATTTAGTATTTACATACAATTCCGTAACGCTGAACAAATAGACACCAGCGTCAAATTATCAATTCACATCAGACTAGGCTGTATGGATTAGACCTTTGCCTTTCCGTCAGGATAAATAGAAAAAACAACAACAACAAATTGTCAATCAATCTGACAAATGACATATTGAATTACTCAAAAGGAAAATGTTATCAGTTTATTTGTGACTGTATTTTAAATTCCCAACATCCTGGATACGGTTTTATAGTTTATGAAATGATAACAAGTTTAACGAGGATTGCTCAGTAATCGTATTGATGGCCGAGCTACCGAATGGCTGGCTTCAGTTGGTGAGCGAATTTGGTGTTTTTCGATTATGTTGAGATATAATTCCCATGCATTCGCTGTGTTTGTGTGGTTCTATTGTCTTCATTGAACTCTAATTGGACAAAATTGGCCAATTGACTCGTTAATGCACTGAATACATTGACCATAGGGATTCCAAGGAATTTTATATAGAGTTCACATTGTGTATTAAGGCAAAAATTAAAATACCTATCGTAAACAAATTTAATTTATGAAATTAATAAAATTTTGTTTTTGATTCCATACTGTAATGTATGTTGTTAAGTGAATATGTATTTATTAACTTTCTATATTATCAATATTATCTAGTGATTAAAATCTGATAAACAAGATATTCATGTAGACGATATTCATGTAGACGAAATACACGTATATGTCACTTTAAAATACAAAATAAAAATTTACAACACGCGGATTTTTTTATTTAAGTATTCAATAATTTTAAAGATACATAAACACACCTTCCCAGAAGGGTTGGGCAGAGGTGCAACCATGACACCCATGTTTTGCCATATTCATTTTAGATAATATAATATGAAAAATGTTAGAAATTAATCATTTTTCTTTTTTGATTATTATTCTGTATGTTGGACACAATAATATGATGACATATTGAAACTACACATAGGTTGATTGTGTATGCTGTTGTTGCATCCTAATTTATTTAGACAATATATTCTTTTGACTATACATGTAGAAGTTATAGCTAATAAATAATAAATTAAATAGATAATAACTTAATTTGATTCCTCAGAATATAATTTATTCATAGGAACCATAATATGCATATTTATTTACTATATACCAATGCATATTTATTTACTACAGATGCAAACTTTTAGTAAGACTAATGTTTCAATGCCATATTGTTGTCATATTCTGCTGTAATAAATTAGAATAACCTTGTGATAAGTATTTGTTGAATTGCCTCTGCTTTTTGGCAGAAACATGGCAATGTCCTAATTGATTTTCATGGTCTGATTGGATATTGTGATTCGACACAAGTGCCAACTAACAAGGTCTAGAGGAATACGCTAAGTTTTGATTAATGCACTTACATAAGTAAATTATAGGAAATATAGTTTTTAGCTATGGTCATGATGATGATTTTATATTACTTAGTAAAATTCCTAATATTGCATACATTTCTATTCTGCCTCTATGAAATGAATACCATGCTCTTGATAGTGTAGTGCAATCCAAATAATACACCCAATGGTGACAAATGTTGGTCAATAGCCTAATATACAAATACTCTCTAAAATAAACATTGATTGTATCATCTTAGGTGTGTCATTAGCCCATATGTCCCACTGCAGGGCATGGGCCTTCTCTACAATCAAGAGTACAATTTAGAGTAATTAGTCCACCACCCTGGTGTAATGTGGGTTGGTGGACTTAACGCACCATAAAAATTCTTACAAATTTGAAATGGTATGCAAGGCTTCAATGTTTTCTTTCACTATTAAAGGTTATAATAATGCTAATATTGAGATCTTGTATAATTGGCAACCTGAAGAATATATTGTAGCAAAACATAACAATTGTTGGGTAATATTTAGAATAAGAGACTAATTATTACTCCATATTCAATATTTTTGTATTAAATATCTTTCCAGGTACCTTTCTGAAGGCTTCCAAGTTATCATTGAGAAGTCGAAAGAAACAAAATGCTCTCTAAAAGATGTCCAGTTGCGTTTCCTGTGCCCTGATGACCTGGAAGAGGTAAGTGTGCACTGTGCTATGTATGTATGTATGTGTTTTTAAATACCTACTCTGGGTTCCATATAAACCATTGTCTGATTTGGAAATGTTATTGCTCACTTAAATTTGTGTCATCATTAAAGGTACCTGATTCCTAAGCTTCTGCTGAATGTAGTTGATATAGAATTTGTCATTTTTGATTGGCTGTATTTTATATACCACACATTGATTTCTATATATCTCATATGAAAAATGTTGCTTTCCTGTTATCTAATCCCGATTGGATATTTTTATAAAATTATGTTCCTAAGCATTCAAATTCAAACTCCTGGCTTGAAGATTCAATGTGCTGCGTTAATTTCTTTGACATTGCTCTGCCAGAACAATACTGACGGTAGTTTTGTTGTAAATTTTGTGAGGTGAGTGTGATGTAGATACTACAACAAGGTCGTTGTAGTATCTACATCACACTCACTCTGCGCTGCTGATTTTTAAAGGGAGGTTCAGTAATCTATTTTTAACCCCTTACATAAAAAGGGGGTTTTACAATTACGTATTTTCAAAGGCATCAATGAAAGGAATTACTTTATAAAATAGTTTGATAAAGTTACTAGCAATAGCACTAAATATCTCTATCGTTCTGTAAATTTAGCACATGTACAACTATTAGGTGTTGGAATTAATTCGTAGCGTATGATGAGATATAGCGTGGTTATTACAGTGTTCTGTTTTTACCTTCAGAAATAAATTGATCGTAAACCAGCTGTTATTAGGTGTTATTTTTAAGACTTAAGTTAATAACAACTAGTGGCAGCTATTTAATTATGTCGAAAATTATTCCAAAAAAGTGGTTTTGCGGGGAATTTTATGACATTATTTAAATATGAATAAAAGTGCTGCGGAAAGTCATCGGATTTTAGTGGAAATTTACGGTGAACATTCTTTAGCTGATCAAACGTGTCGGAAGTGGTTTGCGCGTTTTAAAAGTGGCAAAACGCAATATTCATGGATTTAAGAGCGTATACACCTTGCGCGCAAAGTCAACTATAGGTATTTCTTCGTTAATTTCACGCACACATAAGCGACCAAAGCTGTGTGCGTAGAGCTGCCGCGTCGGCAAGCTATACAATCGGCTCAAACAACTTTGATCCGTGCGCTTCAAATATTCAATTGAAATGTAACTGTAATATAATATCATAAAAATATTTTATTTGCATTATAAGTAGACAAATATTACTGTGCAAGCAAAGAATAATACAAATTTTGGATACTAATCATATTTTCGTTATTATTACATTGTTAAGTTGCATTCAAATCAGTGTTCAATCAGTATACACTACGGACGTTTTATTAATCATTTCGTGTTCGAAAACATAAATAGTGTTAGGGGCCTTACAACCCCTTACAATTACGAAATATATTTAATTTTATATTACAATAGATAACATAATTTAGCCTCGGAATTACATCCCATTATATTACCTGAAACATAATTTATACTCACTACAAAATCATTGTAGATAATAAAAATAATTAAATATTTTACTACCAAAGTACTAAGATGTGGTAATCGCATTCCGCGCGTGGTTATTTTTACTACGCGCGGCATAATCGACTGCAGCCAGGCCGGAGCGAGGAGCGATACGTCCTCCCTCTAGAACGCCTTGCGGCGGTCTGATTTGATCCACGTCGGACAGCGTGTTTTATAGTGGTTTTTAAAATATTTGTAGAAAACATGAAAACTAATTTTGTTGAAATATAAAAATGGTAATTTATTGATAAGATGTTCTTCTATTGTAATATGCAATTGTTATAAAAAATTATGTACGATAAGTTGGTAAAAAAAAATATGTTCTTGACGAGAGTTTCTGAATAATTTCGCATTGTTTAAATTTTTATTTTTCAGGAACTAAACACAGAAAGATTATTTTTCTCAGCAAAATCCCTCCATAAGGATCTTATTAGTCTGATAATATTTTTATTTTCATCTTATATTTAGTGGTTTCGGATATCTTAAGCTTCTAAATTGCCATTTAAAGCCTAAAAAACGAAACTTGTGTTCAGTAATCCTTATAGTACTCACAAATTATCCATCAATCTATAATGTTTTTCACCAAAATCCCTAGATGACAACCTTTTCTAAAATTAGTACTAATTATTTTACCTTGAAATTGTTTATTGGTGGCTATTAACTCATTTGAAAAGTCCTGTTTTTAAGCCAAAAAGCGCGTGCAGGGTATAAACGCTCTTAAGCTCCTCCTAAGTATTTAGTGGGATCAACAAGGTGTGGTTTATTATGAACTAGCGGCCCGGCCCAGCTTCGCCCGGGTACAAATAGATTTCTGTACAATAATATGTACGTATTATTATTATACATATAAACCTTCCTATAAAGGCACGCTGCCGCCGCCCCGGTCGGCCAATACCGCCGCAAGCGCTACGTCCCGCAATTTTAAATCTGTAATATCTTCGAAAATATTCATTTAAATCTTGTGCTGTAAAGGACCATATAGATCTATATTAAATCAACAATGTATTTAAGCTATTTTATTGGATAAGGATTAATGCTGTATTGGTTAAAATCGCTTCGAAAATTAGCCATTATTTGTCGTAAAAAGTAAATTTTCTTTTTTTTTTATTGCATTGAATGGCCAGACGAGCAAGCCGTTCGCCTGATGGTAAGCGATACGACCGCTCATGAACAGTAGCAATATTCCACTGCGCTCGCCATCCTGAGACATAAGATGACCTTTATGTTGTGTAGATATGTATGTATATATATGTATATATATTGTATGTATGTATGTTGGTATGTATATGTGTATATTGTGTAAGTATATTTACATGGGATATTTACTTATGTATGTATGTTTATTTATATATGTTGTATATAGACACTAATATCTACAGATATTATTCGTACACCTGATGCTGCCCCAATTTTCGTCCTTTTCTCTTATATCCATCAAATGGTTGTCTGTCAGAAATTGCCTTGTGCGATAAGACCGCCAATTGTACTTTTTTTTTTCTAGTTTGTATTGTTTCCTTTTGTATTTATTTATGGTGTACAATAAAGCTTATATAAATAAAAAAATAAATAAATAAGATGTTAAGTCTCAATATGTCCAGTAGTTGCTCTGGCTACAATGTCCTTCAATCCGAAACACAACAGTGCATTTAAGCAGTGTTGTTTCACGGGAGAAATAGACATTGCGGTGGTACCTACCCAGATGGCCTCTCACATATGAGAGACCTACCACCAGTAAATGACAAAAAAAAATTATTGTGGGATATCCATAAGAGATAGACATATACCATCGCGGAGTTTTCTGTAGACCTTTTTAATGTGTACAAATATAAAGTATATTATTTTGATAAATCTCGTAGGGTTCAGCCTGCGTTTACAATGTAAGCGGAAAAAAATTGATAATTAACGACATCACATTAGAAACCTCAAAAATAACAATATTTCTCCACTATTTAATGGATGTTATTATACATGTAAACCTATCTATTGAATCACTCTATCTATTAAAAAAACCGCATCAAAATCCGTTGCGTAGTTTTAAAGATTAAAGCAAACAAGGGGACATAGGTACAGAGAAAGCGACTTTGTTTTATACTATGTAGTGATTGTTAAAACCCAATGAAACCATCACTGGGGATCGCTACCGTTTACAATTGATGCGTTTGAGTCGTGCATTGAAGGAAAAACGGTCGGAATGAAGCAAAAGGCACGATAAAGTTATTTTGCTGCACGACAATGCACGACCTCACGTGGCGAAACCAGTGAAAACATACCTGGAATCATTGAAATAGGAAGTCTTAACCCACCCGCTGTATTCTCCAGATATTGCCCCTTCGGATTACCACCTTATTCGATCAATGGCTCATGGTTTATCAGGGGAAAATTTAGCATCTTATATGAAGAATGCCAAAATTGAATCGATTCCTGGATTGCCTCCAAGGATAAAGGGTTTTTTCGACGAGGTATTCGATTACTACCTGAAAGATGGGAATAAGCGATGGGCAGTATTTTCAATAATGTATTATTATTTTTTTCATTTCAATTATTTGCGTTATGTTTTAATAAAAAAAAAACGCTACGAATTAATTCCAACCTAATATATTTTCAATAAATGTTTACCAATGCCTAACCTTGTTAAAGTATTTAAGATAAGAAGCAGAGCATCAATGAATCATTCTCTGTTTTGTTATTGTTACTCCATTAAAACAAATTGATGTAAGACAAATTTGGTACACGGATTTGTATTTAGGGTGTAGAAAGTGTAATTATATGTTTTATTTAATTCATAGTAGTTCATTCCTACAAAGTTTTAGTAAAAATAAAGAAATTAAAATAAATTTCGATTTGTACGCGTGGTTGGTCTCATGTAAATGCGAGGCCGCCTGGGTAATTCTATTTCCCTCGCTAAGCGGCAGTGTAAATGTCGTGTTCTCGTGTGCCGTTTTGACGGACATTGTAGCCGAAGTAAATACTAGACATATCGGTATATAAACACTTAACATCTTATGTCTCAGGCAGCGCGCGTCGTGTCATGCCTTGGCATTTTCAAAGCTTTGTAATTCATGGTGTTGAATGTTTGGTTTTGGTACCGTCTAATACAAAAAGTGTATCAAGTTTATTTTCCGGTAGTTCCATGAACTGCAGTGAACATTTTGTAGGTAACGACGACGATTCATTTTTAAGGAAATAATATATTTAATATTTCTAGTACTGTTTTTCCTAATTGAAGTAATGTGTTCATATGACTCAGAAAAAATTGCGTATTAATGACTAAGCATATAACTATTGTCATAAATTGTAATCGACGTGCCCACACCCACGTTCGCCGGTCACACATACAAATAATTTATACCTGGATCGAAGAATGAATAGTTAGAGGTGCCACTACAGGCAACTACATTAGGCGAGCTTATTGACTTTTTGTGGAAGGGAGCGAGCCGATAGGCTAAGAATAAGATACCCGGTAAGGCGATAGTCTTATCGGTTAGTAATAAAAATAAATAAATACAGCCAATAGTCACATACATCGTCCTGACCCACATTATGGTCAATGAAGTCTTTTGTCGCGGGTATCAGAAACTACGAGAGACGTTTCGCTCTCACAAAAACCTAGACCCCACCCACACAGAGTGAGGGGATCGAACCCGCGACCTCTTGCTTCAAAGCCGGCGTTTAACGAACTGCGCCACGGAGGCTGTAAAATAACTACTGGTCAATAATAATAATTATAGTGCCGGGAAACCACAAATCGAATCGAATTTAAATTGAAAAAACTACGTAATACGGATTGCCCTGTACCCAAACTGGTGATAAAAATCAGCACCTAACGCTTCACAGCACTTACTCAATGCCATCACCAATTAATAAATGCATGCTTTGTTTAATTCCAGGTGAGATCTCTATGCAGAGATTGGTTTCCAATAGAGTACCCTCAGTCATGGTATGAAGATATCACTTCATCAGAGAGGTTCTTTGCGCTGGCAGCCGTTTATAAGACGCAGATCATCGGACTCATAGTAGCGGAAATCAAACCATATCTTAAGCTAAATACAGACGACCGGAGTATATTATCAAGATGGTTCGCCTCAAAAGATACACTTGTAGCCTACATACTGTCGTTGGGTGAGATTTATTTCATTTATGTTCAAACATTTGTATTTACATTTTATTGTCATAGTACAGCATATAATAGCTACTGAAATTCATATCTGATTTGACCGAGGTCATCACCTTAGAAAAATGTACTTGGTTTTCGTTATATTGTTATGTATGTTGTATAAGTATAGTAGGTATTATGTTTAATTTTCAATATATGTAAGTACTATGTTTCAAAAATATGAATAATGAAACATTGAATAAGTTTTCTTTAAGTAAGCGTTTCAATTGCAACCCTATTTAAATAGGCTACATAACTGATCCTCTTCATATGGTGAATACCTATTTGATTCGTTGGAATTAAATATTTGCTTGTCTTTTATTCACAACTACTGCTACTGGTTATTTCGCACACATCAATGTTGCATACGCTGCTAAATAACTTTAATTTGTTTATCGTCGATAATACATATCGATATACGATATAAAAAAACAAGTATTTTAAAGCCTTAGCCTTGCCTTAGCTTATACATTAGTTTTAGGGTGACAGATCATTTATTTCTGCAAGTATAAAAGTTGCCAACATAACATAGTTAAGTAGTACTGGCATAAGCGCATTTGAAAGACTACATATAAAGAAATGTGAGTATCTCTGTGTTGATTGTATGTGTGTGCGTGCGCAGGCGTGGCGCGCTCGCACCGGCGCTCGGGCGTGGCCAGCATGCTCCTGGACGTGCTCATCAACCACCTGGCCGGCCCGCTGCCGCAGCCGCCGCATCTGCACCGCGTCAAGGCCATCTTCCTGCACGTACTCACCACCAACACAGAAGCGATACTCTTTTATGAGCACAGAAGGTGAGCAATCATACTGACGCATTTCACTAAACGGGGTGGACCTCACACTCTCACTCGAACGTCGAAAAATAACATCAACTTCAATCGCATCATCATATATTTATTACTCCATTGCAACATATCATTGGTGATAAAACGTTCTATCACAATACAATCTTACGTCTATTCTCTATCTCACTACTTCTATAATTTCGAAATGTCAACAATGAATAATATTCGGCGAGTGGTAACAATATCGTGTGAGCGTTCTGCGGTCGCGGGCAGTGCGTGAAGCGGGCGCGCGTGAGTAGTGCTGAGTGTGTGCGTGTGCGCAGGTTCCGGCTGCACTCGTTCCTGCCGTACTACTACTCGATAAAGGGGCGGTGCAAGGACGGGTTCACGTACGTGTACTACGTGAACGGCGGGCACGCGCCGTGGGGCGTGTACGAGTACGTGAAGTGCGTGGCGCGCGCGGCGTGGCGCGGCGGCGGCCTCTACCCCTGGCTGTGGGGCAAGCTGCGCGCCGCCCTCGCCGCCGCCTGGCACAGGTAGTGCACCACCACCACACCACACCACACCACCACACCACACCACACCACCACACCACTCACACACACCACATTCATACTAAGCGGCCGTCTAACAAGCCATATTTGTTCACTCAGTGTAACATGTAACCGTTCAATAAAGACTACATAGTTGATAAATTAATGAGTAGTGTGCCGCTCGCGAGTGTGCATTGTAACAGTCTGTTGTGTCGCCTCATGTGTGCCATCGACAATACGTAACTTCCACTAAACTAGTAGTTGACACTATCATATATACATACATATCTTGTTGGTGACGTGCGAGTCGGTCGCCGCGCTTGTGGAGCTAACTCGATACTAACCGCTGACTGGGTCGTCGGTGTAAATAGCTTTGGTATGTTCGACCGTTGTGTAATGTGTTATGTGTATACAGCTAAACTGCCTTTCCGAGTGCTTGCAAAAGTGTATATAGACATGATTTATATTAAATGACAAATATTTTCACAGTTTCACTTCGTCTTCACAAACGACAAAACTTAGAGGTGCAGTGTTTAAGCAGTAATTGAGCGCGTGAGAGATACGTTAATATTAATGAATATAATTATAAGAAACTGTTCAAGGTACTGTATTAATTTTCGTTTCAATGTATAATTAATGTGAGCTAAATTGACACAAACGCATTTGTGATAGCAATAACACTTTACGTGCGCCTCAGGCGCCACTAGTGGCGATCGACCATTTCATACATTTGTTACATAATATTACAGTTAAAAACAACGACTACAACTTATGGAATCATAAATAAAATAATGCCTTATTATATTTATTGCAGATTGAAACTAGATAACGAACATTATAAATGAACATGGCGAGAGTCCAGTACATAAAGTGTTACAATAATTCTAAATCGCAATAATTTATGTGTAGATTTACAATCGAATAACAATAATTGTGTCAACTTGGCTATTGAGAAAAATTTTACAAAATTATTTTGTGATATTTTTTACACTGAAAGCTTTAAATTATTACACGATATAATGATTTGTGATTTATGTGAACAATTGACACATGTTTTGCACGTAGTATATGATTGTGTTCGTTTACATACTGATAGAGACTAGAGAGTAGAGGCCGGAGCGGGCACCGTGTGTGTACTCAGTGTAGTCGCGTGCCATGTTCTACTGCCAACAAACTTCCCAAGAGAGGTGCCTGACTGTTCATTCTGATTATTTATATCATTAAACTATTATATTTTATTCAACAGTATATAAATAAATGTCGAAAATGTAGTGTAAATTATTCCATTTGAACTTGTACAGTTTTGGTACTGACTACTGCGACGGAATAATGTTAATTATTTCTACATTGAACCAGTGTTCTTAGTCCTAACTTTTACTCATTGCAAACCAAAGTATTGTCTTCATTTTGTTATTAACTCACACAATCATATTGTAATAAATATTGTATTTAAGATTAAGTATTATATGTTAATGTGACAATGAGTATTATTTTAGACCATTATTAAATTATTTGTATTCCAAACCGTGATATTTATGTGCATCGGCGATGTACTCACATGACGCATCTCGCGGACTTTTTGTATAAAATTCGCGCCGATCGCGTTTCCAATTGTCCCTTTACTTCACGAGCACGTTCCTAATGTTAAATGTGAATTTTATGTTATATTTCTACACTTTTAATACTTATTGTGGAAAATATATTAGCTTCCAAATAAATATTATTGTTGACTAATAACGGGTGTTGATAATTTCAGCCGGCGAATAATATCTAAACATTAAATAATACAACCTCGTCTTATCACGCTACGCTATAAACAATTGGGTATTAAAAATAGATTTTTTAACAATTTCAGAAAATGTTTAATTTTAATAATTGCTTCATTTTCATCTACTATGCTGTACAAACTATGAGCCTTACATTAGAATTAGCAATTAATAATTGCACGTAAAAAACTTAACAAATAGGTATCTTCAACTTTTCGATTGGAATGAACGATTATTACTCAATAAGTAATATTTTTTACAATATTTATAACTACGAAATGAAAATCTATTCAACAAGCAGTCACAATCGCCCAATGATATGTTAAATTATTTGAATATATTTTATAAATGTTATTGCGGTGTAAAGTTGTGTGGAGCGCCGTCGGTGTGTGGGCGTGTCTCACGATACAGTGACAGTACGGCGCACGGTACGGTGCGTGTCGCCGCCGTCACGTCTACGTCACGAGGTCGTCCTTCTCTGGCGCGCCACCCTTGTGATTCTGTCCCTTGAAGTCTTTCAGTCGAATAGGCGACGATTCACTACCCGAGTCACCCTGAAATTGCAATTAAGGTGCCACATTATAAAATCTATATTAAGCTTAAACGTCCACACTCCACACTAATGTTATAAATACAATAGAGTCTAATTTGATTTTTGATTAATTTTGCAAGTCCTAATTCGACCCTTAACAATTCTGTTATGAGGTAGCATCGCGATTAAAAAAGAGCATAGACTAATTAATTAAATCCCTAAAATGTAAAGTTTGGGGTGATGAGTCTAAAACTCGGTATTGCAGCTATGGTAATGTGCATGGAAGATAAAGAAAAATAAATTCTGAGTAAACCCAGGCTAAGCTATGATATTAGATACAATCATTTACAATACTCTCATATGTGAGAGGCCACCTGGGTACATACCACCACAATGTCTATTTCCCCCGCCTAACACCAGTAAGAATGCACTGTTATGTTCTGTTTTGAAGGACGTTGCAACCAAAGTAACAACTACTGGACATACTGCAACTTAAGAGGGGGGTCTATGTGAAATGGCCTTTTTCACAACGTTTTTTCTTGGTGATCTTTATTATTAGGTCTTCAAAAAAAATATATGTTGATCTACACTATATGGAGCATGTCCCCTTCTTTTCAGAATTCTTAAAAGTTTATTAAAAGTACTTGAAATAAAATTGCAAAGTGACCTCTGTTTTCGCATTTACAACGTTTTTTCTCATAAACTATGAGCACTAGGATTATTTTATTATTATCAGGATATTAAGAAATGCAAGACGGATGGTACCTTCTTTTTATTTTTTCCAATTTTTGTCTCATTTATTTTTAACGAATTTTTTCACATTATCGATACTCTAAATCGCGAGCACGTCCCCGCTGTCGCCCAACAAATCAATGCGGGACGAACCGCCGTGCTAAACGGACCTACAGGGTATATCAAGACTGCTACCGAAAACGAAGCCGGGTGGTAGGTTTAGTGATTACAAACACAATGCAACTAAAAATTTCGCAAAGAAACGCGACAATTATTTTTTATGATTTTTTAAATTTCGTAATTTTTTGGGTGGTAAATCCATAGTTTTTGCTAATATAATAATTTTAACTTTTTTATACCTTAGAGTATTTATAAATAAAAGGGTATACACTATTATTTTAAGAAAAAAAATGTATTTACCACCCAAATATGGCCATAGGAAAAAAATAACAAAAAAATATTTTTTGTTTTTTTTTGCAACTTTTTCTGTTGCATTGTGTCTGAAGTCGCTTAAACTACCACCCAGCTTCGTTTTCGGTAGCAGTCTTGATATACCCTGTATGTTGCTTGTCTCCGCAATATCAAAGTAAATTGAATATTGCTATTTCGTTCGACATATTCATTGAGTACAGTTAGGGGCGGTCTAACCGTAGTGAATGATTAATTCACTAACGTACCTAACAGCAACCGTGGCGCAGTTGCCTGGATGGCTACTGTTAAACGGGTGGCCGCGGGTTGGATTCCGCATCGTAACAATTGTTTTGTTTATAAATTCATCTAACTCAATATTTTATAGAAGAAACATTAATTTTTTTGCATTTTTGTAACATGTGTATTTTTACATTTTTGTATTTTAGATTTTTGAATATTTCGATTTTTGTTTATTATGAATAAACCCAATAGTCCCAGAGATGACGACCAAAACCATGTATCATAGCAATACGGTCGAAACTGTATAAAATCGTTAGACATGGGCGTAGCCACGGTGGGGCAGAGTGGGGCGCTTGCCCCACCCTAGCTTGGACCTGTAAGGTACCTAACCAAACCTAAAAAAATATATTATCTAGGTAAAGTACTAGGTAGGTGAGAAATAAGAAAGTTTTTGGAAAATTCGAATTATAAATACAGATACAGGGTGTTATAGGGTGTAATATTTTAGTATGAAAAAAAAAATAACCGGGGTAAGACCGTGGGTACAGTTTGCTAATTACATATTATTTTGGACTGGTGCCCCACCCTGAGCCCATGGCTGGCTACGCTCATGTCGTTAGATTATATAATTCTAAACCCGACTAGGTAGGTAGTAACGGTCAAAAGTGTAGCAATTGCATGTGAGGCTATTTCTGCTGTGTCCAAAAAAAAGGCAGTCGGTATCATAGCAATACGTCTGATATTGGAAATGTACATAGATTTTATAATTTTATGACGAATAAGTTGGTTTTCAGACATTTTGCGCGTAGTATATAGCTGAGGCGAATTTTTGAAAATGTCAACAAATTTAGCCGACCTGTACTATAGCAATCCGAATGAATTTTTTTTCTACCGTTCGTAAATAAGGCAAGATTGCAAAAAAAATGTTTTCAGACATTTTAGATGTCGCATGTACTCCCAAAAGAGAAAAGAACGTTTTGGAGTCGCTTGGCCGATGCCTGAGCGCTTCTTACGTTTCTGCTGCGGTGGGAATGGTTTTTTCGCATATTATACTCCTGCCACTCTCTTACTATACATAGTCACTCGCCAGCTGTCCTAACCGTTGAAATAACGCTCACTTAAAGTGACAACAAACTCTAAGTAGCTCAGGCGGACGTGGGTGTGTTGCTGGTTGTCCGAGGGCTCGCGGACGTTTTTTTTTCTTCTATTCCCAATGATAAGGCATAGTTTGCTCATCTCCCATTGACGAAGTTTTCGGGGATGGAAGAGTAGCATTTTAAGAATTCAAAATTATCAATTATAATAGACATTTTTATAGCATAGATACGTTGTCCGCGCTCTATTTTGGCAAGACAAAAGCAAGGTGATTGCCCAACTTGCAATCAGTCACGCTTCAATACGGTCGATATCGAAAAGTTGTCTGATAAGGGAGGTGCTACCACTGAATTCTTCTGATATAATTTTTTTTTACATCTGGTTAATTCATTTCATCAATTTCAACAATTTTCAGACAGATTGCTATGATACCGATCGGTAAAATTCCTTAACATATTTAGAATGGTCTCAAAATTTGTTGCATCCGAATTTTCTTCTGAAAATATTTTTTTCGTATTAACTACTCCTAATTTACCCGTAAAAAACATTTTCAGACGGATTGCTATCATCATATTTTTTTGTCTCATTTTTAATTTTTCTAAATTATTTTTAGGTTCGCGCTACACTATTAACTTCTGAAAAATATGTTTTCGGTATCTTATAGCTATTATATAACTAGTCAGAAAATCAGACAGATTGCTATGATACAGTCCGGTAAAATTTGTTGACATTTTTGAAAATTCAGTGCGGTCAAACGCTACGCGAAAAATGTCTGAAATTGGTATTTTCGAGTTTGAAATAATCAAATCTATCAATTTGATGCGGTTGTGGCCGTATTACTATGAGACAAAAATTTTGGTTGTCATCTCTCGTACTACAAAAATTACTTAACCGACCGACTTAATATTAAAATTCTTTCACCATTCGAATCCAACATTATCCTGGAGTAACATTGGCTGTATATTTGGCTAAAGGATTGAAATAAGGGTTGAAATGAAAAATAAAAACCATTCGAGATTTTTTTTTAATATTTATTGATATAAATTAAAAAATAAATCTTAAATAGTTTTTATTTACCATTTAAACCCTTATTTCAACCCCTTCAGGTAAATATATAGCTTCTGTTATTCCCGGATAATTACCATTCGAAAATCGAAAGAATTTTTTAAATTGGTCCATTAATTTTTGAGTTTATTCATTGTAAATAAAAATCCAAAAATATAAATGTACTATCCTCTTTATAATATTAGAAAAGAAAAACAAAAATACAAATATTAAAAATCTAAAATATAAAACACGCCAAAATACAAATGTTTCCTTCTTGTAATATTGGTGAAAATAGATGAAATAAATAAACCCAAAAATCGAACTACAAGTGCGGGGACCGAACCCGCGTCTTCTCGTTAACAGTCGGCGTTCGAGCAATTCCGCCACGGTAGCTGTGACGTTTGATAGTGAATTAATCATAAACTACGGTTAGACAGCTCCTAACTGTACTCGATGGGAACATCGAGTGAAATAACACTACGAATAAATCGTTCTGTCCGCAGCGAAACAATGAATGAATAGGTATTACGCAGCGCGCTCGCTCGCACGTCATGCGCCGGTGCATGAGATTTGGTTCCGCCCGTTCGAGCAAGGTCATCGGCGTCTACCGTCCTCTTAAAATCTTATGTCTCAGGATGGCGAGTGCAGTGGAATGCCAAGTATTGTTTTGAATGATGTTGTTTGGTTTTGCTACTGTCCATGAGCGGTCGTATCGCTTACCATCAGGTGAATGCCATGCCCATCTCGCCATTCATTGCAATAAAAAAAATATGTGGACAGGTTTTTACATTGGTGTAAAGGTTGCTTGAAAGGTGAACTTGGTCTTAAAAATGTTTCTTGAATTTCGATATTTCTACTTAGGGTATAGCTCTGTAATTATACTAATCATTTTACCTACGTACGGTCGGTATTGCACTCTACTATACATATTGCATTAAATCTATACTAATATTATAAAGCTGCAGAGTTTGTTTGTTTGTTTGAACGCGATAATCTCTGGAACTACTGGTCCGATTTGAATGATTCTTTCAGTGTTGGGTAGTCCATTTATAGAGGAAGGCTATAGGCTATATATCATCACGCTATGACCTATAGGAGGAAAGCAGTAGTGATATTTCTAATAAATACGAGGAAATTTTGTTCGTTTTTCGTGGTCCGATTGGTCGATATTCTAAACTGATAGTCAGAATTAAACATTTTGACCGCCATTTTAAAACGTGTATGCACCCGGGCGGAGCCGGGCCCGACCGCTAGTAAATAAATAAAACGGTAATGTATGATTATAGCTTAAAATTTTATGACCGGCCATTTGAGTAACTTTCTTTAATCCTAAATTATAAAATAACGGGAAAATTATTGATTAATTTCAAAACTCGCCCAAGATGAATTTGGTAGGCTGTGCAAGATGCCATGCAGAGTTGATACTTGCAACTCTAGTGAAATACAGACAAGTGCGCATTTGTACTTATTACTTACATTAGCACCAATGGAAGTGGTTTCCTGTAGAAGCAGCTCGCTGTCCGTGCCGCGGGACTCTTTATTCTTGAGGATGGATCGAGAGCGAGAGTCGGCGTCTAGAGGCCAACCACCACCGCGTTTATTGCCATTTTTTCCTGCAGCCGGAAATGTTGATGTTGGTGTTTAGGATTTAAACTTGAAAGTTATATTAAATGAATAGACAAAACGCACCAAATAGTATGTGATGATTAATGATCCTCGTCGCTATCCCTCTCGGCGGCCGCCTCTCTTCCTCTGACCAATCCTGTCAAAAAATACACTATGAGCGTAAAAAACACAACCCGCTGCAAATGGCCAAGGACAGTTCGAGAAGAGAATAAATACGATCACATGCACAAATACATATAGAACCCAAACTAGAAAATTATATAGCTACATCGTGCAGACACAACGATCACTTTCACAGGAATCAAAATGCGGACACGGGGACAGTCATACCTAAATATCGGTACACTGTGAACGTACGCGGTCGTAACGGAGACGGGCCGGCGCCGGTTAAGTGGAGTGATCGCAGAGTGCGCGGCCTTACCTGCTGAAAGCGCGCCTTCCTGTGCTTGGGCTTGGCGTCCTCGGGCTGCGCCAGCGCGGCGAGCGCGGCGGCCGCGTCGTCCAGCGGCTGCGGCAGCGACGTGCGCGACGCGTCCAGCGGCCCCGCCCCCGCCACCCCCGCGCCCCGCAGGCTGGCGCGCGAGCCGCGGGAGCCGCGCGGTGACGCCTCGCCCTGCGAACCCTTCGCACACAACACGCTCCCGTCCCCGGACGCGCTCCTGCGCACTCCGTTAAACTCTGCCGACACCCCGTCCCCACCCGCACCCGCGCCGCCACCGCCGTTACCGTCCAGAGGATTCACATACAAGTTTGACGAGTCGTTCTCGCATGCGATGTCGCCCTCTGAAGGAAAAGGGTGCGTAAGGCATGATGCAAATGTATCTGTAACGTAAGACATAAGACGCACATGGAGCCGGGAAGGACCCACGATTGCACAAACACATCGGTGCCGCACTGGAGACTGTTGGCGGTGGACTCGTGAGTGTACGCGCATGCGCGCAGTGCGCACGAGCGTCATGCGTGCTCGATACATTCACACAGTGGTGAGCGAACATGACAAGTGTGGTGGTTTTAATGTGAAAACATTGACCATAATATAATGAGAAGTAAGAAAGTTATAAAAATTACAATAAAGAAAGAATCGTTTACGGGATTTGTTATAATTTATAACACAGAGCAAATTTATATATAATGATAGACAAATTTAATGTTTGCAGATTAAAAGTGTAAAACACTTGTAAATAACGATAAATGGTGTTAATATCGATTAGAAAAGATATTTAATTTATATTGGCCACGAATTAAAAAATTGTTGTTTACATTTGTCGGGAGTAAAGTACGTAAGTGTTTCCTACCTGGACTATCCAAGCTATTGGGGGTGGCTTCGGGCAACGCTTTTGGCGCGGGATGTCGCTGCAAACACGCTAACTCGACGCACACTGGCTGTCGCAGGTCGGACGTTGACATTGGCATCAGCTGTTCTGCATCTATGAACTCCTTGTAGCCCTAAATAAAAAAATAATTTATCATTATAATAAACCAACATTACAGGCAGTATACTCTTTATATTACAAGTATAAGTAGATAATATTAAAAATTAAAGAATAAAAATATACTCTTCATATTAGGTATGTATGAAACCGCTAAAAAAAATAAAGGTTTATAAACACTGCATACTCGGTGCAATTTACATATCGTGGTGGGTACTTACAGTGTGAGTTAGTCACAAAAATTTATACTTACATACATAATGCTTGAAAAGGTAAGTAAAACATATTTAATCTACAAAGAAAACCATAAAAATGACGTAATTAATAACGGTTAACTGTGTCTACCATGATTGTTGGTCGTTAGTAGCTTTAGTACCTTGAACGTGCAAAAACAACATTCAAACTCAGAAGGCAGCTGATCCAAGTCAAGCTGTTTGTCAGCCATCTTCTTTTCCTAGAAAAAGAGATATGATTAGTGGTTATATTCATACTTGTGAATTTGCATATCATTGTTAGACATCGAACTAGCGACACTAAGAATAATGTTTCTCTAGTATAGACACTAGATTCTAGAAGAACGAAAGTATTTCCAATTTAATAGATTTGAATAGCGCCAACGTTTTAAAAAGCTTTTAGTGCGATTTCATATCAACTACACACATTAATTTGGTAATTTTTTATTATACCTGGATGTTTAAGTGATTATTAGTAATAATGTCTTTGATATCTTACTGGTGTGGGCTCAGGGTTCAAGAGTAAACGTTTTTCCGGCGAACCAAGGCCTTCGTTAGAGTACCGCCGCTCTTTCTTAGGACTGCTCTGAAACTGCGACCCAATGTGTTAAGACAAATTTCGAAATTTGGTGTAAGGATTTACGTACAGGTGCATCCCAGAACGTGACCAAAAATAGAATATGTTGTAGTTATTAAAATTTAGTATTTCTATAAGGTTTAAATGCAGAACAAACTAGTTACTTGATTGTTCACATTTTGGTTTTAAATTTTTAAGGTAATAAAAAAATAGGGGCATAGTAGAATTCGCTGAAGAAAATTATTTCCATGCAACTGTTAGGAGTTTGCAGCAGTATAGATCGGTAGAAGCTGTCGTGGATGCACCAAAGAACAAAGTTGTGTAATTTACCTGATTAGGGTCAGTGTTCTGGGGCTGCTTGTTAGTCATGGCATGCTCGTACTGTTTGTAGCAGCCAGTTGTGGCGGGAGGCTCGCCCTCAAGGCTAGTGGCGTCTGCCTGCGACAAGTTGTGTCCTGAAGACACACACCATCGTAAGTAGCGGCGTTTTCCACGGCTTCTTTTGAGTGATATCGAACAATCGTATTTTTTTGTCAACGAAGTTAACTTAACAATTGAAGAATGACTAAATAACAGCGTGAACAACACAACACACATACAACATGAAAGTCTATGAAATCCAGCGTCCTCCGGAAACACACATCGAACAGTCCACAGAAGAGGATTGTTAGTTCTAGAAAGCGTTAGGCTTACGTTCACAACGTAATAGACCTTAAATTATAGTGTCTTCGCCGCACATCGCAAGCTACACGCGACGCGAACCCGACCCCGAGTTACTGTTTATAAAATAAGGGGTCGAGTGTGACGACTGTGCGATAGTAGCAAGTAGCTCATCTGGGGTCGTCTCTCGCCTCAATGAGGACGCATTTGTCACCTGAAGACAAGGAATAAAACACTCTGAGTGCGCCTCGTCATGTCCAACGGGTGAAGATAGCTGTAGCTGCGATGTTACGTGAACTCATTTTGAATTTAGAGATGTTTCGAGTCCGGGGAGCCAACACGATTCGATCGACATGCATTCATTCAACATTCACTGCATTCAAAAACACGAAAGCGTCTGAAGCTTGAAGGCATGCGTGCAGTCATAGAACATACGGAGGCGTAAGACATGACATGGACAAGCGACTAAAGCGAATGGTAAGTAAAGTACTGACCTGTATCGACAATGACATCGATGAGGTCCATGCTCTTAGCGAAGGCGTCGCGCAAGTTTATATGGTGGAACGAGACGATAGAGCCCTCGCGCTTGGCGCGCTCGAGCGCCTCCCGCCGCTTTAGCGCCTTTTCGCGCCTCATCTGATTCTTGTAAAACTCGGCGAAATTGTTGACGATAATTGGGATGGGTAACGCAATTACCAGCACGCCGCAAATACAGCAAACTGAGCCGATGACCTTGCCCAACGGGGTCGTGGGGTAAATGTCACCGTATCCAACTGTGGTCATAGTGATGCCGGCCCACCAAAACGTCTCCGGAATAGAAATAAATTTAGTACCCGGCTCTTCTTTCTCAGCGAAGTAAGCCAACGAAGAGAATATGAGCACTCCCATGGCTAGAAACAACATGAGCAATCCGAGCTCCTTGTATGAGTTCCTGAGCGTGAAACCGAGCGATTGCAGCCCGGTTGAATGTCGCGCCAGTTTAAGAATACGCAATATTCGCATTATACGAAAAATTTGAACGACACGACGGACGTCTTGGAACTGATCTGTGGCATTTTTATTAGTTTCGAGCAGGAAAAGAGATACAAAATATGGCAGTATAGCCAGCAGGTCTATCACGTTGAGTCCACCCTTGAAGAACTTCCACTTATCCGGGGAGGCACTAAATCGCAGCACGTACTCGAGTGTGAACCAAGTGATGCACACGGCCTCGACCATGGCAAGCTGCGGGTTGTCCATGGGCGCGCCTTTCTCGTCGGCCACTTGCATCTGGGGTATCGTGTTGAGAGTGAGCCCTATCGTGGACAGCACGATGAAGAGGATCGATATCACCGCGATCACCTGCAAGCATGCACCATTCAGCGACCGGCCTGTAGCGCCAGCACGTGCCGCGCGCTACAGGGCCGCCGCACCGCGTCACGCCGCGTGCTCACTGCCCTTTCTCAACCTCGCTCACTGACACACTTGCCAACCACGTACGTACATGTTACATGTGTCAAGTATGCCGTATGGTATAAGTGTCTGTACAAGTTTATTGGTATCACATGTTTGTACAACGGCAAGCCATAAACTTAATTTACTTTATATATTATGTTATACATACGTATTTACAGATAGTCATAGAAACAGTGAAAGCCAATAATAACTTAAATAAAAAGTCTTAAGAGTAGGTACGAGTATAGCTAAAATTTTGGTGTAGAAATAACATCTATTGCGTGTACATGTCAGTAGTGTTGTGTAGTAGTAGTAGTGGTGTAAATAAGTAGTAACATTATATGTATGTCGGTGAACGGACGTGCGTTTAGTAGGTAATGTCTTAGTCTGAGGATCTATGAAGTGAAGCAAACGCGCGTCCGTCCATCGCCCGCGTCGTACAGTTAGTCGGATCAGTACCACGAAGCAAAAGCATCAGTGGATAGAATGGTGGAACGACATATCGGGCGGACGAAGCGGTCAGGGTGGACGAGGAGCAGGGGAAGGGTTCGATGGAGGTGGGGGCTGATGCCGGCGAGGCGACGCTCAGCCGTGGTGGGGAGCGGCGCGGGAGCGACGCGGCGCGCCGCTCGCTCGCGTGTACGCCGCGGAGTCGCGCGGAGCGTCGCGTCGTCCCGTGCCGCCCCGCACGCCGGCCGCACAGCGTCGCCGAGCGGCGGCTGGCTACATCGCGTAAGCCCATCCCATTTTTGCAAAATCACGACAACAATTAAGCTTTGTTTTATTTATAATACTCCTTTTCGAAAATGATCGACGCGGCTGTGAACATTTATAAAAATTAATTGTAAATTTAGACGATGCGTATCGTCACGCTTAACATGTGACAGAAAAAAATGTAGTGCCCATATCGCATAAAAATATATCATAAGTATACAAGAAATAAATTATTTCATTTCTAAAAAAAACAGATGTTAACAGTTACTACCACTTTTCATGTAGATTTGCATAGTCTGAATGTTTTAATAATAATTATACAAATATTCTAAACAATATTTGCACACGTCTGAAACTGTAACATCCATTAACATATGTACATCACGGCATAAAACTCGGCCTGTTGAGTAATCCACAAACTCACACGGAACATACAGCAGGTCTACTGCTTTATTCAACGTCAGAAAACTAAACGCTGTGTAAATACCACAAAACCTAGAAAAGCTACCAGCTATATTATTTTTTTATGCCGCGAAGAACTCAATATTAGTAATCAGTACAATAAGAATATTTTAAGTAATAAAAATGTAAGCAAAGGCAACCAGACTTTAAATTGTTTTATTTACTACTATAGTTAATACTCAAGCCTCGCAGAATACTTAACACCTACTCCTGATAAACAACTGCATAATACAAAGTTTAATATTTTACTTTAATAATTAAATATATGAAATACGTAAATATAATAAGAAATAGAACTGTTATAATACTGAAGAGTAGAACAGAAGAGCGACGACTGTTTATACTTACACACTTACTGACATTAGTAGCACCGCTGTTGTCGAAAAAACTATATAATACAAAAAGAAATGTCACAGCACCCTGAAAGTTTTGTCACGTATCTATATGTACACAAAATACTGTTCGACAAAAGCGATCACAGTTATCTGTAAACCACGAGACATGATAGTACCTATGTCATACATACAGCTTCCGAACACAACACCACATGCCATAACACGACAAACGGACAGACAACATCAAAGTAGGATACAATGATAGATGTTATTCATGCACCACATACACTATTAGATAGTTAATTACACAATTTGTAGGTTGCAAACACATATACCTACTAGGCTTGCTAGTCTAGAATCTGCTTTAATATAAATATATGTATATAGATATGTTTAGGTATAGAGTAAATTGTAAAAAACGAGTCAAATTGGCCGTGTACTAGAAAGTTATAAGCACCATTGTGTCCGTGTCAATACACTTGTAGATAAGGCTTACAAAAAATAACGTGTCATGTGCTAAGAGTAAAAATGTAACAACAGTGATTTAAAATATATCCGTGTTTATTTAATTACAATATTTGATTTATCAAAATGTGCTTATTGAAGATTAGTTGTTGTAGTGAAAAGAACATATAGATATCGTGTATATCAAAATGTGCCCAATGTAATCAAAATTATTACAATTTACAAATGGATAAAAGCGTCTATCAAGTATCAATACTACTGAATTGGGTTCAAAAATCTATAGTAAACTATATACCTGTATCTTACTACACATCCCTCAGCTGCTTAACTAAAGTATATTTAATCAACAGATAAGACGAGTTAGTTGTTTAATGATAGATGATGTACAATACGTTACCCTGGCTGCTATACTCGTGGTGGGCTTCTCGAGCAAGTCCCAGAGCCACTTCTGGTACTGTGCGCAGGTGCCCTGGCCGAACTCCTCTTCCTCGCGCTGGCGCAAGCTCTCGGCCTCCTTGCGCATCTCCTCGTGCACATGCTCCTTGCGCTGGTGGTATTTGTGCTGGCAGCACGACTCCAGGTACAGCTCGTCAACGCCCCAGTACTCGAGATCGTCGCTGAATGCCAACACGCACATCTCGTCCACTAAATGTAATTTTCCGGTCCGATAAAAGTTGAGGATTGAACTGAAGCTTTTCGGATGCCTGAAATAAATTTTATGCTTAATAAATAGTTAGGCTTCAAAGTCATGAATTTTTGCAACAATATTGTCTACAATACAGTCTTTGTTTTAAAAATACGAATTTTATAAAACATATTTGATTAATACATAACTCAATGCATACGTATGTATACCGGGTATCTCAAGACTGCTACCGAAAACGAAGCCGGGTGATAGTTTAAGCGACTTCAGACACAATGCAACAGAAAATGTGGGGAAAAAAAAGCGTCAATTTTATTTTTGTTATTTTTTTTATATGGTCGTATTTAGGTGGTAAATACATTTTTTCGTAAAATAATAGTGTATACCCTTTTATTTATAAAGACTCTAAGGTATAAAAGAGTTTAAATTATTATTTTAGCAAAAACTATGGATTTACCACCCAAAAATGACAATATTTAAAAAATGATAAAAAAAATTGTCGCATGCCTTAGCAAAATTTTTAGTTGCATTGTGTTTGTAGTCACTAAAACTACCACCCGGCTTCGTTTTTGGTAGCAGTCTTGAGATACCCGGTATTATTCAAATGTGTTATCTATTCCTTACTATTGTAATATAACACAAAAACAAAAAATTAGAACGCTCAAGATAGCGAAGGCACCTGACCTGCAATGACCTACACATTGACCAATGTATTTTAACTTCGAAACTTAATATAGAAAGCGTCCATTGCTGTCCAGAAGACCAGAACGAAACATGTTTTAACAAAAACCAAGCATTGGTGAATGAAGTTTAGATTACACCGCGACCGCTCGCTACTCACATAAGCCATGATCATAAGAGGAACTTACGTAAACACTTATCTTACAATAATATATAGTATCAAGCATGTAATGCATTCTCAAATCATACGTACCTGCCAATTTTTAAATGAAGGGTACCTAGTACCAGGTAGGGAAGATATCATTTTCTTGAATTATCTATATGGGAGTATGAATGCAATTAATTTACCTGTCAAAGAAATACTCGTTGTCTTGTAGCGAGTAGTCGTCGCAGAGCTCGGTGATGGCCTCGTGCGTGTTGCAGTCGCGCAGGCGACCCAGCCTGGTGTGCGGCAGCCGCTCCAGCGTGCGCCACAGCACCTCGTGCCGCACGCCGCCCACGTTGATGATCACTCGCTTGCTCAGCGCCTTCGCGCGGAGCATCATAAATGGCTCCGGTGGTAACGACGACATCGATCTGCAACCATCGTCGTGACATCTCAACATCTTTACTAGCTGGCATATACGTCATGTATATGCGAGTGGTGGCTCGGCAAATATAGGTGAAGCCAAAGCAGCAGTGGGTAATGCGTATACAATGTTGTATTCTGGTTTAAGACATCGTAGTCCTTTAAATGTTGGAAGATAAGATGTTCTAATGAAGCACGTTTATGATAAGTGATTGTAAACCTTGAGTGCGCGCGCTGCAGGGCGGCGTTGGCGCCGGCGGCGAGCGCGGGCGCGGGCGCAGGCGCCATGCCGCGGTCGAGCAGCGCATCCTGCGCGGGCGCCGCGAAGCCCATGGGCGCGCGCGGGGGCGAGTCGCCCACGTGCAAGCGCGCGGCGCCGCGGCCCGCCCCCTCGCCTCCCATGCCCGCTAGCTCATGATGCCAAACTTCGCCGCCTCACTGCTTCACACATGCCTGCGCTTTCCGCTCTATTCTGTAAAACAACAACAATCATTCGTGAGTCGATTAACGCTACGTAGTTAAACTCAATATTGTATTATTATAACTTAACACATATTGTAAAACAATATAGAACAATAGATCATCATTCAACGCCGTAATCAACGAATGGGTTGTAAAAAGGCTTATTCCGTAATTAAGCTTAACGTTTCCAACACAATTGGAACATTCATGGTTATTGTAGCATTGCCGTGTAGCGTGCAAAACCGCGACCGAGTACAGTGCATTCAAACTGTGTCACGGTGAGCAGCATCCGTCCTGATTCCACCGGCCTTGACCTCTGCACTTTTGTCGCACTTCCAACAGTTTCACAGAGATACAACATAGCTTTAATGTTATTTTTATAATAAAAGCAACAGCCTGTAAACTGTAAAGTATTACTACAACGTAACAACTAGCAAATAGTTAGCTAAATACTCATAAAATGTGTCTCACGGAAATCCTGTATATACTAGTGTTACATAGGAAGTAAAATAAACACACCTAGCAGAGTCATACTATATATACATACAGGGTATATCAAGACTGCTACCGAAAACGAAGCCGGGTGGTAGTTTAAGCGACTTCAGACACAATGCAACAGAAAAAGTTGCAAAAAAAGCGACAATTTTTTTTTTGTAATTTTTTTCCTATTGCCATATTTTGGTGGTAAATACATTTTTTCCTAAAATAATAGTGTATACCCTTTAATTTATAAATACTCTAAGATATAAGAGAGTTTAAATTATTATTTTAGCAAAATCTATGGATTTACCACCCAAAAATGACGATATTTAAAAAATCATAAAAAATAATTGTCGCGTTTCTAAGCGAAATTTTTAATTGCATTGAGTTTGTAGCCACTAAAACTACCACCCGGCTTCGTTTTCGGTAGCAGTCTTGAGATACCCGGTATACTTTATAGTGTGGTGTATTACATTTATTCGATGATACTTTATTAGATCACATCTTAAAGTTAGTACTCGTATTTTATGTACATCATACATGCATCATGTTACAAATCATTATGAATTAGTATCCTTAAAATAACTTGTTTATTTTGCTTCTTCTGATATGTGTGTACAACTAACCGTAAATTGTTTATTCAAAGGAAGGAGCGGTAGAGATACGATCGTATAAAATATGGTTGGGTACACGTGCGCTTGGGAGGTCAAATATATAAAATGTATGTTAGAATGTACCAGTACCGATGTAATATTCAGGGATATTCGTCATTAAGTTAGCCGAAATAAAACGTAGAGGAAACGAAAGGCACAAACGTACATGTTGAGACTATTTCAAAAGAGTAGGTAGTGGGCGGAGACGGCAATCGATTGCCGGATCGCGTGGTGCCCCGCGACCCGGCTTTATCAACCTTCTGTAAGATCGACCCTCATCTAACACAATAAGTCAATGTATTGCCTACCACGCCTGTACACAATAACAAACAAGTTTTTATTTCATAATTTACAAAGCTTTCACAGAAAAAATAATAAACACAACATTGTGAAACACCATACCTAGTTACGTTTAGAGTGTATAAGTCGCCGCTATAACTTAAAAGCAAATAGTTCACTCAAAGTACAAAGCAATTATAAATAACGTGTTAGCCAGTTAATTCTTTACGGCAGCGGTAAACATAGTTAACCTATACGAAATTTCGACCAAGAACTTTACGAACTTCTAGGAGAACTTTTTTAGTAGATAAGTAACTTTTAAAATATAAATTTTATTTTTATGAATGGCGTGACGACCAGGCATTTTCCTGATGGTAACAGGTAAGCGATACAAATACACCATGAATTACAAAGCAATGCTTGGGATTCCATTGCGCTCGCCATCCTGTGACATAAGATGTTAAGTCTCAATGTGTCCAGTAGCTACTCTGGCTACAAAGTCCTTCTAACCGACACTAAACAGGAGATGTAGACATTGCAGTGGTACCTTTTCAGGCGGCCACTCATATGACACATATGAGAGACCTACCACCGGTGATCTATAAGTAAATGTTTTGTTTGTTAATTAGGCGCACGCTATCGAAAATTCTCTCCATAAATTCTGAATCTAATAATCTGTAAAGATTTTCTTATTAACTTTTTAAATATATTTATTGAACTTGGAATTTAGGAACTCTTCTTATTGATAGGCCTTACTCAGTTAAATGACTTGCTTAATCTGCCCTACCAAATTTTAAGCTACGCTTGGCAATATAAACAAGATACAAATACTGATGAGTATCCTTTTCGAATACATTGGTAAGTCAAGTTTTTTGGACCAATAGTTCTATAAACCTATTCTAGATAAAGGTTAACCAACCCAGAAATACACATTCGATGTATCAGACAACCTTTACTTGAACTTTGACACTTCCAGTAACCATCTCAAACCAATTTGCCACACCCGCTTAAGATACGTGTTTGTTGTTTGGCACAGGTCTTCGAAAACTTTTTTACTATACTAAAAATAACTACAAGAATAAAAAGAAAAATAATTTTCATAATTCGCATTATAACGCTCCAAACTATCACGTGACTATAATCTACGTCAACGATCGTTATCAGTCTCGCGTTCTAACAAAATTCACTAAGTTTATCATCTTGCCGCCCGTTCAGTGACGTCAGCGCGCTCCGATCGCTGTTTGCAGTCACGTGATAATAAGTAATTAATATTACATTTTGAAATATTTAAATTTAATTTATTACGAATAATAAGTTCTCAAAATATTATATCAGGGCTTAAAATAAAATATGCGTCACAATGAATGAATGTTTAACATGAGTCAACATTCCTATTGTAGATAAAGCCGGTACCCACAGAGTACTTTGATATATAGGAACCGATGCCTGCAGTGGGACGTACATATATATTGGCTAATACAGATTACAGAACCATAAGATGCATAGTAATAGTCTCGTCTAAACTTTTTTAAAATAAATCTCTCCAAAAGTTCTTGTACATTGTTTAGGGGCTTTAAAGGCACACTTCAACCCAGTCCAGTGCTTTGACACTTAAAATATGTAGGTACTCGTACGTTCTAGTTTAAAGTAGGTTGACTGTAACTTATAGCTGGTACCTAAGTATTATACTAGGGTATAAATGTGTTGCAGTAAGTCTATAATATGTGTACACTTATAAATATATCTATAGCTACATTTTGGTTAGAATTTGTAAACATAAACTGAAAAATACGGTTTGTAGAATGCTTCGCGCATTTCTATATTCAAATTCAGGGTATCTAATATTGTATTAAGATAAAAGTTTAAGAAATGTTCAGCCTTATTTTCAGCTATCTTAATATAATTGTGCATGTCTGTCATGTTTTTTTACGAACCAGTACGGCTTTGAAGGGACATAATATTTGATGTTGAAGTTCAGTAATTTAAATGTTTCGGTTGAATAACGAGGCAGGTGAGCCAATCATATAATCACAATCGCGATAGCGTCTTATATTAAATTTGATAGAATTTCAACAATCAATTGAAGATTGTGTAAGAGCTCTTAACATTTATAGACATTTAAAGTTCGCAATGTTAACTTCCAACAACGAGGTTTCATAGAAATGTAGGTTATTTCCCAAGTTAAAGTAGCTATGCTGCGTCCAGGTTTTATTGCGCCATTAAGAAAAGTGTAAAGCGTTTTCACAAGCCAAAAAAGTATAAGTATTGCAGACAGTCTCTCATATAAATTATACTATCACTTCGGGTTTTATAATGTACTTTATCGGATCTCTCGTCGATCCCTCTTGCATAATAAAAGGTTTTCCCGCAAGAAAGTTAATTTTTCATTCAATAAAAAACTTTCATTTATTAGAATTTATTAATTAAGGTATGTACTTTTTAAATAAATAATAAATAAATAAATACTTTTTTGTACACCAGTGACAAAAATAATAATATAAACAAAATTTTACAAAACAGAAAATGGCGGTCTTATCGCTCGAGGCTATCTCTTACAGGCAACAAACCATAGGATGGATAATACAGAGATGACAACTGTGGGGTATCGTGAGGTGTACGAAAAAGTAAAGAACAGAATTTATTATGTTTTTTAAAATAAAATATAAACAAAAATGCCGAAATACGCCACTTGCACCTGTATCTATTGCTAATGTTTTGCATCTCTGCCATTCATTCACTGTTGGACTTAATAAACTGCAATGCATTCAACTGGAATCGATCTTCACTTGTTATTCCGTTATCATTCCGTACATTAGTAATCCTAACACATTACTTTAGGAAAGTATCAATTTCAACGGCTGTTTGTTTGTCAGAAATGTTCCTCATATTATCATCTATTTCCTTAGATTTTTTTTATTACAATCAATGGTGAGACGAGCATGCCATCTGATGGTAATACCGCTCATGGATAATAGCAAAACCAAACGACGCTATGATTTTCAAAGCAATGTTTGCCATTCCACTGCGCTCGCCATCCTGAGACATATTAGATGTAAAGTCTAATTGTATCCAATACAGTAAGTATTGGATACACTGGCTACAATGTTTAACCTAATGAATAATTAATAATAATGTTTTGTCTATAGATACTTATTATTTTACGTCAAGATAACAGGAACTTGGCATCTTCAAATATACTGAATAAACATCATAACAGAAACAAATAAAATGTTTGGAAAATACGGCTTAATAATTTTTTTATATGTTATGTCTGCGACAAAACTTCTCACTGGCCTATATGCTTGATAAATAGAACGTGGCGTCTGTAAATCTGAAGCCAGTTATAGTCGGCGGCGCCACACTGTCTGTCAGCCAGTGCCTCTCGGCAGTTTCACCACTCCGACGAACCTACAAATTATGACTTTATTGTTATTCACTAGGGAAATTGTATAATGAACCTACCGAGTGATAAATATCTTGAAAGTATTCGTATTTTTTAGTGATGAGTGAACGAGATAGAGGGATAAAGTAGGCTCCAGCAAGGGTGTAGACGAGGTCCGTATTGATCTCAAGTTGTGAACGGGACAGCCGAGGCGCCGCCGACAGTAAATAAGCCGAAGCTACTTCACTAAGTTTTTTCGTCGCTTTGTCGTTCTTCTTGGAATACAAATAAAAATAGTTGCGTAAGTGAAAAATAGAACGTATATTTTTCTTCTGTTAATAAAAATATTGAAAACAACATTCTTGCACAGGAATGCAGGAAAACAAACAAATTCAATCGTTATGTGACGTAAATTTGAATTAACTTTCTGGTTTTTAAGTACATAATATTCTCTTTTACATCATAAATAATATCGCTCATAACTTTAAGAAGATTACGCATGTCGAATATACCACATTCAATGTATATAGAAAACGAAAACAACATTATGTAGGTACGTTAGTAATATATTTATATTTATAAATTAAAAAGATGTAAATACAAACTATTAAATGCAGTTGCTTAGGAAGAAGCAATTTGTCATTTATCATTAACGATCACATTCTGAAGTAGAGCTGAGGAATTTGCCTGCTCCTTTCCTAACAGCGTGTTGTGTGCATTCACAAAGTATTTTACCAGTAAACACTTCCAAGAGAGTGAATAAGAGTACAGGATGTTGTATGCTTTCGAGTTTTCATTGGAATAAGCTGTAAACATTGGGCATAATTTATAAAGTTATCAAATTATTTATTGATAAAAATTTATATCAAACGCTCAAAATGTTTCTACATTTTCAACAAGTTTTACTCAAAACTATCTAATCATTATTGTAACAAATAATGTATATCCAACAGTTCAAAAACGCCTTAAATATAATCGTGATATTTCTTTGTTACTAAAAATACACGAGCGATGAGAAAATATCAGATCAAATAGAAGATTCGAAACATGTCAACGCGTCATTATCGACTTTCACATCTTGGTTCGATCTTTATGATCGCAAAATTCTTCGTGACCCTAATTCGTCGCAATCGAATTTCGATCAAAGAAAACTTCATTCAACGTGCTAGCTTGTTGGAACGTGGAAAATTATATATTATATTGTTCGTCTATTATCTATATCATAAACTTCTAAATTTAACCAGACTTAACATTACATAGTTTACGTAGTCATTGTTGTGTAATATATACTTGTAAAGACAATATTTTACGCTTAATATATCGAATGCGAAGCGTAGCAAAAACACCAAACGGTATACACGGATGACTTTTGGAGCGTAACCGAGTCGTAGCAAGCTGCTACGAACCACCGCTTACTAACCTCTGACCTTTTGTGAGCGCGACCGCTCTTCATTCGGGCTAATGTAGCTTGCGCCGCAACTGCTCTACGTCGGGCTGCCAATAATTGAATATACAGCACGTGTGCATGAATAAACCACTTTGTTATAAACTCTTTATGCCAGCCTTTGTTGATACCTAAATGCCTAATTAGCTCGACATCGCGTCGCATGGCTTCGCTTTACCCTATATTGTGGAAGCGTGTATCGAATATAATGCTTTGTGCTGGTACCGATATAACACAATAAGAAATCTTTTTTTATTACGGAAATGTCTAAGCACCGAGTACTAGGTATAATAAAATTTCAAGTGGTCCTATTTTTAGTGATGCCATTTGGCAATAACTGTACCATCTCGACATGGTTCAAATACCAATAAAAATATCTAAATTCCAATTCAAGACTTAATCGAATGCAGTGGTCGTTAAGGAGACTGCGTCTACGTTTAGAGTGGATTACTATGCCGGCAACCATTTCTGTCGTATATCCTTAGAACCCTAATAGCAAATTAGAAACTGACCCTTTAATTGAACGATTATGGTGACAGCGAAACAGAATAAAGAAGAATACGATTACGCAAAATGGGTATAAATTACGCTTATCGAATTTCTCAATAAAATAATTGAGATATAATGGATGGCTTGCGCACGCCAATAGATTGGCGCTTGTGTTTCACACTGGTAATGACGCTCACTTATACTTTCCCCCTCACTTTAATTAATACGTTTGGCTCAGGGTGCGGCGCGGGATATGGAGGGCTACTGGAGTCGGCTGCGTACGGAATGCTTTGTGTGAATAATGCACGCCTGACGTGTTGGCTCTTTAATTAAATTCATCCAACAAATATTACGCGTGCAATTTTAGGGGAATTACTCTATGCTCCGAAACGAAGTACGAATATTCGGACTTCGTATGTAAAATGTTCGAATCCCATATCGTACTTCATCCAACCATCTTATTTCGGAGTAAATTATTATTATCATAGAGAAAAGTATCTATTTTTTAAGTGGAAAACTTATAACTTATTTCGAACGTCGAACGTTCCAACATTCGAACATCGTTTTGGATCATAGAGTAACCCGCCAGGTCGGATGCTGTCAGTACAAATACTTATCGCTACATACATTACAAACATTCGCATAAAGGCAACAAGTCAATAAATTCTAAGAAAATACAATAACGGGAGCCGTGACTTACATAAGGTATTGCGTTGGAGCCATACACATGTGTATATACTGATAATCCGATAATTTATACATTTATATAATAAACTCAAAATATTATCTGTATGCTTTGAACTTCGCAACGGCAATATGAAGTTTAAGAGAATTTAACAGACACATGTTAGCCTCCTTTGATAGCGTTCATATAATATCACTTTGCTTGGTCTTATGAGAAGGACGAGACTGCAAAGTTTGTAAAGTTGAATATCGTCGTTTTAAAAAAAAGCAACGAGGAAAATATCTACACCCATTATCCTTACGCATACAAAAATAACTTTTTTACCAAATAAATCTCTATACATATAGCGATGGATCTAATTATATCCCAAACATTTGGGTATATTTATTCTATTATAGATTAAGAAAATATCACATACGCCCTTATATAACGCATTTATGTCATATGAATGGATATTTGAAATTTAATCCAGTAAGAAGATTAATTTAATATGAAAGATGAATTAATAAGTAAATTCATCCTTTTAGTAGATGAAATGTTATCATAAGTCTCAGGCGGTTTTGAAACGACATCGATAGTAGATTCCATTGGGGATAGGGCTAATATTTCAAATAGATATTGCCATATTAATTTTCATACGTTTCAATTCAGACGATTACAGAAATGGTTTACTGGACCTTATACGATAGGCGACACTGTCTTTTAAATATCCATTAAACTAGATTGGAACTTGTAACTAACTCTAATATCATAATTATTTATACTAAACATTAATGATATTATAAATTTATTGACCCTTAAATAATAAAGTACGTTCACGGGTACAAAATATTCAGGTTATATACTGTATTGTATTGATATATTCATACTCTTTGCATCAGTCGCCTCGAACTATACACTACGCGAACCAGGGGTGAATGAGATATATATAGAATGAGATAGATCATAGATGTGGATGACGGAGCGGTGTGAAGACGTGGTGTATAGCAAACGAGCCGATAAATATTAATAATTGTATTCTACTACAATATTACACATATTAACCATAAATAGTGACTATTACATATACAATTTTATGTAAATTCAATACCTTATTGAAAACTACACTAGGTTCAAACACCAAAACCCCGACAAAAACTGAAAAAGTAACATGCATACTGCATAGCATTTGTTCAAGGATCTAATAAAAAAAAATACTTTCCACGCCCAGCAGCCATCACACAATTTATTCACAATAAACTCATAAAATCGCATCCGAATTTATTGTAGTAATTTTGCATCCATACTTCTGTTAAAATACCATTCCTACGAATTTTCTAGAACATTAAACAAAGCCGAAACGTAAGGGCCGTGTTATAGGGCAATGAACACAATTACTGGTACGGTTATCTGTACCGCCGGCGCCATTAACTCTGAATAAATTATAATGTAAATGGTTCAAGCTGTCCCGCAACGAAAATCAATACCACTACAAATATAAAATGCAACGAGCCTCTGATGCGCCCCGGCCATTGACCACTTGCTGCAATCGTGAACTTTCTTTTAAACGGAAAAGTGCACTATAGAAAACTATGAATTTTAAATGCTATTATGTCTGCAAACTTTCACAGCACAATGACACTTTGTACTATACAAATCTTTACTATACACAATAGAATTTTCTGGTATTCAGCGCGACAATAGCTCCTCATTTTTATATAATTTGTATTCTTGCTTTGTTTTCCAAACTTTCATAAATATAAACTACATTATTGTTATATAATGACACTATATATTCATTATTGCTAGCAAAAGAGGTTTGTGATTTAAATTAATTAGGTTACAAGTGGTTTACGAGTATTTCAAGTTTGTTGTAAACATAACAGTATATAAAGCAAATTAAACAATATCACGAACATTATATTTGTTCCAAATTGACCTCGTAGTGAAAGGTCACGGGGGTGAAATTCGAATAGAAAACATTTGTGTGACAAAACACGAAGGACTCTTATCTTGAAAAAATATCATCCACGAACAATAAGCAAAGCTGCGACTCACAATTACACTTTTATTACACAAAACAAAATATATTGTTGCTCAAAAGCAAACAATATCTATATTATCAACCCTAAGAAAAAATGAATATCTAGAAACTTTACAGTATAACAGCTATTTCTACCGTAGAAACGTGCTTATAGGTAGATATCTGAGTATTTTTATTTACGTACTTTATATTCATTTTATTTACAAAATTAATATTAGTTTAATTCTCTAAATTCTGCAAACGAAGTGATAGACATCTCACAGTCAATATAAATACACATGTAATTAAGAAATTAACAGTGAGAAACAGAGCGACACGCGACAGTTCACCAGAGTTGCGCATGACGTGTCCGTCCGCATTTAGCTCGAGGAGTGTTTTTGGCACGACTTGCGAGATCTTCCCGTACTCTCTCGCTTCTCGTTCTCTTCAAAATACAGTCAACACTCCAGAAAGCATCTGTTCCGCTGACAAGCGCGATAGAATCTATCATTACATCGCCACGCATATAAATCAAACAACTCATATTACACTGACTTAATCTCTAGTCATTTATTTCTACATTGAAAATTATTTTTCTTAATAAACAAATGAATCACGAGAGAAAGCATTCGTTGCCAGTGATTCAGATTTATCCTGGGTGGTGGTATGTGGATCGTGCAGTCTTGTGTTCCTGTTTCATCATTTATTTATAAGTTTCACTGTCACTTATGGAGGAAATGCATCTCTCAACCGAAAATGTAAACAATGCGTACTTATTATAACTAACATACATGTAAATAATCGTGTAAAATGTTAAAAGCAATTATTTTTTTTGGGAAAGGTTTATCTCCATGACATGGACCGTTCAGTATCGTGTTACTCGTGATGTACTAAAGTGGATGTAGCGTTGTTTTGCCTGTTTTATTGTTGGTGGGGACTGGGGTCGGTAGATAATATCACATTATGTGGGGTGGGAAATCAACAATTGCATGCATTAATGATATGATTTAAGTGCATTAGTGCGTCATACCTTTTAAGTACACATTATTAAGCTGATTGCTTTTATTACTTTTTCATTTTGCTGTTTCCTGTAATATTATATAAACACTTCAAACGTACTAATCATAAACCTGTTATTTTACAATTTTTAAGAAATGTTTTCTTATACCTATATTGGCATCAAATATAATATATATCTTTTAGATCGACATCATTACACTACCCTACTAGAAACCGAAAATACATAGCCTGAATCCGTAATGCGACGTATATGTATGTGCTCGGTACAAGTATAGGTCACTACAACATGCTGTCCACAGTAAAGAGTAGCTTTACTTATTAATCCATGAATCAAAAAAATAATTTCACCTTTAAGAAATGTTGAATATAAAATTTGTTAGGTTAGCCTACCTGTGAGCACATCAGATTTCGTAAAGTTGTGCGTGCGGCACGATGTGCGCCGCAAAAATTCAAAGTTAGGACTTTCATGTTTTTTTTGGCCTGCATGTTTGTATACTTAGTCCGCTTGAGTTCAATGTACTTTGAACATATTTTTGCTCCACTTTTTGTTCAAATAAAATCAATTTGTAATTAGGTAAAGAATGAGGTACAGAAAGAAAAGTAAAAATATTTTTTTTTTATCAAAAAACTAAAAGATATATTACAAAAATGATTACAAATACCTATTGTGATTAAAGTGTACGTAAGTCGGAGTGACAAAGCATAATGGGTCTCTGACGGCCACTCACTCAACAGAACTTTTACAAAGAACCAGGGAGGAGCGGGATAACGACAACTTAATTAATATTTCAATTCAGTTTTATTATTCACCACAACAAAATTACACATCCCGGAGTCACTTTGTGCAAAGTATTTTATTATAAATATAACTAGTATTCGTCGTATTTTCTATTGTGAAATCAAATAGCTCTCCATATAAAATCTCGTAACGTTTTACGATGTAACACGTTTTCACAAATCGCACGCTTAGTAGGTACCTCCTACTCGTAATAAAGTGACCCAATTCTAAAAAATATTTTTGTTGGCAAGACGCAAAAACCGTTCTATAATTATGATTTCGCCTGTTTATTTGGACAATACTGTGACAAGATGATTCCACTGTTTGCTTTTATTTGACAATAAGAAAAAAAATTGGATAAAATATCATTACCCGTTTCGTTGTGCAATAAGAATTATAGTATGTTAACCTAATTTAAATTTGATCGCTTTAATTCCACACATAGGAAGTATAGTGTACATAAGTTTGTTCTGAAATCGGTATAAAACTTATGAACTAGGTGTTTCTTTTGTGTGAAAACTTGCTTGTTTGTTTTTGGTGAAAATCATACAAAAACGTCTGGAATGCAACAGGTAAATTTGTGGCAAGAGTTGCGAAGTTAAGACCAAGCGTCGAAGCATATACTCGAATGAAAATTCCCCGTGGAAATCATATTTCATAGAACTGTGACACATTTGGAACATTACGCTTCTGTGTATTCTGCAGTGTTGAGTGGAGAGCGATAATGACTCTGTCAATTAGTCACTGCCGCCTGGCCCATCATTTCCACTTTCAACTTATACCTATTATGTGCTTTACTGTCAAGAGGTTCTATCGAGTGCTGGTATTGTGTGATTAGTCTATGTACTGTAAAATCTATATCAGATATACTTACCAGCCGTACCCGTATATCTGTATTTTTTTTGCCCGCTACTTAAATATAATATTTAGACAGCCTCCGAGGCGCTGCTAGTTAGACGCCTGCTGTGAAAAGAGAAGTTGCGGGTGCGATCCTTGCACCAAAACAAATATTTGTAAGGTCCACCATTTGTTTCGGGTTTGGATGTTTGTGAGAGTGAAAGGCTTGTTATTGTGGCGTCAGGACTATGTACATATATTCTTTGAAAAATAAATTACCATAAAGTAAAAACTAATACTAAAAACTAAATAAATAAATAACACTAATTATAAATAAAAATAAAATTAATTTAAAAATAAATGAATTAATTAATTAAAGCAATAAATTAAAATAAGTAATACTAAGTATAGAAAATATATTGTATATAGAAATTAAGTTCTGTTCGTTTTGACTTGTCATAGAGCTTTTAAATTGCCTACGTGACCAATAAATACATTTCATTTCATGTGTATGTGACTGTTGGGTGTATTTATTTATTTATTGTTTGACAAACGTGTTTTGTAACCATTTAGATGTTAAAAAATATCATAGTCTTTGTTTCTACATGTGATTTATTTCCCATTGATTCAAGAAGTGAAGAATCGGCTTATTTTATTGTAAGTTATCATGCTCATGCATAAGCTCTTGGACATATAGAACGTAGTACAACAAAGTAGTAACGTTCCCGAAATCTCTGATTGTGAGACCACAACATAAAATAACAAAAATAATAGAGAAACCTTAGAAATATCGCTAAGAGCGATCTCTTCTAGACAACCATATAGCAATAGAGTGAGGCATTAAAGAAAATGAAAAAAAATGAAAAACACAACCAAACACAACTTTATACATATATATATATATATATATATATATATATATATATATATATATATATATATATATATTATATTATATCTACCAAAATAGCCCATTGTTTTTTGAGATTATTGCAACAGTTTTAAACAAGGTATACTCTATCGAAGCCTTTTGCCGGAGTACACCAAAATATATCTAATTATAATTAATACCAATACCAAGAAATTTAAGAAAGCAATGTGTAATACTTACTTTGGTGCACGTACCTAACAAGCAATATCTGTACTTGGTAAATATTATGTATTATTAAGCTAGTTATAGTTTACCTATTGTTTTTTTTCTTTTTCTTTACATACAGTTCATATCTGTGGAAACTTGTAATTGACCTTATCTTTGTTTACTGTTTATGTTATTAATGTATAATGCTAGTTGTAAGTTTTCCTTAATAAATAAAATAAAAAAATAAAAATAAAATAAAAATATTTTTTCGATTTCATAAAGGACATTGTTTTTTGAATTGATACTTTTAGATGCGCTGAGGGACAAATTTAAATTCCGCATTAGTATTATTTTCAGACTCAAGAATAAAAAAAATATTGCTACGTTAATGCCGTATCTATCTAGACATTATAATGAAACGATATGCAGTTTTATATTTTTAAATATTTGTTTTATTACTTACGTCACCTGGTAAGGCAGTATGAAGGTTTTATTAATTTGTATATGGTAACGTACTAGACGCGACTGCCAACAAGTTTACGATGGTCACGGGTTCAAATTCCAGGGCACACCTCTGACTTTTCGGATTAATTTCTATTTCAAATAAAATCCACCAACCCGCACTAAGCCAGCGGGGGGGACTATATATTCTTCTATAATATAAAAATGAATCGCAAAATGTGTTGGTAAGCGCATAACTCAACAACGCCTGGACCAACTTGACCAATTCTTTTTTTTAAATGTTTTTTACTTTATTACTAACAAAAAGTAATGGCGTGCAATATTATTTGGAAAAACAGCATTTTGGTGCTGAAAACTTGTATATGGAGAGACGGGATATAATAGAGTGGAAGGTACGGGAGAGGGCTGGGATAGCTGACAGATTTGATAGGACGAAATGTAAATGCACGTTATAAGACGGGATGGGTAATAAAGAGAAAGGACGGGACGGATCGGGAAGAGACTGAACAGACGGATGAGACGGGATTAACCCGGACAGCAGCACAGCTACGTCAAGTTTAGGTATACAAGAGTTTATACGAAAAATAACATGTATTTGGTGTGGAGTGGAATCAAAAAATATATGCACCCAGGCAAAGCTGGGCCGGGCCGCTAGTTTAATATAAAAAGAGGAACTCCAAAAGTCGGAATAGGTTGTAAGGTTTGTTAGTAGAAATTTTAATTACATCCTGTTAAAGTACGGGGGCGACAGCGCCGGCACGCACTGAGTGGCGACCTGCAAAACGAACAGCTGAACTAAGTTTAAAACTCAATTGTATACGAACGGTGCCAAAGATCGCTCTCACTGCGTATACCGAATGCTGGAAACGTTACATTAAACTAAAACAAAATTGCAATACTCTCGTGAAAATGCATTTTAAAGTAGGTTCCTCCTTTTTTGACAATCAAAATGTATCTCAGAACTCAAGCCTTTTTTCCAGAAGGGGTAGATAAAAGTTCTACCAACTTAGCCCTGCTTCACACAATGTGATAAAGGCGAGCCTATCAAAATTTACATTGGAAACTAATTAAATAATAATGTATTCTATCGAAATCTTCCTAGTAAAAACTTTTTGTCTCATTTGGAAATTTTATTACCTTGATACAAGTACGTCAAGTCACTGTCCAAACGGATCAGATTAGAAAGCCGAGGACGTGTAGGAATATTACTATCGTAGTTCTGGTGAGATTGCCGGCAAGCTAAGACTGAAGGTAGCATATTCACATCCACCCATATGGCGACCAACGTACATATCAGCCAGTGGCGTAAAAATAGGGTGGCAAAGTGCGCAAAATGCCACGGACCCCCGGCCTTAGGGGCCCCCGCATCATCGCGGCAGGGCCCTGGACCGATAGGGTCTCAGGCCCGACAGGGCCCCGTCTCGATAGGGCCTCGGGTGCAAGCCCGACACGGTGTAAACAGAGAAAAACATAACATTATTCATTCATTATTATTTGTAACAAACAATTGACTACATTTTAAACATGACATCGAACCTGAGCCCACTCGTTTCACAGGCGGCTTCCGATCGACTGCGCCACTGAGGCTATCAAACACTGTAAACCAAATGGTCACTTTTTAAAAGACATTGCCAATAAATAATAAAATAATAAACAAACGCACCTACTTCGTTTCGTCGTCGTCGTTGACGATATTGACTTGATGGCGGAATCGTTGAAAGAGCTGCAACTGATGCCGGACGGTCTAGATTCAGCCCCATAGCGAATAGGTCTTAAAATTAACTTCGAAAAAACTAAAGTAATGATCCACTACCACCTTGATCCAAGACCTGTCACTTTATGTAGCCAACAGTTCGAAGTTGTTCCCGAATATACTTAACTGGGGCAGACCCTTTAGAAACCAATTTGAAAAAGAGACTACGTATTTTCTCGTCACCTGACACCATTGCCAAAAAGCTTGAAAACGATAGTTTTCAAACAGTGCGACCTACGGCGCTGAGACTTGGCCACTCACCGTACGACTGGTCCACTAGCTTATGGTCGCTCAGCGAGCTATGGATGTGCTATGCCTCTATGATAAATAATAATCTAAGCTAATCCTGTGTGCTACTGGTATATCATATCATATACCTGTGTGCTACTGGTATATGATATTGTTATATGTGAACTCCGTGGATGTTACCTCGTTGGCACGCACCCTCTCAAGAGAAGACGAAACACATGTGACAGTAGTTTGAATGTCTTTGGATTATTATTGATCGTGACTTTGTGCAAAGCGGATACCTAATTTTATTAAATAATGTAAAACCACTTCTGGTAGTTTATATCAGAAGTGGGATTGCTCACTACGTCCACTTTGAAATTTTCAAAAGTCAGTTGGTTTATTTTGTTTGAGTGTCCGTGAAACACAAGGTTGCGATTGATAATCTCTGGTAAGCTTGTTTTGTATTGCTGTAGTAGAAAATGGGTCGATCCCGATCTCGTGACCGGTGTTATTCTACTACCAGCCGCTTGCGCGGCGAACGCTTGGTGAGACATCGTTCGCGCAGTTCAAGTAGAGGGTATACCCCTCCGGTAAGAAAACGACACTTTACTTGTAGTCGCAGCCGTAGCCGAAGCCGCAATGAACGTCGTGGTGAACGTCACACGCGCCGAGATCATAATAGCAGTCGCAAGAGCAGTCGCGATCGTAGCCGGAGTTGTGACTACGGGCGCAGTCGTGGCCACAACCATTACCGCTGTGATAGTAATCGGCGAAACGATAATCGTGAGTTTAGTGGTTATGAATCCTGGCACACTATAATGTCGCGTCTTCAGGCTTTAGAGTCGCAAGCGTATGATTCGCATTTATCAGGTCGATTAGCCTCTACTGAGTCACGCAACCCGAGCGGAACAGAACAGATTGTCGAAGCGATTCAATCATTGAAATCGGTAAGTACACATAGCTATTATGTGTCTAATTTTAACCCTAATATACATGACGTGGATTCCTGGTTTGAGGAAGTTGATCGGGCCAAGGTTGCAAATCGGTGGGATGAACGCGAGTGCCTCGCTCGTGTTGGTAAGTGTTTGAAAGGTGATGCAAGGTCATGGTTGGATGAGTGGGTTACCAACGACCGTTCATGGACCAACTTTAAAGAGGACTTTAGATGTTTATGTACCAAAAAGGTAGATCGGGCAACAATCTTGTATGAGGTAATGTCCACTAATTCTAATGGTTTTCGTACTTATGCTGAATATGCACGAAAATCATTACTTCAGTTGTGGGTTGTTAAGGGCCTTAGTGATGACCTAATCACCGATATTGTGCTTCGGGGTGTTACGGATCCCCAAGTTAAAGCAGCGGCTATGAACGCAAATTTAGCTCCGCGGGACCTGGTAGGTTATTTGGCTACCTTCTCAAAATCGGAAAATGCAGATGCTCGTGCTATGCGCTATCCGATTGCGCAAAGTGGTACCGAGAAAACGACAGTTACCAACCGACCGACTCCGGGAATTGGAATAGGCGTTAAATGTTATTTATGTGGTAAGTTGGGACACAAACAGTTGCAATGTTCTAAGAAGTCGAAACTTGCTGCCACTGGTTCTGCAACTGAGCCGGCCCTAAAACCGACCGCTGCTAAGATTGATCGATTCGTCTCATGTGCATACTGAAAAAAACAAGGCCATCACATACGAGATTGCTTTGTAAGGAAGCGTGCGGATTCAGGTAAAGTCAACTTTTGCTCAAGTTACTCAGCTCAAAAACAAAAAGACGTCGTTGTTGGTGTCATCAATGGAATTCCAGTTGACATACTTATAGATAGTGGTGCTATAGGGGTGTCGCTTATCTCTTCAGTGGTAGTAAATCATCTTTCTTGTACCAAGAAACCCACCAGTCGACAAATAAAAGGCGTAGGTAAGTTAATTACGCATGTTAATTTTTACGTCTCTCTCGTGGTTCAGCTGGAAGACGTTTCATTAGATGTGGACTTCTTGGTTGTCCCTAGTGAGTGTATGAATGCTCCAGTCATTATTGGCACCGATGTGCTGAATCGGGAGGGCGTCACATATGTACGTACCAAGGACTTGCAGAGAATCATACGGGCTCCTGAATGTGCTGTTTCTTCTGTGCATGATAACCGACAACGCTCGTATAAAACCAGTTTAAGCGGTCCTCATTTGGTTGATCTCAATAGGATCTTGGACGAGTTCTCCGAACACATGATTTCAGGTACGGCCACTTCCACGGTTACAACAGGTACCATGAGCATTCGTCTAAAGGACGATACACCAGTTCATTATAGACCGTACAAGATGTCATATGACGAAAAGTTGAAGGTACGTCGAATTATTCAAGATTTACTTTCGAAGGGTATCATTCGTGAGTCAGAGTCGCCTTATGCAAGCCCAGTGTTGCTTGTTAAGAAAAAGGACGGCTCTGACCGGATGTGTGTCGATTTCCGTGCGTTAAATGCCCGAACGGTAAAAGATCGATTTCCGCTACCCCTAATTGATGACCACATTGACCGTTTGGGTAAAAGCACCTACTTTACGACTTTGGACATGGCGACTGGGTTCCATCAAATAAAGCTTGATGAAGAATCCATACCACTCACCGGCTTCGTGACGCCAGAGGCCCATTATGAGTACGTAAAAATGCCATTTGGGTTAGCAAACGCGCCGATTGTATACCAGCGCATTATTAGTAAAACTTTGCAGAAATTCATCACTGATGGGAAAGTTCTGGTATACATCGACGATTGTTTGATCTTGTCTTCTTCCGTTGAAGAGGGACTGCAAACTTTGCGGGGAGTACTACAAACATTGACGGAAGCTGGGTTCTCGTTAAATCTGAACAAATGTTTCTTTTTGTGCACAGAAGTAGAATACCTGGGGCGGGTGATATCTAACGGTGAAGTGCGACCCGCTACTGGTAAGGTTCAGGCTCTTTCAGATTCCATTGCACCACAGAATGTTAAACAGGTTAGACAGTTTCTTGGGTTGGCGGGGTATTTTCGAAAATACATCCCAGAGTATTCCACCAGAACTGCTTGCATTGCGCGCCTGACTTGTAAGGACGTGCAGTTTCACTGGACTGCGGAACATGAAACTGTACGTCAAGAAATTATTAAAATTTTAACTGGTGCACCCGTACTTGCGATATTCGATCCAAGTTTACCTACGGAAGTTCATACGGATGCAAGTAGTCTTGGGTATGGTGCGGTTCTACAACAGGTTCATAGGGATGGTAGTCGGCGTGTTGTGGCCTATTATAGTCAGGTCACAAAAGGTGCTGAACCGAAATACCATTCCTATGAACTCGAAACCCTTGCGGTAGTAAATGCATTAAAGCATTTCAGGCACTATCTCATTGGTATTCAGTTTCTGGTGGTAACGGATTGTAATGCTTTAAAATCCACCCAAAATAAGAAAGACTTGTTACCGCGTGTGGCGAGATGGTGGATTTATCTACAAGATTTTAATTTCACCATTCTTTACCGAAAGGGCACCATGATGCCGCACGTGGACTATTTAAGTAGAAACCCATGTAATGTTAACAATGTCGAACGCCCACGTAATTGGGCTCAAATTGCTCAAGCAGGTGATGAGGAGACTCAAAATATGATTCGATTGCTTGAACAAGGTCAATTGGATGCGTCAAGGTATGAAGTACACAATGACATATTATATTACCGATATATGCCGACGGGTGAAGACCCGAGGCTACTTTGCTTTATACCTAAAGGTAACCGTTTGAGCCTCCTCCGCATCTTTCATGATGAGCATGGCCATGTAGGCGCAGATAAGGTAGTGGATCTAATTTTAAGACATTTTTGGTTCCCTAGTCTTAGAAAGTTTGTCACTAAATATACTTCTCATTGTTTAACATGTGTCGCCCACAAGCGTGTACCGCGAGCACCTTTACAGCCAATTACATCCTGGGAAAAATCCGAAGTTCCCTTTGAAACCTTACATGTTGATGTTCTCGGGCCTCTCCCTATGTCCAAGGGTTATAAGTTTGTCATGCTTGTGGTAGATGCGTTCACAAAATATTGTCTCTTGACACCTATATGTCGACAAGATTTAAATGAACTGAAACGAGTATTTAAAATTGTGTTATCGTTGTTTGGTACTCCTAAGTTAGTTGTATCAGATAGGGGACGCATGTTTGAGTCGACGGGCTTCACTTCATGGATGAAGGTCCTTGGTGTACAGCTTCACTTCATAACTCCTGAAATGCATCATGCAAACGGACAGGTTGAACGTTACATCCGTACGGTCTTGAATATGCTTCGTATTGCGGTCAATCATCAAAAAGCTGAGTGGGCTGAAGAACTATGGCATTTACAGCTCATTCTTAACCTAACAAAGCAGAAAACTACGCAGACTTCTCCTCTTAACCTTTTAATTGGCCATGAAAGCGCAACGCCTGCAATCCGAACGTTGGTGCGAGATGTGGCATTGAATTTAACCAAAGGCAACCGGGAAGCAAAACGGGAAATGCTCAGACAAAGGACGGCCGAACGGTTGAAAAACAATCAGACTCGTCAAGACATAATGGTCAATGAGCGCCGGAAGCCTCCTCGTGAATTCCAGAAGGGTGACCTGGTGTTTGTTGTCAAGTTTGCTCAATCTCAGGGTAAATTGGATTCTGGCATGCGGGGGCCCTATAGGGTAGTGAAAACCCTCTCTAATCACCGATATGAGTTAAAGTTACTTGCTGGATCATATGGAAAGTCTACTTATGCGGCTGCTCAGTATATGATTCCATGGAAAGGTGAATGGACCCCTGAGACGTGTGCAATGTTCTTTGAAGGTGTGTGTTCACTCTTTAAGTACCTGTCTTAGATTGAAGCTGGTACCTTGGTTTGTTCCTTTTAAAAGCTTTTCGCGAAGAGTCATCGAGGGAGTACAGTGTCCTTTTCCCTCGGTGTGAAAGCTTTCCGTGTTCGGAGAGTCGTCGAGGGAGTACAGCCTCCTTTTCCCTCGGCGTGAAAGCTTTCCGTGTTCGGAGAGTCATCGAGGGAGTACAGCCTCCTTTTCCCTCGGTGTGAAAGCTTTCCGTGTTCGGAGAGTCGTCGAGGGAGTACAGCCTCCTTTTCCCTCGGCGTGAAAGCTTTCCGTGTTCGGAGAGTCATCGAGGGAGTACAGCCTCCTTTTCCCTCGGTGTGAAAGCTTTCCGTGTTCGGAGAGTCGCTAGGGGGATTAAATGCACCCTGACCCCTAGTGTAGATTTAAGTGTTTCCTCGGTAGGGGCCCATACCGAGGACCTGTGTATGTGCATATGTTTAGACTTTTATATGTTGAATGTTTTAGCTTGTATAAACTTATTTGACTTTGACTTTCTGACTGGTTTGACTTTTATGACAATCTCTAACAAATTTACTTTGTTACATGTAGCAATGGAGCTCTGAAGTAATTTGGACTTTGGTTTCAGAGACTAATCATGGTGTGGATGATGAGTGTTTGAATCTAAATAAATAGATTCCAATGGGGCTGGCCCATCCTCAACGTTTGACTGAACAACTAGGCCTTTGCCACGCCTGGTTTCAACGTCTTTGCAAGAAAAGGAACTTGCCGATGGCGTTGGATCATTACTTCGGTTGATTTCTACATCTTTGGTCGACGACGACTAAGCCTGTCGGGACGCCAGGGTGTCAGGAGAGGCCGTGTTATATGTGAACTCCGTGGATGTTACCTCGTTGGCACGCACCCTCTCAAGAGAAGACGAAACACATGTGACAGTAGTTTGAATGTCTTTGGATTATTATTGATCGTGACTTTGTGCAAAGCGGATACCTAATTTTATTAAATAATGTAAAACCACTTCTGGTAGTTTATAATATGATATACCAGTAGCACACAGGATTAGCAAGATGCAATGGCAGTGCGCTGGTCACATGTGTCTAAGAACCGATAACCTTTGGACTAAACGTGTTATTGAGTGGAGAACGCGTCCTAGCTAACGTAGTGTAGGACGCCCTCCAGCTAGGTGGACGCTCGGTGGAGTGACAAGTTGCAAACGGTCACTACCGTGCGCTGGATGTGACAAGCTGATGACATGGCGAAATGGCGAAATTTAGAGGAGGCCTATGTCCAGCAGTGGACAGCAAAAGGCTGATGATGAATGTTTGAGTTGAGGGTTATGAAGACTGGACATAAATTGTAAATGCGATAAACAACACGAAACATCGAAAATTCACTTGGATTCGTGTCTTTATATGAATAATGGCGGTTACATTGGACATTAGATGAGGAGCAACAATTCATATAAAAAATTTCATTTTTTGACCCCAAGAACTTATTATACTCCACCAAGTTACTACTAATTTTACTTTTACTTTCGTGGTCATAGAGAAAGCGCAGATAGCCGTAATAACGCAGTTACTAGCAAAATGTAATACTGATTTAGGATTTAGGAATGGTGAAATAAGTCCAAGGGCCAGATAAAATACTTAAGTCTGAAAATACCAAAAGAGCTTATTGGTGTTTTGGGCCTATAACTCCATTATATTTAAAACAAAAGATTTTTCTAAAACAGACCTATTATGTGAAGTTTATCGTTACTGTGTGATGGAAAGAAATGAAAATGGAATTACAAAAGCAGTCTTCAATTGTTATTAGAGAATCCTTTCAGATTTAATGATGTGATTTAATTTAATGAATTAATATAATTTAATTTGTTCAAAATCCGATGAGAAAAATGAAACCATGTCATTAAAAAATTCCGTGCTGTACGGTATCAGTCCATATAAGTCCCATTGCAGGGCACGGGCCTCCCCTACGATTTTAAGACGATTGAGATTGGTTAAACCATATATTCTACCATGCTGGCCTAGTGCGGGTTGGTGGACTTTACATACCATTGAAACTCTTGAAAATCACAATGGTATGCAGGTTTCTTCACGATGTTTTCTATCACCGTCACAGTGCGTGGTGATTGACTATTAATACATACATGACTCCGAAGAGTCAAAAGTGTGTCCTGGGATTCAAACCTGCGATCATGAACATGAACGGCCGCGTCTGGTCCATTTACAAATAGGCTACCACGCTTTATTTGTAAACGGACGGTATTAAAATATATTCATAAAAATGAAACTACAATGTCATTTTATTCTTTTACATTTACGAAGGGCCTCATTTGGTAAATTTTGCCACGGGCCCCCGATGGAGTAGGATACCACTGATATCAGCCCATTGCAGTCCACTGCTAACGACAGGTCTCTCGTGAGGTAAGCCATAGAGCCCGGTCTGCTGCTTTATGTATCCAGTCCCTGCCGGCTCTTTTGTGCTCTATCTTACGTTTACTAAGATGCGATTATTACTCTAGCGGATTTCCTTTCTGCGGCATATGTGGCCAGCCTATTGCCCCTTCCCACCTTGGATGAATCTTGTCCTTCAGAGGAACTCTGAAAACGGCTTTTTCCATAGCAAGTTGAGCGACTTCAGCTTACGGAGTAGCCCCACAATCAAGAAACACCGTACGCGCTGGGGGAAAATCAGTTATACTGACACACGCAAATGTGTCATATTCCCGGCTCACAGTATTGGATATACTGTTTCCGCACTCGGTTGGTTGCCAGAGATTCGTCTTTGTACAAAAAACCCAGAGCCTCAAACGCTGACGTTTGAAGGCTCCTCATCACTTCTTATTTCTTACTTATACATAATATTAAGCAGTAAATAATTATGAGCCGTCTTACGGCGTCCATAAATATGCTTACGATACAAGCGCAGCTACTCTATAGAACAAATTTGGCGTTTCCATTACAAAGCCTTTTGTCATACAAAATAGAAGTTAACCCATAAAGGCCATTGAGTCGGTGGGTCGGCGCCGGCGGGTGCCAGCGCGGGTGCCACATGTGCCGTGCGCGCGCGTGTGGACTGTGAAGTTCTGTAGTGGACTCAGTGTGGCGCCGTCGACGTAGCTCATAACGCGTATTTTGGTCGTCGCCTTGATACAGGGCTGCCGCATATCATACGCATACGTTTAATATTAACTATTCCGTCATACATAACGAACGCAGAATCGGAACCGGGGCGCATCCGCACAACACTTCCCGATTATTTTCGCATCGAGATGCGATAAATAGCAATGCAAGATTCATTCAATTGAGCTGTTTTCCACGCTTTGTATATACAAATAGAGATTAGAGATATCTCAAAACATGTAGCAAATTCAGATGCTTGGGTGAACAAAATCGAATAATTTTGATAAACAATTTATGTAAAAGGAATTACCCACCAAACTACAAGTAGGTACATCCTCAGTGCATTTCTGCTACACATCCAAGTATGTATCTGTTATCTATTTCTCATGTTCTATAATCATGATTGGTATCTAAACCATTAGACATCTGGATCTCGCGAAGCATCCAAAATAAATATTTTGCATGGAAATAAATGTTTTATAAATAGTAAAACGCAACTCGAAAATGATAGAATATTTTTAAGGAAAGCATTTGTGCCTAAATAAATAATTAAACCCATTTGTGTTTTACAAAAGTGTTTGTATAAGAATTAAAAATAGGTACTCGTAGATTTATAACGAGTATCTACGATCAATTGAAAAATTCTCGCGTGTTCGTAATGAGCGCTGTTTTACGATAATTCTACCATTCGTTTTATTATTAACATGAGTTTTACTATTACATTCAAAAAGGAAAATTAAAGTAAAATCTGCAAATGTAATAAACCTTTAAAACAATGACAAATTCCACATTATTCCCTTTACAATACTTAATAATTTATATCCATACGTCAACTTAAACTGTAAAATCTATGCAATGATTGCACTTTGGCACTTCCGAATTTCAATGCCGGGTAGGCCAAAAGGAATATTCCAGAGTTCCAACCACGGAAGCTTGCAGAAGAACATAATTTTTTAATAGTGTTGTGAAAATCATCAGTGCATCTAATCTAAAGTTTATGTTACATATAATCACAGTTTTAGTCATATTAGACACTGTGTAAATGGGTCATACACATACGCATGTTCAGAATGAATATTATCTTCAAATTTCTGGATTGATTCTCTGACTTAATTTTGGTGAATGACTTACAAGTATTACTATTAAGACATATACCAAATAATGAATTATCTTCAGTAATGATTAATATAACAACAAAAATTTCCTCAAATGTCCCCTTCTGTGGACTGTTCGTAAACGCACTTGGCATATTTTGATAGATATTTCTCATACTTGATATGCGTTATCTATTTAAGTTATATTAAATATCATTAGTATATATACTGACTATTAAAATTTTACTGAGTAAATTAATATATGTTAAAGTGACTCCACAAAAATTTCAATAAACTGTTGGTTACACGGTACTGCGACTTTTCTGTGGACCTTAAATTCAACCGAATAAATTGGCCTGAATAAAATACTATTTTACAAAAAAAAAAAATAAACTGGCCACACTGACGGGTGGCATCGGTCACGTTGGATTTAATGACTGAGCCCAGCGTAGGTTGTTCATTAAGATATTGAGATCTTTAATAGTGTTATTGTCAAAGATCGGTGCTTCTTTTCTGTTCCTTGTGTACTTGAGTAAATAATTATTAGTTTTATTAATTCACATGCTGCCGAAATAGCTTAAGGGGAGTAGTTGTGGAATAAATTTACCTACTTGGCTATCCTCAAAACTAAATTAGCATTGCTAATTGTTATTAAAGAATGTCCTTTCTGTGGACATCTTTTCTGTGGATTTATAAGTCCACACGAAAGACACTGTCTACAGAAAAAATTAAGTAATAATGATTTAACAAGTAAAGCAGTATTTTGCTTGCCTGTAAATGTAGACGTGGAGTGCTGTGGGCTCGATAGTAATGTATTTAGCTTATAATAATATTAAATTATTACTCAGTATCGGAATAAAACCATGTTCCATATGATAGCGAATTATGTGATGTCCGTTCATCATTCTTTAACTTTAGTGATTCAGATAACTCAATTGCACCATCGAAAAAACAAAAAAATAATTAAGCGATGGAGACACTTGCTTTGTAACTATTTTTGATATGTTTGTTCTTTTGTGTAAACTCAAGACCCTTCTGTGCTCGAAAAAAAAATATTATAATTTCATTTTTTAGCCTAATCGAGGAAACGATCTTGTTTTATGTTTTAATTTTAATATTCTGATAATATCATATGAAATGAGACTGATTTTGTAAAAATCCCGACCATGTTTTTTTATACAATTTTTCGCCTCGTTTTGTGTATGACCCAAATATTTTGTGTCGGCACACCTGAAAAGCTGAACATAAGTCAAAAAGCTGAAGTAAAAATGATTAAAAAATCACATAAACTCACGCCTATTCCCAGAAGGAGTAGGTACAACCAAGATATACTGGACATATTGAGACTTAACATCTTATGTCTCAGGATGGCGAGCGCAGTGGAATGTTGCTACTGTTTATGAGCGGTCGTATCGCTTAACATCAGGCGAACGGCTTGCTCGTCTCGCCATTCACTGCAAAAAAAAAAAAAAAAAAAAAAAGATACCCACATCTCGATTTATATTAATCGCCCCACTTTGCCCGACCCGGGATTTGAACCCGAGACTTCAGCTTTGCAATCCCACCGTAGTACAACTGCGCCACCGAGACAGGTATTTTTATAAGTGCACCGTAAAAATCGTTTAAAACAGTCTACTGAATGTTTCGCAGAAATTCAATTAATCTAAGTACACACATTAGGTATATGTAGAACACATTAATTTTGAACGAAAGAACGGAGTGACAAAATTGATCTGGGGGCGCGGCCGAGCCCCCTCCAAGTCGAGCTATAGGCCGTAACATCCTTTTCTCGAAGCAATTCAGACCATTTTCAACCCCCCATAACTTCGTTGTGGTTAAAGCAAGAAGCCTGAATTTTCAGTTACTAAGTAGGCATTGTGTAAACACGGTATATTTAAAATTTCATTCAATTTGAACCAGTAGTTTAAGAATTATAATGTGTCAAACTTTCGTAATTTTGTCACTCACTGACTGACTGACCGATCATCAAAAGTCTAAGGCACTTCTAGCAGACATAAAACCTTCAAATTTAGAATATAATTAGTGTTTAGTGTCTAAAGTAAGGGAAAATTCAAACATTTCATAATTTGTGTCTAGTTTTCTAGATAGACCAACTGCGTGAATAACTTTGTAATCCCATATAAATGTATAGGATTACAAAGTTACATTTGCAGTTAATGAATCATTGTACCCGTATATAGTGGAATAATAGTTGTAGATATATATCTTTATACATGAGGCATAATAGGAGGGGATATAGAGAGGGAAATGGTGTATTCAGCCCATGAAACTGTACAACATTTCTCTAGAAAAACATGACGAAGAAAAACTTGCAAATAAATAGATTAAATAACTCGAAAATATCAATTACAATGAAAGAAAGAACATTAATAATCAAATCCGCTATATTTGTGATGAATTGATACCTACAAAAATAAGAAAAATCCATAAGACAGAGGCTTTAAGAAAAATCGTTAGTGATATTCTAGAAGTAAGAAGTACCGAAAAGGAAAAAAAGTAGGACGACTTGGCCAGTAGCATTATGTATAAATTGTACGATACATTATGTTTTCATGCGATGGCCAAGTCAATCCATTTATTTAAAACGTAAAGAATTTTTAATATTGATATGGTAATAACTAACGTAATAACTTTCTATAGAAGGTCCCTTAAGGACTAAATAAATTAATCGACTTGGTATTACATGCATCTCACAACTTTTTGCGGTAGAAAACCTGAGCTGCGAGACTTGGAATTTTTTTACTGGATGTTTTTGATGGGATAAACATTTCTAAAAGACTCGAATAAATATCTATGTAGGCTCCAATAATCGCGCATAGCCCAACCGACCGACTAAAACGGCGTCTATATTGATGCGATGGCTACATATATGTGGAAAAATATAAGGGGAACAGTTTTCCTTTATCGCTACTCTTTATTCTAGCCGCCCGCGTCCGCCCGTTAAAGCGCGTTCTGTAATCAAAACACGCGTCCAATTAGCATTTCATTATTACTTTCTCAGCAAGTAAAGATCTGACATATTTTTTACTTATTAAAATTAAGCATATTACATTTATTTTATAAATATACCTATAAAATTGATTACACCATCACTCACAAATTCGGTGAAGTTTATATTCTTTCTAAACCTACATCATCATCATCATCATCATATCAGCCACAGGAAGTCCACTGCTGAACATAGGCCTCCCCCAATGATCTCCACAATGACCTGTTGGAAGCGGCCTGCATCCAGCGACTTCCTGCGACCTTAGTCAGATCGTCCGTCCACCTTGTAGGCGGGCGTCCAACACTTCGCTTACCTGTACGTGGCCTCCACTCGAGAACCTTTCGGCCCCAACGGCCATCGGTTCTACGAGCTATGTGCCCGGCCCACTGCCACTTCAACTTGCCAATCCTATGGGCTATGTCAGTAACCTTGGTTCTCCTACGGATCTCCTCATTTCTGATTCGATCTCGTAGGGAAACACCGAGCATAGCCCGCTCCGTGGCTCGTTGAGTGACTTTGAGCCTTTTAATGAGGCCCACAGTGAGAGGCCACGTCTCGGTGCCGTATGTCATCACTGGTAACACACAACTATCGAAGACTTTCGATTTTAGGCACTGAGGTATTTTGGACGAGAAGACGTCGCGAAGTTTCCCGAACGCTGCCCAACCGAGTTGGATTCGCCGATTGACCTCTCTCTCGAAGTTGGACCTGCCTAACCGGACCACTTGTCCTAAATAGACATATTCGTCTGCAACTTCGAGAGTCGAGCCCCCAACTCCAATGGGGGTGGGCACAACATGGATATTCGACATGATCTTCGTTTTATCGGTTATCCATGTTCATTTTAAGACCCACCTGTTGGGAAACTCGATTAAGGTCTTCGAGCATAGTGCTAAGGTCTTCCAGCGATTCTGCCAAGACTACAATATCGTCGGCAAATCGAAGGTGAGTAATATACTCGCCGTTGATGTTGATGCCGAATCCTTTCCACTGCAAGTGCTTGAAGGCATTTTCCAGCGCGGCAGTGAACAGTTTCGGAGATATGACATCTCCCTGTCTCACGCCTCTCTGTAGTGGAATAGCCTTCGTGCTCTGATCCTGTACTCGGACCGACATGGTGGCGTTGTTGTATATACACCTCAACACTTCGATGTACCGATAGTCTAAGTGGCACCGCTGAAGAGACTGTAGCACAGCCCAGGTCTCGATCGAATCAAAGGCTTTCTCATAGTCCACAAACGCTAAACAAAGCGGCAAGTTATACTCCTCGGTTTTTTGTATAACCTGCCGTAGCGTATGAATATGGTCTATGGTACTAAAGCCTTTTCGGAAACCGGCTTGTTCGGGAGGCTGGAAGTCATCAAACCTGCCTTCGAGACGATTTGTGATGACCCTTGAAAACAACTTATAGACATGGCTCAGGAGCGAGATGGGCCTGTAGTTCTTCAGCAAAGTGTTATCACCTTTTTTGAAGAACAGTACCACCACGCTCCTGCTCCATGCCTCCGGCGTTGAGCCCTCGAGGAGAACGGAATTGAAGAGCCTCTGAAGGACTTTCAGTACCGGCGTTCCGCCCGCTTTCAGAAGCTCCGAAGTGATTCCGTCCTCACCCGGCGCCTTATTGTTTTAAAGTTGTTTGAGGGCCATCTCAATCTCAAACAGGCTGATGTCCGGGATATCATCGCTAAAGTGTCGGATTAACTCGGCTCTCGGGTCTTCGGCCGAGCTAACAGTAGGTTCAGCAACCGAGGTGTAAAGCTGTCCGTAGAACCTCTCGATCTCCCTTAATACCTCTGCCCTCGTCGAAACCACGCGGCCGTCTTCCGTCTTCAGCCTAGACAACTGGCTTTGCCCAATAGACAAGTCCCTTGCAAACACTTTGGAGCCTCCGTTCCGCTCAATTGTCTCCTTAATGCTCACAGTATTGTGAGCACGGACATCGTGTCGCAAGGACTTCCAGATCCGTCTATTGAGCCGCCGATATGCTTCGGCGTCAACGGAAGACTGCAGCGTCAAAGATCGACGTTCGGCCATGAGGTCAAGAGTCTGGATCGAGAGTTTTTGTGGTCTATCTCTACGGCGAGGTCTAAAATACTTAGATCCCACCGTATGGACAGCTCCTACCAAACCGCTGTTTAACTCGTCCACTGCAAGGTTTTCTTTTAGACAATCAAAGCGATTTGTCAACTCGAGTTGAAAGCTCTCGGGGTTTTGGATATGGGCGCGAGTAGGTCGGAGCGTAGAGTTCATCAAGCGGCGCCTTTCTAATTGGACGTTGATATTCAATGTGCCCCTAACCATTCGGTGATCACTACCGGTTTTCACCCTGTTGATCACAGAGACATCACTGAACATCCGTCTATTCGTCGTCAAGATGAAATCTATCTCATTTCTCGTAGAACCGTCAGGACTCAACCAGGTCCATTTCCTGTGAGGCAGCTTCTAGAAAAAAGAGTTCATCGCGAAGAGTCCCTCTTTTTCCAGAAAGTCGGCCAGCCTCTGACCCCTGAGGTTCCGTTGCCCATGTCCAAATTGCCCCACTTTCAACTCTGCATCGCTTCTATTGCCCAACTTTGCGTTGAAGTCCCCCATAACAACATTGAAGTAGGTTTTGGAAGTATGTATGGCCCGACTAATGTCCTCATTCATCTCCTCTACTTCTTCATCTGGGTGTGTCGAGGTCGGCGCGTATACCTGTATGACCTTCAACGAATATCTTTTGGATATTCTGAGTATAAGGTATACTACCCTGCTCGACACACTTTCGATGGATACGATGTTGTTGATGAGAGACCTGTGGACGAGAAATCCGACACCTCCTCGGGACTGTTGGTCGTCCCCCCGGTAGAAGAGCAGGTTACCAGACTTCAGGGTTATCGTATCCTCCCCGATTCTTCGGACTTCCGATAACCCCAGAATATCCCAGTGTAACCCGCTCAATTCTTCTTCCAGTTCGACAATCTTCTCGTCTGTCCTCAAAGTGCGTATGTTGTGTGTTACCAGAGCCAGTCGTCGTCGGGGGTGGTAGCCGGGGCCAACCCGGGGATTCTTAGCACCCCCTGCCCCACCGTAACCGTGGCTGCTACCATCGCCAGTGTAAGGGTTGAATATAAATGCAAGACTTTTTCTTGGTTTTATTAGCAATAGTAATAGTGATTACAAAAAATTATAAGTAACGTGTTAACACTCTGGGAGAACGGTGTGGACTGTTTGTATTAGTTCGGCGTGCGGCTGGCTCGGCGTAGCGGACCCCGCACGGTTCCTCCGCGGCGCTCCCGGTGTCAAGTGGCGCCGATCCCCGACGCGGCACCCCCTTAGTCATCCATATGGGTTTTTATCATTCTGTCGCTAACAGCCAGGAATAGTGGGGCTGCCGGGGACTGGGGGCCTGGTAAATTTTTGTGTCGCCATTGAGGGGTATTTGCCAATACTCGCCACGCTTGGCAGGCGGGTTGGCGAGCGCAGGAGGGGACTCGCGCTGACGACGCTGCTGCCCATCATCAGCGGGGGAAAGGAAATAGGGTTTGTGAGTAGAGGATATAATGGAAAAGGAGAGTATGGCCTGTAGGAGTGGATACTGCAGTCATGGAAGGGAATGTTTGTAGTGACTGTAGTAGCTCGGGGGGCCGAGGTCGCGTACTCGTAGCACCTATTCTAGGACAAGCCATGACCACTAGATAGGAGCACCCCTGACCTAAACCTACAAGTTTACGTGAAATATGAATGTATAAGTTTATAGTAATCGCACGTTACTAATATATTTATTTTTACACTGCACCTACGCATCTGAAGCTATTTAAATTCGGAAAAATTCTATTCGTAAATACTTATAGCTATATAATTACATAAATACATCACCATTTACTCGACACCAACAATTATGGAGACGGTATAAAAATACTCTTACGTATGCTTGATAATTATTCTACTTAATGATTAGAAAATTTGACGCGATATGATTTTCACGCTAAAACATTATCTACGGCGTTTAATATTTATTTTATATAATGTACACCAACATTTATGAAAAAAACACACTAAACAGTTAAAATACTTAAAACTAAATATCAAAAACTCTTTACGGCCTTCGACGACGACAGTTCTAAAACCTATTTAAGTTACCGAATATGTTGTCTCTTTCGAACGATTTTGATTTCAGTTTGATCGAAGGAGACTAAACATTCGATTACTCAATGGGTATATAAGTTATCTACGATTAAGGACGTGAGTATTTGCAGTATAATAAGAAGAATCTACTGTTAATAAGAAGGTATCGCTTCTCTCTAGGATCCTGATGACGTGGGACACTCTATAGGTCTTCAAGGTTGTTCAATTTTCTAGGCGATCTCGTCAATAATGTGGTACAACTCTCAAATATATATTATAAACATATTGCTAAGTATTAGGTACTAAAAATTATACGCAATCACGGAAAATAAAGACTTTATACAATTTGATATTTCTCGAAACAATAAGTTAATTATAAGTTTCGCAGAGTGTTTTTCGGCACGCCGCGCCGCGATAGCGAATCCGGCCGCATACGATCTAGTTCGAGACATTGACCTATCTGTTCGTCCGAGTGGTATCGACATTAAACTACGCGCAACATATAACTACATAGCACGTACACATACACGCACCTATTACGAATATAAGCCGAGTGGAGATATTTTCGCCCAAGCAGCTGTTTGATGCGACCACGACTCTGGTACATCGATCGACAAGCTTTCATTGGAACTTCTACATTATAGCTAATACGAAATAATAAAAACCCTGACGTAGGGATTTCAAAAGATGTTTTTAGACTTCCGTTGTACGCACGTTGCAAATTAGTTATTCATTATCATTGTTGAAAACATCATGTAACTAAACTTACAAAATATACACAAGAGGAATGTATAAACTAATAAATTCTTTAAAAATTTACTTGGATTTCATTTAAGCATCGCGATAGTAATAAAAACTAATATAAGACAATGAATTAAATAAACAAAACTACTTTTATTTACATCAACTATCCCCGCACTGCAGCGAAAGAGAATCTATCTACCTAGGAAAAGAAAAATCAAATTAAATAAATAAATAAATAACACCCAACAGTCACATACATAGTCCTGACCCCACACTAAGATCGAGTCTTGTGTCGTGGGTATCAGGAACTACGAGAGACTTTTCGGTCTCACAAACACCCAGACCCGGAAGAAATATTTGTGGGCCACACAAACATTTCTCTCGGTGCGGGGATCGAACCCGCGGCCTCTCGTTTCACAGGCGGCGTCTAACCGTCAACGCCACGGAGGCTGTCAATTTGAATTAAAATGTATAATCATGTAGTTTTTTCAGACAAATCTTAAATCTTATTTATTTCAGTTATTGACTCATTATGTAACTGCTTCCTTTTTCCTTTCTTTAAGTTCATTCTGCAACAATGAACTGAAATATGCAAAAGCTGTATTAAACATTTGACCCACGGAAGTTCTTCATCGAAACATCCCAGGTATCATTTAATAAAACTTCTATATACGTATCTATCTTCATTTTATGAACAAAAACTACGAAATACTTTTAAGCGGCATTGGTAATTCAACATAAACACTGCAAAGCCCAATGACAGCCTCCGTGGCGCAGGCGGTTAGACGCCGCCTGTGAAGCCACGGGTTCGATCCCCGCACCGAGAGAAATGTTTGTGCGGCCCACAAATATTTCTCTCGGGTCTGGGTGTTTGTGAGACCGAAAAGTCTCTCGTAGTTCCTGATACCCACGACACAGGGGGGTCAGGACTATGTATGTGACTGTTGGGTGTTATTTATTTATTTATTTATTTAAAGGTACAGGGTTGTTTTTCCTAATTATATAGCATTAGTTAAATGTAATGTCGAGTACCAAATAGTAGTTTTGGGGTACGGTTTTACAATAAATTCAGTACTATGTGGAGTTATGTTTATGGCACTATAAAAAAACATTTTACGCCATCCGGTCGTACATAAAACACATTTCTTTATCATAAACCACATTCGACCCGACCACAACGTTTCCTGTCGAATTGCTAAGAAAACAAACGTAATCACGTTTAAAGGTTTTGATTTCAACTCTTTTAAGTTACGTATTATCAACTAAGCTATAAAGTCTTTGCCCGATCTAAATTACAATACCAAATCAAAAGATTGTTTTTCTTGCTACTCGCCGACGAGTACAATTATTATTCTTTCTAGTCTTTCCATTTAAATAATGTTGACTAAATCACGAATGCTATTATTTGATAATTTTTAATTTTACTATCGAGGAATCAGTAATGTAACAATTTACTAAGCGGCTTATGCAAATTATCGAAGTTAAGTCAAGTCTCATTTTACAATAAATAATGAATGCCTTTTCTAATCCGGCTTATTATCGCCGGCTTAGAAAGAGCCACAAGAGTTTAGTTTGACTATGAATCCGTAGTAGGAACAAATTAGAAGCACAATATGTATCAGAATGTTTATATTAGTTCACATAAATATGTGGAGCGCTAATTTGTTAAGGGCCCGCTGCGACACGGGCCGCAGGCTGCCGTCACCGCACGAGACTCATAAATTCGCCAATTTAATGGCTGTCAATAATGGCCAAGTTTATGGGCCATCCTACCAATTTACGACATATTGGCAAGAAGCCGTACATACCGTGCATGCTCATTGTTACACGACAATGATTCCTCTACCGAATCGAGTACAATGCACTCAACACTGAGCTCGGAGTGCCTAATGTTACTAACAACACGATCTTCAGACAGCGTTTCAAAGGAAATGACACCGTATTGTAGCGAAGAAAACTTATCGTACGGTAAAGAATAGATCACGTATCTCCTAATCCAAATAAATTATGGAAGTCTTTAGTTACACTTGCAATCATAATGAGTTTTAATAATAGTGATATTCATTTTATTAACCTATTTTGTATTCAGTCATCTAAAACCTAAGGCAATGGAAATGGTGTTGGCTTGTAAAATACATGTTGTAAATATCTGAGTTCAATTACATAGTTTTCTTTGTATTAACGATCGCCGAATTCATAAAGTAAACATCCTCATATAATTTACTATCTTTGCTTGAATTTTTTAAACCAAGAATGAATTTTAAACCAAGAAGGATGTTTTTGTAAATTAACAAAATAAGTAAGCAAAAAAATATATAATTATTTTATTCACGAGACCAGGATTCGTATTTCAGCAGCTGTTAAAGTGATGAATACATCTCATTAAATACCAGGTGGCACCTCAATGTTCATTTAGTAATGAGATTTAAGAGAAGTCTGACCTGTAGTCTGTACTCACTTGCACGACTCATTAATGAGAATCGTGACCTAATTTTGTACAAGTGACTGTCACACCTGCTTATAGTCATAATGAGGTGTGAACGAGCCATTTATAAGCGCCAGGTCCGTAGCCGTGATCACTTACGACATTTTTGTGTTTCACTTTCATTAGCTGTCACCGTCCACCGATGACGTAACGTGCTAATTTATGTCTGTATGATGACAGATACACATTATTTATTTACAACAGCATCCGGATAGTTCCGACGTATGTTACGCTGATTTATTGTGAGTAAATAAACTTTTATAAACCACAGCAAGACTTATCAAAATAAATTAAATCACCTCGACTAAATACGCAAAGGAAATGTTATTTTATTACAATATTTTACTAGCTTAAGTCGTAGACTCACTTACTATAATTTTTAATGTAATTTTAAGAAGTTTTGCTCATGTTATTTCCCAAATATTATACGTCCCCTTACTGGGGCACGGAGCTGCTCTACGATTTAAAAAGGTCTAGGCCTTAACCACACATGCCTAATTTGAGTTGGTGGACCTCGAACAACTTTGAAATTCTAGTTTCGAAATTTTTAAAGTAGATAGATTTTGTCACGATATTTTTGTTCACCACCAATTTCTTCGATCTGTAACTATCTAGAAATAAACACTACCATTTAAAAAAATCACAGGAGTTTTATACTGTAATATGAGCTCGAAATCCTGACCTTGATTTTTAAATGCGGTCTGATGTCTTCCATCAAAATGTATTATGGAAATCTACATGTATGTTTAAATAATTGTGTCGACCGACCAAGCACCCTTTAAGTGCAGTGTGCACCCATACCATTTGAAGATCAAAGCAGATCGATCGCCTCCAATTTGTAAACAAGTAAACACATCGGCTTCCAAGCGCGTGCGACGGCGGAATAACATATTTTCGGAGAATATTAACTAACATTTGCCTTCCATTCACTTGTTCAAAATTAACTCAGTTAATCCGACACTAATAGATCTAGCCTTGACAGCTGTACATATTTATAACATGTTAGCGATGATCAGTGTGAATGTCTTCTAAATTTAAGCTGATCCCTATTGATAAATATGGCACCGAAAAGCATCACTAATAGCTACGTCGCCGCCACGGCCCGGCTGGGACTGTCACCCGGAACTACTGGGAACTACGATACATTGTAATGTGTGTATATTGCATGAATAATAGAAAATCATTCACAAGTTTTCACACAAATAATTATTACAAAGATATGTCCTTCTCTCTATTAATAGTTTCTTTAATGAGATTTTTTTTGCCCGTGACCTGAAAATTATAATTGCCAAAATAATCGCTTCTTTTACGTGTGTACTTAAAAATACGAATATATAATAGAGAAAAATCTTTGTCGCCTTTAAAAAAAGGTTGTTCAATTATTTGTATACACCGTACCTACCTACCTTCTTAACCTGGTTCCCACTTCTCCACTTCACTGTCATTCTATTGAGATAGGGTGCTTCAACATCAATCACTGTTGATGGAAAATAATTATCAAAAACTACGGATGCCGATGTCATCGCTTGCTATGTTCATTTTTTTTCACAATATACAGGGTATATCAAGACTGCTACCGAAAACGAAGCCGTGTGGTAGTTTAAGCGACTTCAGACACAATGCAACAGAAAAAGTTGCAAAAATAGGCGACAATTTTTTTTTTGAAATTTTTTTCCTGTTGCCTTATTTTGGTGGTAAATATTTTTTTTCCTAAAATAATAGTGTATACCCTTTAATTTATAAATACTCTAAGATATAAGAGAGTTTAAATTATTATTTTAGCAAAAACTATGGATTTACCACCCAAAAATGACGATATTTAAAAAATCATAAAAAATAATTGTCACGTTTCTATGCGAAAATTTTAGTTGCATTGTGTTTGTAGCCACTAAAACTACCACCCGGCTTCGTTTTCGGTAGCAGTCTTGAGATACCCGGTATTACGCACAAATAAGTAGTGGAAAAACAATTGGGTAATGGTTTCCTATAACTGGATCATGTTTAAATAACAATACATAAGGAATTGTCTGAAATTAACTATATTAACCTGCAGCACAGATCACCAATCACTCGCCCCTTTGAAGTCTAGTTAAGCCAGCTAATTATATAAAGTGACAATATTAAAGGATAAAAATAAGTTAAGTTACCGCTATCGTAATTATAGAAAAACCTGAATCTAGAACACAATTTCTAGCAAAATGTTCCGTGTGAATTTCAATAATGAAATATACATATTGTATATGGCCTATATGTACTATAAATACACATATAATATATACTATACTGTATGGCCTAACCCCTTTCAATAGTAGATACTCTCGATTGTATAGGTGGCTTGTGCCCTGCAGTGAGCTACGTGAGCTAATACAAAAAAATATACACAAATATACTTAAATAAAAATTTACCGCTGGTTGATAATTTGTTACGCCATTAACAATTTTGTTTGAATTCATTAATATATTTTGTCAAACATAACATACTTGCATGTCCTCAACGAAGCATCTAATGTAATCAATAGCTGATATCATTTAAAATATTTTAGATGCATAAATTGTGCGTTGTTACCAATAAACAATGTAGATATATTTATAATATTTCACATGTAAAATTTCATGGGTTTTTCGCACTCATAGGCTAAATAGCTATTAGTCCGTATTTATAGGTGAGCTGGCGCGTCCTACTAACACAATCGTTCTTTAATTAAGTGTCATAGTGTTTGACGCGTTATGAATGTGTCCGACTCTCATGAAAATGTTATGGTGAAACCTGCTCTCGAACAAATTAAACCTGTGTGTGACTGACTGACTACCAATGACCTATGTCACTTAAATGTATCATCACTGACGAATTATTTTTATATCTATAAATACTTTAATGTTTGTTAATTAGTAAGTGTTTGTGTGTTCATTTAGTACACCTCATGCTACCTCATATTTCTCGTGTTCTCCTATCCATCCTTTGGTTTTCTGCCAGAGATTACCTTAAGTGATAAGACCACCACTAGTACTTTGTTCTCTTTGCTGATTTTTTTTATTACTGGTGTAGAATACAGATTATAAATTAATAAATACTTAAAATTAAAGTCATTAGTCTATATTCTATACGTAACCTCTGAGATCATGAATTACACAGCAAATAGCAAATATTTCACGTATGTTTTAATTTAATTTAAAAATATTTATTGAGACTTATATTCCATAATAATAGTCCTTCATATTTATATATTGTTAATAATTTTAAATGCTATGTAACAATTATAATAATTCACAGCACTTTTAATGGAATGATGAAAAGTATGTTAAAAAGTTTTCTGACGTAACACTCACTCCTTGTCCACAAAAGTAAAGTATGTCAAACGTTTGTTTCGACATTCCACTTAATTACATTTTACTACTTGACTTGTTGAATCTACTTCTATATTTCGTGCTAATTTAAAATCCAAGGAATTATTATTTAGCATAACGCTGTAGGCGCCAAATGTACTCTCAAATATTTTGTGACCACCCGTAGAGTAATTTTAATTGGTATATGGCCCTGAATTTTTTATTTTGCCCATTTTAATTTTAAATATTGCGCATAAAAATCTAGTTTATGGATCACCTAGAATATTACATATAGTAACATGCAAAATTTCAACCGACAGGTTTCCAAACATTCCCAGTATCTGCTATATCGAGGTACAATTAGAATTCAACAAACAAATATTAGAACACGAGATAAACGGTTAGGGTTACCATTTGAATTCGACCGTTTAATAAAAACACAGTACCTAAATATAAAATAACTATCAATAATAATTTAATCATAATCGTTATAAAAATATATGATAGTTTCATAGCACAATTTTGTGCAGTCCGTAAACTGACCAATAATGTATACACAATAAATATAAAATTGCTTAACACATAATTTACTTGAAACCTCATAAATATTCGATACGGGAACTGAAGCACCTACGTGATTTAATCATTTCATAAATGTACGCAAGAAAAGTCGTTAAATAGGATTTATCGACTAAACCAAAACACGGATAGTCGACAAACACGTGAAACGAGCAACACACAGTCGTATAATGTTACAGAGTACAGACTCGCAATTATCTTGTATTCCGCACGAATGAGCCAACGCTCATTACAATCAGAAATGTTTATACTATTATGTTTACTGTTACTTGATGTTTGCTAATATTTGTAATATCAATCAGATGGGAAGGAAACATTCACAACACACTTACATAAATTACTACTCTTCGTCCAAACCACGGCGTGTATTCATCAATAATATTTAACGCGCGTTAACATTACAGGATTCATGTTTGGTACGATTGTCTCAAACTGATACACTACCAATGTACGATACATTTTTCCCATGGTTATTATTAGACAGTCAACCTTAGATTATATACTCGTCTAGATTGAGCAATGTCAACAAGCGATGCGCTAAAAGTGTCCTCACTTTCGTTGATATGTGTGAGTACTGGTCGTGTAATTATTGTAATCCAACTGTCAAGGTGTGTGTGTTTAGGGATGCCTACTCCAGATTATTAACTTAACTTTTCCCCATTATTTGACATACAAAATAGGTTAAATAAAATATTTTTTCTTTATTTAAAGTAATCATACTATTAATTATATTTATAACGCATTTTAGTAAAAACAATAAAGATCTAAACCCATCTCCTAGTGTTTGTTTCCGAATAGAATTAACTCTTTGGATTTATTGCCTGGGCTGTTATCTGATTTTTGTATTTATGTAAAATATAAATCATCATAAGTAAACGTTCGGAACACAACTGAAGTCATGTGAGGCTACGAATGGTCTTCTTTTCGTTTCCGCTGTGTATTGTCTCTCCAGCAATTTGCTAGTACGGAATCCGTACAAAGTCTAAAAATATTATTAGGACCTTGAATAAGTTCTCGCTGTTTCTTCAAAGATGACAATAGCAGTACCCCGTTTGTGAAATTTTGAATGGTAATACACATGCAAGGCAAAGAATTAATAAAATTACTATGAAGTGCATGTCGTCGTGGGTTTCATTAATATCGTGTAGGTATTATTTACTAATTAAATAAATATCTTCTTTTTGTTATTCTGATCGAAATATTATGTAATGATATTTGTGTTTTATAGTTTCTCCCATAGTTTCAACAAATCTTCCTAGTAATAAATTGACAACACTGGCCAATGAAACTCATCTTCAAAATAATGAATTAAAAGTTCATGTTTTCTTCAAATAATAGTGGTTTAACAATAATGTTACCGATAGAAAGTGATATTGGTATTATTATACAGTTTTCCCACACAATTGCGATACAATTCGACAGCACAAACCGGCATAATTAATTATTTTTCGGGAGCACGTTATCCATATGTAGTTCAAATGACACTGACGTACGTGAGAAGCGAGTCTACCAAATTTGGTAGACTTTATTTGAGCCGCTCGGTGAGGTGTGATGTGTCATCTAGACGAGTATATAATCTAAGCAGTCAACTTTTGTTAGATGCTATAACTACACCCAGTAGATAACAGACCAAGATCGCGTGGCCGCCAGACTTTCGTCATTTTGTAAAAGCTGAAAGTTTGTCTGCGCATGCCCGTAATATAGGCACCACATGATCAGCTATTATGAAGTTCCGATCTGATGAAGTAGTGACTTTTGGCATTCTATCTAAGTTAAATATTTACCGGAATTTTACGAGAAGGCTCTGCTATTTTGGAACTTGTTATATGTAATAGAAGAATAATGCCTAGCTCATTTTATAGAAAATATCATATTTTAAAGCCGGAAATGAGTGGCAAAGTTTTAAGCATCAGCATAGGATTGCTTTAATTATAAATACGTGAAGTATTGTAATTTCCAGCTCGACTCTGGACTCGTCCCTGATTAGTTTGGAAATGTGACAGTATCAGCCTTATCTACTTAAACGAGCCAAATTAAAGATTTGTATTCCGAATATTCTTTACCCTTCACTTGTTGTGCGCATGCCCATATCCCCTTAGTAGTAGTAACAAGAGGAGCCCTTAGTGCCTACATGTATCCGAGGTGATTCCCGTTCCTAGATATATATATGTACATTGGGTGAAATTATTGCCATGCTGGGTTGAATTGCAGTGGTAATACTTTTGAATGTTTTAAAACCAAAATAATTCATAAAGTGGGAACCAAAATTAGTCTTGAGGACCAAATGCGAGGACCCCATCGCCCACAACATAATATTATAGTGCCCGCTACTAATACACGAAAAAAGCGGCCTTTAATTAAATGTCGCATAACATAAGTGCGTGGTGGCCTGTTGGTGAACGGACTAGACGCGACTGACAACATGTTCACGGTGGTCGCGGGTTCGAATCCCAAGGCACACCTCTCACCTTTCGGAGTCATGTGTGTTATTGATAGTCAATCACCACGCACTAAAACGGTGAAGTAAAACATCATGAGGAAACCTGCATACCATAACGATTTATAAAAATTTATATAGTATGTAAGTCCGCCAACCCGCACTAGGCCAGCGTGGTGGACTATATGGCCTAACTACTCTCAATCGTACTGTCGATTTTAGAGGAGGCCCGTACCCTGCAGTGGGACGTATATGGGCTTGTACAGATACATACAGAAAAACATATTGCATAACTTGCTGTAAGCATAACCTATAACCTTTACATACGAGTTCAAATAATTGGAAAATTTGTTCATTTGATTCACGACAGCATAAATAAATCCATTCAAATATCAAAAGAAGTATGAAAAGTATGCTCGGAAGTGACTGGCAGGCGGCCAACAATCCCACTGCTCTTGTCATATTCTCCAATATGAGCTTAAAGTTTGTTGCGAACTGGTTGAACCTGAACCTAATATTAAAATATTTGCTCATATTGCACGGCGTGGAGCATGCCAGCCTCCCAGGCATTGAGTAATAAGTTCTAGTTTTCAATTACGAAAACCGGCTGAAAATCAACGAACACTGCAGTTATTAACACAATATTTCAACTCATTTATTACCAACGTTACTATTGGGGTTCTATGTACAATATTTATTATGAGAAATACGCGTTTTAAACTTGTTCAATTAACCACGATTAAATATATTAATAATCTTACGTCCTATTTGTAAGAATATGAGTACTGTTCGTTAAATTTCTGGTTTTAAATAAGAATATTTTTTAATATGTAATCCGTGTTATGAAAATATTGCTAGCGCTGGCTCGAATTTAAATAATCAATAAGAGCTAATTTATTGTTTATCAATTATATGGATCATGCATGACCTACACTAACTCGTAAATTTTGCAATTGTGTTTAAATATGTATCAAAATCTGAACTAAGTATATGAGTATGTGGTTAATATTGTATTACAAATACTTTTGCGTAATTATACCAAAAATAAGATAAGAATATTGTGAATTATAAATAATAAATATTTGATATTTTGTTTAAGTAAAATTAAACTGGTAACTTGTCAAAATACGTAAATCCCCACTATTGTCTATTTACACATTCGCTTGATTGACAGAATATTTTAACTAGGACGTTTTAAAATATATTCTACTCGTTTACGTCGTCGAAAATAAAAAACTAAAAGTTTTCTCGCTAAAGCACTGCGAGACTTTCCTCGAACATACCGCAGCTGGAAATAGGAATTCCGTTCCACAAAATTGTAGCTCAAGATCACTTTGAAAGTTTAATGAATTGTAGCCACTCTTGAGTGGCCCTCTCTATGTAGTTAAAGTATTCGCATAAGCAGTAGTGTTGTTCCAGTTCGTGAGGTAATATTGGCGTAAAGTTTAGAAATCCAATGCGCTCAGATGCGAATCGAGCCGTGTGATTCATGATTATTTTATGAAATCCGCAATTCAGATGCCCACTAATTTGTTGTTAAACGTTGTTATCCATTTTATTTTCACTAACAATGCGCTCTGCAAACTTGCCAACGAGATCCATTTATATTTTTCCACTCGCGTTTGTTTGTACAATATACATACATACGCACTTTTATATGCGCTGATAACATTTACGGTCTATTTCAACAGCTCTAGTCTTAATAAAATGTTCAATCAAAGTCAATAATCGCAAATAAAGGGTGGCACGCGAGCAACAAACGATCGGATCAGTTACAGTTTGTTGTCGTAGCTTTCATCCGAAGTACCAGAATTAACAGTTTAATGACGCAACAAAACGTATCAAGAGCCAAATTAATGTTTGCCGGCAGAACGCATAGCCAACCGCCACTGCCCTAGCATAACTGTGTTATGGAGCTGGGTGACGTGTTCATCAGAAATAGGTGCCTATCTGTGTGTCGAAAGCGGTGACGTGCTAGTCCCCGAGAGTTGGCAAAGCTGGTGTGCTGCCAGCACCAGCCTGCCAACTGGGTGAAGTAGGTCCCACCGCAGGCGAGCTGTCTCCCACCGACGTTATCTTATCGATTTATAACAACACACTGCACCGATCACAATAGGAGCTCCTTCGCTTATATAATGTTAATGTTTATTTTCGGAACCATTCACTCCGACTTTATTGCATATACTCACGATGCGTTCCGACATTCGAGTGAAGATATTGTAAATCCTAAATTCCAAGATTCCTTAGCCAAACAGAGGATCCGTTACGAACGCAATAACAAATAAAGTACATCGTAATTGAGCACAATGTTGATTATTTTGGAATTGTGTTGAAAATAATAAAAGCAACTAATATGTGTTTCCTTTACCATTACCGCAATGCGTTACATTATAATGATTTACGTTCTAGTGAAGTCTCAATTACGGTAACAATAACAATTCCAAAATTACGTATAGAAGTGTACATCATATTTATACTCGTATTTATCTAACAAATTAATCTACATGTACGAATTCATACAATAGTAGGTAGTTAATTGAGCTTATAAGTACGTATATAGCCATCGTCCCTTATAGCTGTATATCAAGAACCACAGTTGTATCTTCATCTCAAACTTTTCAAGTTGTTTCTATGACGATTATAACTCACGGAACATAATATAACCAATATGCTGTACTAGTAACAATAGGTGGGTAAACTTTTATTAGATTATGATAATTTCTTTTAATCGATTAACGATTTATTTTTGTTAGTTACTTGTAAGAGATAGCAAGACATATAATATTTATACCACTAATAAGTATTAAACACTTGATACAATAGTAAAAACATTTATTTCTTTATTTATCCTTTCTTAAATTACATTAAAGAAATAACATAGCTAATAAAAAAGTACAAAAGTCGGCCTAATCGTACTGGGCAATCTCTCCCAGGCAACCTTGGGATTGATATAATAATAGAAGAACTAGATTATTTTACTTAATAATTCAGTTTCGAGCACATGCATGTGGACCCATTACCAATTCACACTATCAAATGGCTTGTAAGTCAGGACCCAAGAGCATTAATTAGTCAATGTGTGAAATCAAATCTATATATGATGATGGACAGTGATCCCGAAAGTTGCGAATCCGCTGGCTAATTAGATTGTCTGCAGTCGGAGTTTGGTGTTATCATTATAATCGTTAATAGTCCGATAGCGGGACGGCTGTCCCCACTAACGTGCACTATCAGGGATCACTACGTATCGTTGTTAATATGAAATACATCACTTCCATTCATTGATAAATATTTTGTGATATGTAATATTTCATATAATATTAAATTAACAGGTGTGCTATATATTCTCGGAGCATTTTATGGCTTTATTAGCTTAGTATATATATATATTTCATTTGTATACTTGAATAGTACGATTACCAAAAATCATTTACACTATTCAATTACTTGTTAGAATATAAAGAATAAAACTTAACCAACATGAACATCAAGCAAAAAAAAACATTAGCATAGACCAAAATTAAACTTTAAAATCTCACAATAGAAAAGGAAAAATTGTTATAACAACAAAGTGTAAAAGTAACACGCAAAAGAGTGAAATATATTGATTACCGACTCAAACTCAAAATAACGTCACATGAACCTTCTGTTACCTCATTTGACGAAATATGTGTCTTTAGTGACAGGTCTCTTTGTACCTCTACACTATCGATAAGATAGCATAAAGGTTAAGCATTACTCCTGTATTGAGTGCTTTTACAAGCTCCTAGACCCCGATAAAAATGCAAATATTTTTGGAACCCACTATCTTATGCTATAGGCAGCCAATTTTTAAGATCGTCCTTGTCGAAGGTCTTGCGTAATTTTACTTCTGCACGCTTTTTTAGCTTCTGGTATTCTATACTCACAAAAAACGTTCCTAACTAAATAATTCAAAAGTAAAATAATAATCTCATTCATTAAATAGTAGAAGTGGCAGTATTCACAAAAATGACGTTGTAAAACAACATCAAGAGTTCAGCTTTTATGTCAAAGACGTCGGCTGCGCGATGCATAGAGCCAACTTAACGTGGCTTTCAAGAGTATCAACATGTTTGCCTTCTTGACACAGTTTATCGTACTATAAAATAATCGTCAAAGATTTTAAGATTAGAAAATTGAGTAAATAACTACTGGACATATTGAGAACTTAACATCTTATATCTCAGGATGGCGAGCGCAGTGGAATGATGCTACTGTTCATGAGCGGTCGTATCGCTTACCATCAGGCGAACGGCTTGCTCGTCTCGCCATTCAATGCAATAAAGAAATAAAAATAAAAATAAAAAAAAACATTGTTTCTATAGTTAAAAAAGCATAGGATGCTTGAAGATAATTGTTATAAGCACCCAAAGCTTTTAAACACTTTTATTTCATAAAGCGCTTATCCTGAAAGTCCTGCTAAAAAATAATGGGACAATTTTTTCGTACTATCATGGGTCCTTGATAATTGTGCAGAATATCAAATTGACAAGACCGAAGTTTTGAAGTGCTCAAAAATTAAGTTCAATGATTCCATTACATAATACAGGCGAAGGTAAAACGAGTATTCATAATAGAATATTACCTTATATATATAGCCTATTGTTTTATTTTTATGCAGTTTTAATGACAATCATAAATCGATGTAAAAATCGATGTTTCTAACTGCATGTGCTCATAGCCTATTAGAATGGAGCGTAATAAAAGGGCAGGTAGAACACTAATTACTGTAATAAAGCAAAAAGCTTAGTGGCATATATTTTTTCCATTAAGTACCATTATAAACACACTGTAGGTTTGATTAATAGGCATGTCGGAAATAACTAAGCCGGCATACTTTAACAAGTTCACCTTATTATTAACCTTTTGGCACATCATCAACTACTAAAAGGTGCGTGATGGTAACCAGTGCAAGGGCATCTCAGATATCACTACAAAATAGGACACAGTAAAAATTACCTCGTTACATAATTGCACCGGAAGTTGGAAGTGTACACGCGTATAGATGGGAGGGGGGAGGTATAACCCTCCCTGGGTTGGGGGGTCGATACTAGGCGGCCTGCAGCATGGAGCGCGCGAGCTTTGAGCCTCTGGGTCTAATAGTTGATCACGATCAATTGTGTTTACATCCTCTCGTGTATACGACTCGGTATCGGGAAATTACAATGCAGATGTGTATCATAAACGTAAACGTTTTCAAGCAAAATAAAATATACGGGTAGTGATATAAACACATAACAATGCGTATCCAGGTGACTTGTATGTAAATACACAATTTTCCATATAGCTTTATTTTTGGAACATATGTATGTAGTGCTGCTATGCCACTCTTGTAAATTCTTAAAATAGAATGTTTATTGCCTTTTAGCTTCGTATCCGGGCAAACAATTGGCTCGAGTTTAATATCTTACAAGCAAACAAAGGAATCGAGGTGAAATGAAATGTATGAAATTCTAATTTTTTTTTTTTTATATAAATAACACCATACATAGTCCTGATCCCACACTAAGATCGAGTCTTGTGTCGTGGGTATCAGGAACTACGAGAGACTTTTCGGTCTCACAAACACCCAGACCCGGAAGAAATATTTGTGGGCCGCACAAACATTTCTCTCGGTGCGGGGATCGAACCCGCGGCCTCTCGTTTCACAGGCGGCGTCTAACCAACTGCGCCACGGAGGCTGTCATCCAAAGCAATTGTGAAAAATGTATAGAATCTATTAATATTAATAAATCAGTATTTATTTGTTCTCTATCATTTTATACACAATATGTAGATATAACTAACTGCCCATTATTAATGAAAGAAATAAATGATACGGTTATGTGTTGCACGTCGAACCTTAAAATTACTATATAAATTTCTTGATCTCTAAAATACCATAGAGAAAATATTGACTTAAAAGCTTGGAAGTTACAAATTTTAATTCCATCTCGCTCTATCCCAATTATTTGCAAGTGGCAAAGACTTCTGTTAAGGGCAAGAATTTTCCGGCGACGAGACTTCTCATGCGTCACAGAAACAGTAAATACTTAAAAATCAATCATACTAAATGTTGTATTTACTTAATATTTTATTCATAAAGGCCTGACTTTAATGTGGTATAGTCGATGCGGACTCGACTCTTGTAGACCGCGATCTTATCCAAGACACTACGGAGTCAACCAGAGGAGAGTAAGAGATCATCATTAACCAGGTTAAATAATAAGTTCTGCATTCCATCCAATAGGCAGTCATCCATCCATCCATCCATCAGCCAAAGGAAGTCCACTGCTGAACATAGGCCTCCCCCAATGATTTCCACAGAGACCTGTTGGAGGCAGCCTGCATCCAGCGACGTCCCGCGACCTTTACCAGGTCGTCGGACCATCTTGTGGGTGGACGTCCTACACTGCGCTTACCGTTACGTGGCCTCCACTCGAGCACTTTCCGACCCCATCAGTCATCAGATCTCCGCGCTATGTGCCCTGCCCATTGCCACAATAGGCAGTAATTCTTCAATATAGCTGAACGAATATATAGAGCCTCACGGCAGCAGTAGTATTAATGAGAGAGCCGATGCTACCTTCACTAACCTTACCAGCCCGAGATCTGTGAGTCAACAAGTATTTATCCCTGAATTATGTAATACTGAAAAGGCTTATGTCCAGTAGTGAACGAACATAGGCTGATTGATAGCGTGCGTAACTAGTCTTGATGGATGCCTAATGAGTTTATAATATTGGCGAGTAAACAGACACTCCATCTTTGTTTGCGCGTGTGGATTATATCGTAACTAGGCGCCGTCATATTAACCACTCATAAACTAAAATATTACTTATTCGTCAAAACAAAATATTTTATAAAAACAAATTGGTTTAATAAATTGTGTGTGAAGTAGTGTTTATATAATAACTATGTAATAATGCGAATCAACGGGACGTTCACTTTTATTATGGACCTGTTTCAAGTCCATGTACGTCTTGTGTATCAGCCCATATACGTCCCAACTCCCACTGCAGGGCACGGACCTCCACTACAATTGAGAGTACGATTGAGAGTGGTTAGACAATATAGTCCAACACGCTGGCCTAGTGCGGGTTTTTGGATTTACATACCATTGAAATTCTTATAAATTGCTGTAGTATGAAGGTTTCCTTACGATGTTTTTCTTCGCTGTTTTAGTGCGTGGTGATTGATTACACAGGTCTGCGATGAAAAAGTTTTTTAAATAAATTTATCGCAAACATGTAGATATTGGTCTGTATATAGTAAATATATACCTTGTTTTAACGTATCACGTCACATCTTTTTTGCATATAAATATTTATTTCATAAAATCGGTAAATTCGTTTGTTTTTACATACTTGATTCCAGGATCTATATTTTTATTCTATACTCTATGACCATTTTTATGAATTGTTACTAAGCCGAAGTACTATGAAATATTGCCATTTAAAATTAATATCACCCACCTTGTTATTTTTGAAGCCTTAGCATGCTCTACATTTCTGCTATTGCTAATTACCCCCCACCAGAATGTATAAACAAAAAAACTGACCATATAGTATAACCATAATATATTATAACCATTTATTACAACCAAAATTTAACTCACAAAATTGATTATTTAGTGTATTGTTTAAATAGGTTCGTAAAAAACTCACTCTTTCATAGATTATACGAAATCCTATAAAAATGTTAGCCGGTCGGCTTTGTGAATCACTATCGCAAATCGCAAAATTTTGCTTATATATATAACTTGTGAAATGTTATTACCAACATCACTTAATATTATTTTGTGATTGCTATTGCTATATATTCCTACACTACTTCTCGTAACATGTCCTTTTTCCTATAAGAAAAGTAACAAAAAAAGTTTTATGTATTTCTTAGATTTACGCGAATGTTACACATTGAAATAAAACTATTATTTACAGATTTTATCGCGGATTTGGTTTAATTTTTACATTTTTTGAATTCCCGACTTCCCGATTCAGTCCGCCCCGTGACCACGAAAGCTGTAAAGTAATCGAAACGTCGGGAATTCAAAAAATATAAAAATTAAACCAATTCCGCGATAAAATCCGTAAATAATAGTTTTATTTCAATTTTATGTATTTTATGGTTTATTCCGTGAATAAAACGTGTAATAAAATATTGTTTTATTAAATCTGTAACTATGGCCCCTTGGGAAAACTTAATGATGATCTTGGATTACCTAAGAATGCTGCAGAACTTCTCGGTTCTCGACGAAAGGAAAATAATTTATTAGATACACATCGATATTTAAATTAATATAAGGCATAGGTCCTACATGTTTGGTACTAGGGGCTCGTTTTCAGTGTATTACGCATATATTTCTATTTGTTTGTGTAACGGGTACAAGTACCATGAAATAAATATTAGTTTTTGCTTTGCAGTGGTATTTTCATTATTATTTTTTACTTTTTAGTAGTGGAAGTTTTAAACTCGGTTTTTATTCGTATGCAAGTACGTTTATCATATAAATATTGTATAATAAATATAACGTGATATACATGTATCATATGAATACTGTTTTCTATTACTATTAAGACAATTAAAACAAATATTAATGTATCAACAAAAAAACTTATAAAACAATTTTTTCGCAGGCCTGTGTTATCAATACACATAACTCTAAAAAGTTAGAAGTGTGCCCTGGAATTCGAACCCGCAACCACCGTGAACATATTGGCAACCGCGTCTAGTCCGATTACCAACAGGCCATCACGCACTTATCACTTGTATAAAAATTAAAAGGAACAAAATGTTTGTAATAAATTTGCTTGTTATAAATATTTGGGGAGACCAATGCTCTGCATTGGACTGTGGATTAAGATGATATGATGATTTTAAATATTGACGTGATGATGTATTGTGATTCTTACGATTTATTCTCCATGAATAAAAAGAGAGTAAAACTTTTATATTGTCTGGTGATATATTTCGACTGTTTTGTCAAACACGCAAATATGTTATTGTTAGACATACTAGATGGTAAATAATCACTGTTTCTTATAAAAAGTGCTCTAAGACAAACATGAGTGCAATTTTTATTTTACATAAAATAAGTGAGTTGCCTTATTTGCAAGGATGGTACTAAATGCATAACTAAACTTTCTGTAACAAAATGAATAAAACCTGTTCTTTATATAATGTTACTCTACATTTATGCCTGTTTCATATCTTTACAAATACCGAACAATAAATCATTTGCTACACTTTTATAGGTTTATTTTGCATTACAATACTTCATTGTGAAGTCTTATTTATAAACCACAAATATTTTTTTTTTCAGTTCCAATTCTCTACATTATTTTACTACGTAATAGTAAACTCAATACCTACACTTAATTATACACTATTAAAATTATATAATCATTACACCTTACACCACCAAGGTACATGAAGAATAACGAAATTTACTTTAAATGAGTAACGCCCGAATACTCAAACGTCATTCAAATAATAAGTTGCTCCTTGCCGCACACGGCGCACTTAGCAGGTATTTGCGAGTTAAGTGCAACGTCATACTTAAGCCGCGTTTGAGTATTCGAGCGTAACTTTATTAAAAGTTATAAATGAGATGAGTAAGTACGTCTTGACAGTCGTGTTATATAATATGAATGGATTATAAAGTAGGCAGGGAAGTTCTGTATGAGCTTCCACGCGGGACACACACGTGACCGCGGAACGAACAACGGAACACAGAAAACGTTTAGGGCGCAGCGTGGGCCGAACCAACTTAGCCCGGCCTTTGTTCTGCACTCGCAGCCGTGGACCGATCGATATGAGCCCGTGCCCCGAGTCCAACTTATATATGCTTCCTGTCTATTCATACATACACTTAATGACACAATACAAATAAACATACTTCTGTTAACTTGAAAGTTTCGACGGCGTACAAAGGAATATGCTATTAGATAAATTTTCTTGAAAATACGACTTTTGCATTATCTTTCGTCACAAAATTACTGTATATCCATAAAAAGATTAATTCAAGATTAAAACGTTATTTTTAGAATATACCTTATTATATAAATGTGTGTATACATATATGCATTTTTAATTATGTAAATATTTTTAAGCACTTGAGCAATGTGACATAAAAGCTTGATTGTTTTGTTTTATTTGGTGAGTGATTGCCGGAGATCCTGAAACTGGTGACGAGAAATTTGTTACAACCCTAAGAGCAGCCACCTTTCTCATCTTGGAGGAAATGTTTATAATAACTTACGCAAGAGTATCGCATTCGATGTTTAATTCGTATATATCCGATTTATATCAAGCTACCCGTCGCTAAAAGAGAGCCGAGATGTAACCGTCTTCCTCGTATATTCGGAATAAACTGCTCTTATCATAATACGTTCACAAAAACTCAACTATAATATTTATGTATATGGAGAAATATCGCACACAAATCGTTGTAAAATAAGCTTAAATAACCACAGTTTCCAACACCACATATATTTAAAATAAGATATATTAAAACTAACAAACATCAAATTAGTTATCGACATAATGTCACGGGGCGCTTACTGGACTGCCATTTCCGTTGGTCGTGTTGCAAATATTAAAGTGTGCTTTTGCAGTTAACCAGCAACGAGTCAGCCGGCACCGGATGAGCGTGTCGCGTTCACATTGTTAACAGGCTTCATAACACTTCGGATGATAGCCTAACACTAACACCTGTATTATATACAATTTCATACAATAATATAGATGTAAGATGTATTATTATTACGTTTGTTTACGATTTCAGCGATATGGGAATGCTCGAACACGGGTGTGTAATTTGGCGCGGATTGGCAAAAACGATGATGTTTGTGCGACTCGCTCTCGTTTCGATGCGAACACGCTGCATCGTCTATTATTTTGCTTTTAAATTGTTTACATATTACATCTTTAAAATAACCTATGTTATTATTAGATCAAATAAAAAGCCTTAAATCTCTATATCGTTTTTCGAACAACGCCGGTATAATATGAGTCTGGAATGCCGAATAGGCTAAGGAAACAGGGTCACTAGGTGTCACAGCTGGAACCTCGCCAGATGGTAGCGAGCATAGGATAATCCCCATCCCCTTTTAAAAATGAAGCTATTGCATGAAGCGGAGCAATGATTTCACTTCATTTAATCCACAAAAAAAATATATTTAAAAAAACATAATATTCATATTTTAATTAGAAACGTTATATTATCATATATTTATTAAAATTGTTTTTTGTGGGATAGAAGTAGCTATGGCGTCTTTTTTGATTATATTTAAAAAAAATCGCCTGGCTCAGTTGCGTAGTTGTACTGCAGTACGATTATAAAGCTGAGATTTCGAGTTCGAATACCGGGTCGTGCAAAATAGTTTTGGATTTTTCTATTCATTATCATGCCAGAGTTCGGAATTTGTGGACATTTTGTGGGACAGAACATACAAGCCGAATTGTGGGTGTCCTGATAGCACCTCTGCCTACCTATTCTGGGAAAAGCGTAACTTTATGTATGTATTAGTGGTTGGTCTCATATGTGAGAAGCCGGTAGGTTCCACCGCAATGTGTATTTCTCCCGCCAAACAACAGTGTATTTGCACTGTTGTGCTCCAGTTTGAAGGATATTGTAGCCAGATTAACTACTGAACATATTGACACTTAACATCTTCTATTATCAAGCCGATGGCATGCTCGTCTCACAATTAATTGCAATAGGTATAAATTAATTTAAAAATAACTTCCGTTTTCCTTCATTTAATTACAACTTGGACATAATAGAACAATAAAGTAACAAACGAAGCACAGTTAGGAGTATTTTTTGAACACAGGAATTATTCCAATATCAATAAGTGGTGACACATACAATTTAACTTGTTTGTTTCTGGATATATTCCATCCGTGGCTTACGAAACCTAAGCCTCAACCGAATAGGTCAAGGCTGTTTCCTTGGACAAAAGCCAGATGAAACCTTCCTGCACAAATAGTATGTTATTCAATGTAAACTGACGCATGCGCAGTGTCAATATTTTTTCATAAAATTGTATTAAAAAAGAATCGTATTTACCACGGGTGGTGCAGGTCAATATGGTCTATAGCAACTTTATTTATAGAAGGACCTAACTACCTTCAAGGAGTTCCTTACCTGCTTTAATAGCAACTAGTGGAAACACGATTTAATACCTTCCGTTGGGACGTGAGTTTGTCGCATTCCGGAATGATTCAATGTAAGTACACCTGAATGTTTTCTCCGGCGCGACTTCAGCTCGAGAGCGCTGTACTTATCAGGCGCAATGTCAATATAAAGTCCGATTATAACAATATTTATTGAATTAAAAAACGGTTTTGAATCTATACGTAGCGGCAACGGTTACGGTTACTGCATACATACATTCATACATAAACTCGCGCGATTTTCCCAAAAGGGGTAGGCAGAGGTGCAAAAAGCTTTATATTTTCTGTCTCACGATGTGATAGGGGCGAGCCTATCGTCATTTCAGGTCCAAATTCCTGACTCCAGGCTGATAATGAATACAAAAATCCAATATCAGTTTATTCGAACCCAAGACCACAGCTTTGCAATCATACCGTAGTACATCTGCGCCACTGAGGCATTCACTGAAGTTACGATTACTGATGACGGTTTAAAATTAGGATATCTGGGCCATAATATAACGTGTCAATACTGTTCTTCTTCTGTATGAAAAAGTTAAAACTTCAAAAACAGTAAAGTGACTACAACGCTCCTGGATGGTAAATGCGTTGCCATCCAAATAGATTTTTATCCAACGGCGAGAGATTATAAGGTCGCCGGTTAACACATTAAGCCTATCTATTCGAAACCGGATAACAGGCGAAACCTAAAACGGGCTTCCGGAGAAACTTGCGATAGTCACTATAACGGGCTTTCCGTTCTCCTGCAGTATGGTCGCTATCCGTGGACTATATGGCCTAACCCTCTCAATCGTACTCTCGAATGTAGAAGAGGCCCGTGCCCTGTATATTAACCCATACGTATATGGGATTTTACGGGTGGTCGATATCTGGGCAGATGCCAATAATATATCACGAGCTAACGGGTCTCCGGTTATCTAAGAATCACTAAACTACACGCAATAATAAAAAGGGTCACGCCACAGCAGTTGCCTAAAAGATGATTGTAATTTGTACCTCGGTCAAGACGAACATACAGCAAAGCTCTACCACTGACAAAAATATTGTTCTGTATTTCACCACACACAAAGGTTTTTAAATCAATCCATATTTAACATCTTGTTATAATATTATTCAATGCACGTTATTTAATCAGCAAGCTAGATAATGAAAATTGATTATAAGGATTGTTTAAGAACGCGAGCAAAGTGTTACGTTAGAGCGAATATGCTTTCAAGTACAAATACTTATTGTGTTCAAAGGATTTAAAATAGCTATTTTAAAAGTCATTTTCGTGAGTCTGATGAATGAAATAAACGTTTTCTATTATCTTAAGAACAAAGTTTTCTATTCGAGTTCCTTTATTCGTACAGTGCATGGGAAATGTTCGATGCTACCTCTCGACTACTTGACCAACCTTCAACCTTCATTCTCTCCAAGAATAATCGATCATTGATGCTATCACTCTATTAGCTTACCGTTTATAATACTGATTTAATGTTGATTTTGTTCAATATTTTATTTCTCCATAATTAAGAAAAACGGTAAGTAGTTAACATATAATAAAATGGTCTTTAGTGATTACACAGGAACATAAGCTGAGGAATACTGAGGCATTACGGAGGACCGTGGACTACGAGAAAAATAATAAAGCAGGATAAGATAATATTGCCTGATAAGACCAAGAGCAAGTTTAATTTATGAATCGGTATAATCATTATAAGTACTCTCTACACGTTATAATTGAATATGCTGCGTCATCTAGTACTTCAGTTATTCAAATTATCATTAGTGGAAACAGGTACAAAACAAGTGCGTCAGTAATCTTTGCTTTAAACTTTGATTCGTAGTTGTTTCGAAGACGCCATTATAATATAATTAACTACATCAAGACTTCCAACTACCAAATATCAGGTTTACGTAATTAAGTATAACACACTCTAAATATGAACGCAATGCAATACCTCATAATCGAAAGACCAAATATCGTAAAGCGTGTCAAACTTAAATTTCTTGTAGCTAATACAGCCCTTTTTCATATACTTTCTGCATACTTATTGTAACAAACATATTTAATAGTATAATACCATTCACTTGATTAAAAATGCTACTAGAGCGACCGCTACTTAAAGTACTTATTATAAGAGACTTACAAATACTTCATATTCAATATTGTACAATAAGTGTAGACTGCAAACTATAATTAGTTATTGGAATGATTATGGTATTATTTTTGCACATCATATTTATATTGGAGAGTTTTTTTGCACCCCTTAATACAATCTCAGCACACGCGATAACTACTGCCTGCACCCAAATAGATAATATTATGTACTTACATGAATGAAACTAATCGATAGCCGATAGCAACCTAGCGCGACGTCGTAAGACGTTGGATCAATATTATTTCTACTTTGTAAATTACAAACAACGATGGCGTGTTTCGTTGTTTGTAATTTGTTGGTTGAATAATTAACTTCTTTGTCGCCTATTACTCAACAATATCATTTTCACAACACATATGTATAATATTGTGATTTTCCGCTTTGCTGTTTGTAGTATTGTATGTAAGCAATTAATATTTTAAATAACAAAATAGATTCTCAGGCTGGGGGAAAAGTTTAGTAGCCTATATAAGTGTGCCGATGTTCCCCCGTGCGGCCAGCAAATAGCTTCCTGTTAAATAAATAGTTAGCTCGATGTGACCGTCACCCTGTTATTTACTGACAGGTGCGTGCACGAATTTTATCGGTCTATCTGCTCATTTCATTCACGAGCAATTTTAGTTGTATGTTTATGTTAACCATAACTCATTTCCATATTACGTGCGTAATTACGGTTTAATTTTGCGATTTGTTACAATTGCTCTAGTCATTACGAATGTTGTGTATAAATAAATAGGTAATATGTATATGGATAAGATTAATTCTAAAGAGCTTATTCATAATATTAAAAAAATACACTACTGTTTATAATTTTTCCGTCGGATTTACAACACAGGGCTATCATTATTTATATGGACACCTCAAGCGTTCTCAATTAAAACTTTTAACAACAGAATTACCATTAATATTCACCAACGTGGATACTAATCCCTGACCATGTCACCAAAATGCGGATAATAACCGTTACTATCAGTAATTATAATGGGTATAGACAGGTAATTAGCCTGTCTTCTATCAATAGATTTTTATTTAAACATAACGCAGCAACTGTACAAATATAATACAGTTTGAGATTTTATAACCATGATGATATGATAAAGAAATACTAATTGCCAAGTCTCGTATCGTATAAAATTCCAACAATTCACGAAAAGCTTCAATTTGGCAGACGTTATAGTGAGAACAAAAATATTTTTAAAATAGTTCAGTAACAAACTTTCCAATGGACGTGTGAATCTATAGCTATTTTGCATATGACCAATTTACTATATTAAATCGTTGGAACATGGTGTCAATAACTCCAACATTTACATCTGTATCTTTAAACATATTAATTTATTATTATTATTTTCTTTAATAAACATTTACACTTTAATCAAATTTATTGCTTACTCGTGAACAATCAAACATACTAATTCCATACTTTTTTAATTTTAAAAATACCTTCGAAGGTAAGAGTCAATACAAAATGTCCCAATTTATTGTAAGTCCTTACAGAATTGCGGAAAAAATGTAAATCGTAAAAAGGCAATCTTATGTTGTTAACTGGCATGATCGAAATAAATTTACGCAAAGGTTCAAAATTATACAAACAAAACTAAAGATTCTTGTAGTCATTCTGTAAAAGCAATCAGATAAAAAATAAAGTCCTGGTGCTGGGGAGTCATAATAACAATCGAATATTAGCCTAATTGTTGAATTGTGAATGAAATGATCGATGTTTACCTCCCCGTACGACCTTGTGAAGAACTAGGAGGGGTGTATCCCTACTATCGATCTCGCCGCCACGTGCTCCCACTCAACTGCCGCCTCACAGATGCACCTGATGAGGCCAGGGTGATATGCAGGTTTCACACAAAGTTGGAGCACAAAAACCGGAATAATTTTGTTGAACACGACACGGGCCAAAAACACAATTATGAACCCCTATGTTAGATATCGCAGACGGGTTCTTCAGCTGATACGCGATCATTCGGAGGTTCGAGGAGCATAACCGGCAAGCTCGCGAGACAAGAGTGGCGAGCGGCAGAACGCGCGGTCGCGGACTGGCCGCGCGGATAGCTCGTCCAACGCGCGCTGCCGCTATTTGCGCCCGATGTGCCCGCTCACCGCCCACCCCGACCGCGGCCGCCCGCACCCGCCGCACCGCCGCGCCCGCCCGCCCAGAGCTTTCTCTGCGCAACGCAGTAACGCGACCAAATACACATATAAATTCCCTTCATTTTCCTGTAAGCGCTTTTGGAACAATAAGCAAAATTATGCCAACCCTTTGTATTATATTTAGAACCGTTTCGAAATTTATTTATTTATGTAATATTAAGCTTTACAAAACACCAATATGGAGTAAAAGTTATAACAGTCTCACTTCTCGAGGCTAAGGTTTTAATAACGTCTTTGTGGTAGAGATTCGCTAGCATTTCCTTGTGTATCTCTTATAAAATGAGGTTAGGCATTAAGCTCCTAGTTGTCGCTTCGCGTCGAACTCCTGAAAGACAAAAGTACCGCTCCGGACGAGCCTGCCCATTCATGTTGAATCATGACTGACAAAAGCGTAACTCTACCACTTTTAGATGTGTTTTCCTTTATAAAACCAACACAACATTGACTTATTTTGAAAAAGATTAGAATATTGCACACGTAAACAGCACACAGACTCTCAACCGGAGTTCTCGAGGTGGCCTCCATATCCATATTAGTGTGTGATTAAGGCAGGCTTAAATTGAGTAATGCGTACAAAGTTGCAAATATTATATCCTATAAAATGCATTTAACAATTGTTAGTTATTACTTGTTCCAATCAGTTTAAAACTTAAAAGCTTTTATTAAAATGACAAAATCATGAACAGCGGGACAACAAACGTCTAAGTGCAATAGAGAATCCACTTATGTAGATAATTAGCTACTTACTCACCCATGCACATGCAAATAGTCGCTCTTACAGCCCAGTCTTTGCCTCGAACTTGCCTTATTCTTTCTGACTCTGTTAGTAGGAGAGATCAAGGACAACGACGTATACGGGAAGAAAGTAACAAAAGAATATGCGAAAAATATATGTTATCTACACTGATATGCTATATGACGGATATAATATATTAATTTCGAACATAAGACATAACATAATATAAGTTATTTCCCTCTCTCCTGTAACTGAAGTTGTGCCCACAGTGCTGTACCGTCAGGTTTTGGTTATAGCGATTCAATGCTGCAAAAATACGCCCAAGGTAGTTTGTCGCAGATCTTGTTTCATCTGCATTTATTTTAAATATGGTACGTTTAATTTTGCATACCATATGTCAATAAAATAACACATTTATTCCTCTTTCCATAACGCCGTAAACAATGATAACACCATAACCGTAACTTTAGGCACTGGTCATTTATTTTCCAAAATCACCAAGTGGTAGAGCCACGCTGTTGAGAGTCATGACTGGGCATGAATGGGCAGGCGCGTCTGGGGTGGTATTACTATCCCGCAGAGGATCGAGATGGATCACACATTACTTATTATTTTATTTTATTTTATTTTAAAATAATTGCGAAAATAAATACAATACCTAACAATCACATACATTGCATTTAAGGGGACTCTTGCAACGTGCTTCGATGGTAAAATCGTACATTTACACTCATAAGTAGTAGTTAATTAATGGTTTACAAGCTGACTATATAACCGCTACCTCTGGAGTTCCACAGAGCTTTGTTTTAGGCCCTATTTTTTGTTATGAATATCAACGATATAAGGCGCTGTTTCTATATTCAAATATTTTAATGTAAGCAGATGACATGAAAACAGCTTGAAAGGACGATAACGACTGCTTATTTCTGCAAAAAACCCTGAATAGACTCTACACTTACTGTTGGAATAACAAATTGTGTCTCAACATCCCTAAATGTCAAACCATCTCTCACTAAAAATAAAAATGAAATGTCCATTTTTATTATTCTATTAATCCTGAGAAGTTAAATAGAGTTAACTCGATCCGCGATTTACGTGTCATACTAGACTGATGTTAACATTTTGATTTACAAATAATTACAGAGTCCGCCCCGTGACCACGAAAGCTGTAAAGTGATCGAAACGTCGGGAAGTCAAAAATGTAAAAAATTAAACTAAATTCGCGATAAAATCCGTAAATAATAGTTTTATTTCAAATAATTACATAATTAAAAATTAACATCTTTAATAAAGTCTTCCATCATAACATCTTTAATAAAGTTTTAAAATATGGAAGTATTAAGTAAGAATATTTTCCCTCGAATATATGCAATTCACAATTATTGTGTCTTACCAGTGATGACATACGGCACCGAGACGTGGCCTCTCACTGTGGGCCTCATTAAAAGGCTCAAAGTCACTCAACGAGCCATGGAGCGGGCTATGCTCGGAGTTTCCCTACGAGATCGAATCAGAAATGAGGAGATCCGTAGGAGAACCAAGGTTACCGACATAGCCCATAGGATTGGCAAGTTGAAGTGGCAGTGGGCCGGGCACATAGCTCGTAGAACCGATGGCCGTTGGGGCGAAAAGGTTCTCGAGTGGAGGCCACGTACAGGCAAGCGACATGTTGGACGCCCGCCTACAAGGTGGACGGACGATCTGACTAAGGTCGCAGGAAGTCGCTGGATGCAGGCCGCTTCCAACGGGTCATTGTGGAGATACTTGGGGGAGGCCTATGTTCAGCAGTGGACTGTGGCTGATATGATGATGATGATAGGCAATTCCAAGATGATACTAGAAAATACATAAAACTTAATTGCTGCTGTGAATAAGGTTTGCGTGATATTACAAGAAAATTGAAAATTATTACGTTCGTGTCTGGTCTCCCCTAAGGTTATTGTTAAACAGACATTTTAGTGTGCCTGAGCAACTTTACAGCTCGATGTAATTTCATTGAGTGTCTTGTATCAATACGATACTGGTTCTTAGGAGCTTCAGTTTCAGAGGCCTGTGCTCTGTATACATATATGAGTGTTCAGTGTTGTGTGATAATCTTACTACCATGTACCAAAACTTACATAACAAAATGAGAGGCAAAACGATGACGAAACCATAATTAAAGTTTCGTTCCGTTCTTGAAAATTACGTACTCGGTCATTGTTATGAGATTGAGGGTAATGCATTGCAGTTTACTTTTAGTTCAAACTAATAAATGAACAACCTCTAGTCACATACAGACCGCTAAATCGTCCTCTAGAGATTTATCTCATTCTCAAAAATCATTAGTATGACTGCCTTGGTAGTGCAGTAGTACTACAGTATAGTTGTAAAGCTGTGGTCTTGGGATCGAACCCCTAGTCGGGCAAAGTGATAGTGGATTTTTAATGTTAATTAATTTTATCAACCCGGAATCAGAGATTTGTGCCCGTTATGGCGATAGACGATAGAGATCTGTAACGTCGTGGGACGGAATACACAAGGCGACACGTAGGTATCCTGGTTTCTACCAGGAGAACCTCTGTCTACACTTTCTGGGAGAAAGGCGTTATTTTATGTATGTGTGTAACTAACAACAAGTAACAACGAAGTGCGTGGTGGCCTGCTGGTTAGTAATGGATCAGATGGATTCAAATCTCGGAACCCACTTTCGAGTTTTTGGGAGGCATGTGAGTATTGACAGTGAATCACCACGCACTATAACGGTGTATATATGCATATAAGGTGATCTTACAACGAGCTATACAGCGGGCTAAGGTCGCATTTATATGATACATTTATATGAGAACGGATAGCCGACGAAGGCGAAAAATTGTCGATTGAATGCTACGTTATCACAACCGTAGCATATGACGCCCTCGCAGGAAGTGCTCAGGCGATCTAATTATAGAAGCAGGTTGTTGGTGCAAATTGGTTTTTTCCAACAGGTCATTATCGAAATCGTTGACAGATTATTATGATGACCGCTCAGTAAAACCCTATCCCAATTCCATTGCTTCATAATTTGGAAGTTTAGAACTAAGTACGTTGCCTGAACGAGTCGTTATATTTTTATTCGGCTTATGCTGTCCTTCCACCTACGCATCTGATAACGCTTAAACTTCCGCTTTCACTTTACCCTTACACTATTCTAACTTTTAACTATTATTGATCTTCAATGATCTTCAAATAGGGACTTAAAACATAGAATCTACCTCATAAACGTGATTTTTGTAATCAGTCAATAAATAAAGTCCAGTGGTAAAGTTACTTAAGTTACTAATCATTTTGTATAAAGCTGCTATGCTATTCTAGTTGCTGCTGTATGAAATGTGTAATGTTTTGTAAGATCACTTATTAATTAGCGGTCCGTCCAGCCTCGCCCGGGTGCAAATATACCTTAAAGCCCCATTTACACTGGGCAGTTTCTTGCTGCAAAGATACGATTATCAGAATTATATTTTTCGGAACACGATAGTCTATGGCAGTTATGTCATGTGATAATGGCATACGATTCTGGCCGCGAGACACTCTCACCGTGTAATTGGGCTATTAACAACTCCCCTCAACACAATTTATTTCTTGAGCAAAATATCCCCGCTTATGCAAGATTTTTCAAGATGTTTTTGCAAGATGATGCACCGCTCACATTGGCCATAACGTGATTTTATATAGATACAAACTTTTAAATAATGAAATAATAATGATAACTCTTCACCTTTATAATATAAGTACCCTACTTATTGTAGATTTTCGTCAAGCAGATTTGACGCATAAAAATAATTGATAATGGAGAAAAATATATTTTCATCATTTTTTTATTTTTTAGTTGCATCGTTTATAAAAGCGTGTTTTTTAGTTTGTTTATTACTTGCACAAAACATCCATCTACGGCTATTTTTTTTTATTCAAAAGTTTTTTTTTTTTGTATTGTCATCTGTCCTGGATAATCATGCAAAATTTCGAGTAAAACCGACGCGTATGAAGCGCTTGAAAATCGAATTTAAAAATTCCGTTACATACTAACAAACGTCTGAAGGTAATAAAAGCCTATTAATAAAGTTATGTTTTGGCATTATTCACTTAGATTAATAATTATGTGGGTCATACACAAAACGAGGCGAAAAATTGTATAAAAAAAACATGGTCGGGATTTTTACAAAATCAGTCTCATTTAATATGATATTATCAGAATATTAAATTAAAACATAAAACAAGGTCGTTTCCTCGATTAGGCTAAAAAATGAAATTATAATAATTTTTTTTCGAGCACAGAAGGGTCTTGAGTTTACACAAAAGAACAAACATATCAAAATAGTTACAAAGCAAGTGTCTCCATCGCTGAATTTATTTTTTGTTTTTTCGATGGTGCAATTGAGTTATCTGAATCACTAAAGTTAAAGAATGATGAACGGACATCACATAATTCGCTATCATATGGAACATGGTTTTATTCCGATACTGAGTAATAATTTAATATTATTATAGGCTAAATACATTACTATCGAGCCCACAGCACTCCACGTCTACATTTACAGGCAAGCAAAATACTGCTTTACTTGTTAAATCATTATTACTTAATTTTTTCTGTAGACATTGTCTTTCGTGTGGACTTATAAATCCACAGAACAGATGTCCACAGAAAGGACATTCTTTAAAAAAAAATTAGCAATGCTAATTTAGTTTTGAGGATAGCCAAGTAGGTAAATTTATTCCACAACTACTCCCCTTAAGCTATTTCGACAGCATGTGAATTAATAAAACTAATAATTATTTACTCAAGTACACAAGGAACAGAAAAGAAGCACCGATCTTTGACAATAACACTATTAAAGATCTCAATATCTTAATGAACAACCTACGCTGGGCTCAGTCATTAAATCCAACGTGACCGATGCCACCCGTCAGTGTGGCCAGTTTAATTTTTTTTTTTGTAAAATATTATTTTATTCAGGCCAATTTATTCGGTTGAATTTAAGGTCCACAGAAAAGTCGCAGTACCGTGTAACCAACAGTTTATTGAAATTTTTGTGGAGTCACTTTAACATATATTAATTTACTCAGTAAAATGTTAATAGTCAGTATATACAGGGTATATCAAGACTGCTACCGAAAACGAAGCCCGGTGGTAGTTTAAGCGACTTCATACATAATGCAACAGAAAAAGTTGCAAAAAAAAGCGACAATTTTTTATTTTGTTATTTTTTCCTATGGCCATATTTGGGTGGTAAATACATTTTTTCCTAAAATAATAGTGTATGCCCTTTTATTTATAAATACTCTAAGGTATAAAAGAGTTTAAATTATTATTTTAGCAAAAACTATGGATTTACCACCCAAAAATGACGATATTTAAAAAATCATAAAAAATAATTGTCGCGTTTCTATGCGAAATTTTTAATTGCATTGTGTTTGTAGCCACTAAAACTACCACCCGGCTTCGTTTTCGGTAGCAGTCTTGAGATACCCAGTATACTAATGATATTTAATATAACTTAAATAGATAACGCATATCAAGTATGAGAAATATCTATCAAAATATGCCAAGTGCGTTTACGAACAGTCCACAGAAGGGGACATTTGAGGAAATTTTTGTTGTTATATTAATCATTACTGAAGATAATTCATTATTTGGTATATGTCTTAATAGTAATACTTGTAAGTCATTTACCAAAATTAAGTCAGAGAATCAATCCAGAAATTTGAAGATAATATTCATTCTGAACATGCGTATGTGTATGACCCATCTAGGCCTTAATCTGCCAATGTTTATTAATGGTAGTTTTTCATAGGAACATACGGCACAAAACCGTCGTGTTGTATGATGTAGCGTCTTGAATCCTGACTCTGAGTAGTCCGTGGAAGCATTCAGTAAGTACATCTTACTACAATATGTGTAATATATTGTCTACATACATTAACAAACTAAAAGTAAAATGATAAATTATAACTACTCGGTGTTCCGAGCTCGCACCAACTTATTGCAGCACGCACCGCAGGGGGTTGCTCGAATGCCGTATGTAAAACTTCTCTGATGTGTCTATACTCCACTAATTATTGGAATTATGATATAGGTATCGTACGTCACAACCATAGACTAAGTTCGGGGAAAATGATAAGTATAATAGAGAATAGTGTTGATCTTTAGAAGTGGAAAATTTATATCTTACTCCGGCCGTCGAAAATCCGAACATTCGAAGTTCGTATCGTTTCATAGGAGTCAACCGCCCCGAAGAGCGCGTTACGTCTGCTTAAAGCCCTGGTCTGTCGAAGCTACGCACAACGTTGCGTTGCGCGGAATGCGGTGTCAAACTCGGTTTTGTATGAAAAACATTGACATTGACATGACGTTTTGCCGCAGTATGCGTAAAGCCCTGGTCTGTCGAAGCTACGCACAGCGTTGCGTTGCGCGGAATGCGGTGTCAAACTCGGTTTTGTATGAAAAACATTGACATTGACATGACGTTTCGCCGCAGTATGCGTCAGCCAGCGTCTGCGGTGAGGGGTCAACCGGGTGACGGGTAGACTGGTCTTTTGTGCTGTCACAGTATGCGTCAGTGTAGAGGGGAAAGTGCGGTGAAGCGCGAGGCGAATACACCGCACAACGTGCCGTCATTCTCGTCATTTCGTCGCGGTAAGCGTATTTGCGCAATGGATTTATTTGAGGACAATATTTTTATCAATTTTCGTTTGGTTTAAACTTTCGTTTAGGCTGTGGCGCGTATATCGACTATGTGCTGCCGCACAGTACGTTCAAAACAGTTCACGCCGGTTCACGCACGTTCCCAATGACAATGGCACAATATTACACCACGTAGGAATAAAATTTTAAAACCTTGCTTTGGTGAAAGATACAATTAAAGAGTAAAAATAATTGATATTTAATAAGTACAAGATTATAAACTGGAGTCAATTACATTTATTTTATTGTTATAGAAATGGAGAACGGAATTATATTAATTGTTCTAAGTACCTAGTAACCCTTGCTTTTTAACAAAATATAGCAACGGAATTAGTTCGCAACTGATCAGGGTACAATTGGAGACCAATTGTTAGTAGGTATTTATATACATTCAGTCTTTATCCCTATTCGCAGGGCACTTTATCAGCTATCACTGCAGAGCACTGGTCTCCTCTACAATACGATTATAGAGAATACGATTGAGAGTGGTTAGGCCATATTATAGTCCACCACGCTAGCTGACCTTATCCCTATATATGCATAGAAAGAAATACAAACAACAAACCTAATAAAAACATCAATCGTTTAAGTGTACGCACTTTTAATATGAACCCGAAAAAGTAGCTACAAAGAATCTTATGATGAGTTTTGTAGCAGCCCATATACATACATTCGTTGTATATTGGTTGTATATTATCGTCGTAGTTATTTACAAAATCCACCTGTACGATATAATAAACTATCGCCGTTCGACACAATTAGCACCACTCTCTTAGCACCTGGAGTGCATCATCATGTGATGACATGGTGCAATCTTAAATATGTAGTTCCTCAACGTAGTATCAAGTTCTGTGTTTTCCCCTTTTTTCCATTCCCATTCCATTAAAACCCCCTCTATATATATTGTAATTTGTGCTACTTACACCTACGCATATATATTTTAGCTCTGTGTTATAAATACTAAAATAAAATTATTATTGTAAAATGTGCCCATCAGTATTATTCCAGGTTTTGCTCGTGACAATTTTATAGGAAAATAATTTAATTGTTATGGAATTTAGTTTTATCCCAATTACGATACGATCGATAACGATAATTTAAGAAAGGATGTCTACATAAATCCAGTGAAATTTAATTTGATGTGACAATAAATTGTTTAAGCGAAAAAAGATGTATTTAGCAGACGCGTATTTCATTAGAATGATACGAACCACTTTTATCACGTATCAATATTGCGAAAATTGTCTCGTAAACATATATACCCAGTTTATTTAAAATGACGCACAAACTTTTTTTTTAAGAAATTATATATATTTTCGAACATAAATGTTATTTGTTGTCATGGAAATTCAAGTAAACTTCAATGCGAAATTGCCATAGTAACGTTTGTTGTCAATGAACGGTTCTCCCATTGGTCAACGGTTTTACGCACAGAGTAAAACCTATATGTGAACCACCTTTTTTGTTGTTATGTGAACTACGTTGTATGACGTCATGACGTTGCTGCTTACCGCAGTGCCGCGCGTATCCTTCGACAGACCAGGCCTTCAGCCAGCGTCTGCGGTGAGGGGTCAACCGAGTGACGGGTAGACTGGTCTTTTGTGCTGTCACAGTATGCGTCAGTGTAGAGCGGAAAGTGCGGTGAAGCGCGGGGCGGATACACCGCACAACGTGCCGTCATTCTCGTCATTTCGTCGCGGTAAGCGTATTTGCGCAATGTATTTATTTGAGGACAATATTTTTATCAATTTTCGTTTGGTTTAAACTTTTGTTTAGGCTGTGGCGCGTATATCGACTATGTGCTGCCGCACATTACGTTCAATACTGTTCACGTACGTTCCCAATGACAATGGTATAATATTACACCACGTAGGAATAACATTTTAAAGCCTTGCTTTGGTAAAAGATACAATTAAAAAGTAAAAATAATTGATATTTAATAAGTACAAGATTATAAACTGGAGTCAATTACATTTATTTTATTGTTATAAAAATGGAGAACGGAATTGTATGTTCATTGTTCTAAGTACCTAGCACCCCATGCTTTTTAACAAAATATAGCAACTGAATTAGTTCGCAACTGATCAGGGTACAATTGGAGACGATTTATTAGTGGGTATCTATATACATTCAGTCTTTATTCCTATTCACAGGGCACTTTATCAGCTATCATTGCAGAGCACTGGTCTCCTTTACAATCGAGAATACGATTGAGAGTGGTTAGGCCATATTACAGTCCACCACGCTAGCTGACCTTATCGCTTTATATAGTATATATGCATAGAAAGAAATACAAACAATAAACCTAATAAGAACATCAATCGTTTAAGTGCATGCACTTTTTATATGAGCCCGAAAAAGTAGCTACAAAGAATCTTATGATGAGTTTTGTATCAGTCCATATACATACATTCGTTGTATAATGTTTGTATATTATCGTCGTAGTTATTTACAAAATCCACCTGCAAGATATAATAAACTATCGCCGTTCGACACAATTAGCACCACTCTCCTAGCACCTGGAGTGCATCAGCATGTGATAACATGGAGCAATTTTAAATATGTAGTTCCTCAACGTAGTATCAAGTTCTGTGCTTTCCCCTTTTTTCCATTCCCATTCCATTAAAACCCCCTCTATATATATATATATATTGTAATTTGTGCTACTTGCACCTACGCATATATATTTTTAGCTCTGTGTTATAAATTCTGTTAAATACTAAAATAAAATTATTATTGTAAAAAGTGCCCATCAGTATTGTTCCAGGTTTTGCTCGTGATAATTTTATAGGAAAATAATTGAATCGTTATGGAATTCAGCTTTTACCCAATTACGGTACGATCGATAACGATAATTTAAGAAAGGATATCTACATAAATCCAGTGAAATTTAATTTGATCTGACAATAAATTGATTAAGCGAAAAAAGATGTATTCAGCAGATGCGTATTTCATTAGAATGATACGAACCACTTTTATCACGTATAAATATTGCGAAAATTGTCTCGTAAACATATATACCCAGTTTATTTAAAATGACGCACAAACGTTTTTTTTAAGAAATTATATATATTTTCGAACATAAATGATTGTTATTTGTTGTCATGGAAATTCAAGTAAACTTCAATGCGAAATTGCCATAGTAACGTTTGTTGTCAATGAACGGTTCTCCCATTGGTCAACGGTTTTACGCACAGAGTAAAACCTATATGTGAACCACCTTTTTTGTTGTTATTTGAACTACGTTGCATGACGTCATGACGTTGCTGCTTACCGCAGTGCCGCGCGTATCCTTCGACAGACCAGACCTTAATACGGTGTCGAACCGGAATGATTTGTTCTCGTCCTCACTAAAGGAGTTTGCAAAGGCCTCTAGTGTACATATTGACATTAGTTAGTTGTAGTTTTGTATTATATTATAATGTAATGTTACGCTCTTCTCTATTTTATTGCTGTAAATAGTAGTAAGTATGTTGAATAAATAAATAAAATAAAGTAAATAAATATTCCGTGGGCACCATCCAAAATGAGACGAAAATCCCATCATGGATTCAAGCAATTCGTAAAGACTATACCGCCCGAGCAATGCAGCAGCTTTTTTTTTTAATTTTTTTTTTTATAATGGCCTGGCATAGTGGCGGCATTGCACCTGATGGAAAGTGCCAATGCCGCCCAGGCGGAGTATCCATTGGCATCGGACGGCAGTCCCATGCCAATGGAAACAATTATGCCGGCCTGCTTAGGCAGCTTCGTTAAGTTAAGTTAAAAAAAGTCCCACAGGCAAATAACACCAAGCTCTGAGTTGTGGCGAGATTCTGCCTTAGTTTCCACACTAGTACAATGCGGGTTAGTGGGTTTCACATACCATATAAATTACCTATTGTAAATTTATATCGTAAGTACCTTTAAATTACGTGTTAATTGACTATCCATACACACGTGACTTCAAAAACTTATACATAAGCTCTGGGTTTCTAACCCGCAACAAACGTGTCAGCAGCAGCGTCCGATCCATTTGCAACAAACCACCATTATACACTTATTGAAATTTAATACAATTAAAAAATTTACTTGTTACCAAAGTACCGACGATCGCGATCTATTTGAATAAATTTCTAATGGTCCAATTTCCCACTCAATGCCATCTTCATAGAGGTATCGGCGCGGAAAGAGTAAAGACTAGATAGACTGCTTGGATCCTGTGGTTCAGATAGCTATGGCGCTATAGGCAAGATTACTTCAGCTTCCTCATTTTGCCATCGCAAATCATGCAAGAAAATTATACACATAGATATACTATACCTTCGGCATTCCCTAATTTCTAGCTCCCTAGGCGACCTCCTACCCGTTATACTAGCACAAAAACTGACAAACTCTTTTATGCCCCTTCTTGCACCTTAATTTCATAGCAATACAAAAGGTGTGAGAAAAGTATACGCAGTATTTCGGACTCAAAAACCTTACCTTACATGTTTAATGTACATAGTCTTATATTGTGGCAAAGTAGGAAGTGCATTTTGGTACTTAAGTGCGTATAGTGGAAAAAATCCATAGAGTTTTGACTCGAGACCCAATATGAAGAAACCAGAGACGAAGATAATGACCTTAAATTTACTTTTAATATCTCACAGACCACACAACACAATAATAATTACTACACAAGATATATTGGTCTTCTGGCTATCGATTTACACCCGATTGCAATCGCTAATAGAGATTTTGAGAAAATGTCCAAATAAACACAGTGGAATTTATTACAATTGTCTCTACCCCTAGAGTTAGTTGTAATATAATTAAAAACATAAGTAAATTGTTTTTATTCATGAATATATTTATTTTTAGTCCGTTTTCTAGATATTATTCTACCTAAATATCATTAACAAAATGAAGATTGGAAAGTCAATTTACATTTCTGAAACATCTTCGATTCAATTTATTTTCTTCGTTTTATGGAGCCTTTCAGCCTTGTAAGTTATACGGAGAATCAATCTTTGCTTGTTTTGATGCTTAATTATTCATTTATCATTCAAATAAAACATATTTATTTGAATGATGAAACAATGATACTTAAAAATCTATAGATACTTCCCTACACCTTATTTGATCTCCATTTCTCCCTATCAAAAGGAGAAAACCCTAAAACTACGAATAGCATTATTATTTGTTTGTGATTATGCCGCTGGCCAAATTAAAACATAAAAATCTGGCTGCTTAAAACATATAAATCCAAAACCCTTATACCTCGTCATTATATCTACGTTATGTAGATATTATTTTTATTAATTTGCTATTTAAAAAGTCGGCACTACCGTACAAAATTTCACCACTAGCCTCCACCACCAAATGTAAAATTCCAAAGCCCTGAAAAACGTAAAATATGTATTCATGATTGCATTACTTTCCAGCTTGAAATACTGTATTTTATTTCGCGTACCAAGTTCCGTTTTATTTTAAACTAACCGTGAATACCGTCTTCTATGGTACTACTTCTCTTGACCCGTCCAGTTACATTACATTCTGTCTCGCTTGATACTGTCAAATTATTCTAGGCATGTTATCCTGTCCTCTCCGGTAGAATTTCATGCGTCTCGTACTGTACAGGCCCCAGGGATGGAATGAGACATCATTTCATATCTTAAAGTTTGAAAGAGAAACAAATATGTATATTTGAACACACAACATAAATGTGAGTCTGCCCCGTGACCACTAAAGCCGTAAAAAAAAACGAATCGGCTTGAAGTCAAAAAAGTAAAAATTAAACCAAATTCAAGATAACATCCGTAAATAGTTTTATTGCAATATGTAACATTCGCGTAAATCTAAGAAACCATTACACACAACATAATTTATTTTCCGGTTAAAAGTAGCATATTAATGTGTCGTGTCAATTAATCCACCCAAATGGCGCTATTTTTCCAAAATAATTGGAAATTGCAAAATTATATACAGAGAACAACAATGCGGAAGTTTCGTTATGCAGCAGTAGCTCTATGCGCTACTAAATGACAAACCATATGGAAATTAAGTTTTTATCGTAGGTTTTTATAAATGCGTTGCCACATACTGTAGGCTGCCATGTTCCCTCAGAACAGTTTGAAGAACAAAGAGCTGTCTGACGGTCAGTAGCGTAACGGTCAGTAGACGGACGTCGCGTCGGTGGCATATCTAAATGGTTTATTTAACAAAACCTAATTTTGTCTCTAAAACTTTTATTATTTTTACATACACATACATAAACTCACGCCTTCTTCCCAGAAGGGGTAGGCAGAGGTATCAGGACACCCACATTTCTTCTAGTATGATTGAACCCCTTCCAGTTTTATTTCTGCAACGAATGGTAATAGTTTCCATGGTCCAATAAGGTTCCATGATATCTCTAAGTATATTAATAGACATTTGCAACACCAAAGGTGTCACTCGCGCGTTGCCGACCCTGTAAGCACCTTATAACTCCTCTTTTGAAGAGCCTCATGCTATAGTCTTTTGGAAAAACCTCAGCAGGTTTATTATATTAGTACAGATATCATTTTTAGCATCGTTTGAGTTAATGTGATGTTTTCAAAATATTAACAAAAAGCATTTATACCTACTTGTAGTCTACGACGTAGAGGTATTCTACGATCTTCTTAGTTCGTGGTAGCAGAAATTAACAATTGAAAAGATCTCGTGAAAGACTTTTTGGCTAAAAAATATTTTGATTTTGAATTTTCTGTTACTGAAAGGCTGTTATCAAAATAGTAAGAATACTTATTATTAGTTGGAATGAGTCCTAACCCCACACTAAGATCCAGTCTTGTGTCGTGGGTAACAGGAACTTTTTGGTCTCACAAACACCCAGACCTGCAAGAAATATTTGTGGGTCACACAAACATTTCTCTCATCCGGGGGTTCGATTCCGCGGCCTCTCCTTTCACGGCAGCGTCTAACCGACTGCGGCATGGAGGCTGTCAATTACATTTGCCATACGATAATGGGTATAAATCCTTTTTGTTTTTATTATGAAAACTTATCTCAAAAAGTGCGATAAATATACATATATTTATTTGAATTTAATTATATTTCGGCACACGTCAATAGACTTTAGATTTTATATTAATCTACTCTTTGTTTTAGACATTAAATTTGACTTTTTGTAAACTTTTTATTGTTATAAGATATCATTATTAAGCATATACCATAAATGATAGAAGTTCAATTCCAATAGGATAGAATTTTCGATGATAATTTAAGCGTGTGAGCATTTTGTTTCTTCGCTTTATTTATTTACCCCCTTGCCTCATCTACGCCATCTTTGGACGGATATTTCTCACATTAAGATGTTTATGGAGATGATTTCCATGTAGAAACATCTCTATTCCCTTACAATATGGTTCCAGCTTTCACGGCGACCAAATTCTCATTTTGCCGTTCCACTTGAAAATCCTACTCTATTGAAATTGTTTGGCTTTGGAAATCACTAGGGAAATATAATTTGAATTTAATTTAGTTTGAATATCGACCAGTCCTGTTTCCTTGTAACGTCGTACACCGACAGAGGGCACTAATGCCCTTATCCTGAATGTTGACTGTATCTCTATATACATGGAGCGCAAATAAATGGCGCACTTGCTCAGTGGGATACAAGGGCATAATATTAATATCATAATAAAATAATATTATTTGGAAAATACCTATCCGTTTTGAAGTTATGACCGTTTAAAGTTTTAAGTTTAATCACCACTTTTTCGCATAAAATTAGTTGGAATGGATGAAGAACAAGATTTAAACACATACGTATTTTTTCGTTTCGTCGTTCATTGAACGGTTAGCGAAATATACCACGAAAACCATTTTTAACAGCATCAAAACTTTCTTAAACTTCGCTTTAACCGTTGTTTATATATGGGCAAGGTCATGAACTCCCAGCGGTATAATTTATCCTTCTCTAACTTTAAAAAAGGATATTTTTGTTTCATTTCAAATAAATAAATCAGTTAAACAGGGACGTACTTAGATTTAAGCGTCAATAAATTAACAACATAATAACTTTAGGTGCAGTTGCATCGTGTATGGATTGACTATTTTGTTTGTCATTATTTTCCTTAGTGTCACAAATCCAAAGTGAAAGATACCAAGAAATCACACTGGTCATCGCTTGAATATTGTTGTTGCGGACGACAAGCCCAACGCTCTCGCGTAGTAGATAATAAGTTTTATATTGTATATAGAGAGCAGTTACAGTGTTACATAAGGAAAATAATTGTACATAGACGTCAGAATTTATTAAGGGTGGACCCGACAATGTGACGTCACGGCGCCCGCAGCTCAGACATGTCGGCGCCTCTGCGGCCCCCCGCCTCGCCCCGCACGAACTGCGGAATTAGTGAAGGCGGGCGGGGATTGCTGGAATTTGTGCCGCCCGGGCGCGCGCCCGACTCTGAGCTGTGAGCGCCGTGAAGGAATATAGATCGTGCCAAATTGTCTAACGGCACGCACTCGCCGATGTATACTCCTGTAATCAAGAACAGAAAGCAGTACTAGTGTCATTATTCTTCCCCGAATTCATCGAAGGCGACGTACTGCACAATTGTTTATAACATGTAACATTGTGAATTTAATTATAATTAGAAAAGTTTTGGTAATACCTACATAACATTTAAATTATCTAAATAATTAATATTCCTTGAAAAAATAATCTGATGACACTGATTACTTAAAAATAAGATTTTTAAAATGATGGCCCAATTCGACCCTATTAGTCAAAGGAAGCCGCCGGTCATAGCGTAGTTCGTCGGATCCAACCCGGCTCGATTATTTTTCCTTTGAGGTTGCCGCCGCCGATTGTGAGTGCGTGCCGAAAGGCGGCAATTTCTTTGTCGGTAACTTTTAGCATTTTGCAAAAGAAGCCCGACATCTTGAGGTGTGCTCACACTACACACTTGATATAACTAAATATGATTAAGTACTCCGACGTAAAAGTTACGTTAAAACAAGATCTTATTGGACTGATAGAATGGTCCTTATTTGCTCAAGAGATTATAATATTATGTAAATATGTCATCAACTGATCCAGTCAGTTACAAATTGTCTATTTACTTTGCTTATTATTGTATTTAACATTACTTTAAGGTATTTTGAAAATAATGTTACTTTAAAGTGGTAAAAGTTCTTCTAAATTCTTATACCTAGAGAAATGTCGTCTAACATTATAGCATATAATTTGCATATGAGACTTCTGTGAGATAAAATCAGTGAAATCAATAAACACTAACTACTAATTTACTACACTGGAGACCCGTGCCCTGCAGTGGCACGTATATGGGCTGATACAGTACTAATACTAATTGTTCAGATGAATTATTATGAACTCGAATAGGAAAGTTTTGTATCTAATGTGAACAGGCCTTTAACTTTCAAAAATCAAAATAACAATTTATTTTTTATTAGTTGAATTCGGATTGCGATCGCGTGTGCATGTATTAGTCGTGTGCATCATCATCATCATCATCATCATATCATCCACAGGAAGTCCACTGCTGAACAAAGGCCTCCCCCAATGATCTCCACAATGACCTGTTGGAAGCGGCCTGCATCCAGCGACTTCCTGCGACCTTAGTTAGATCGTCCGTCCACCTTGTAGGCGGGCGTCCGACACTTCGCTTGCCTGTACGTGGCCTCCACTCGAGAACGGCCCCATTGCCATCGGTTCTACGAGCTATGTGCCCGGCCCACTGCCACTTCAACTTGCCAATCCTATGGGCTATGTCGGTAACCTTGGTTCTCCTACGGATCTCCTCATTTCTGATTCGATCTCGTAGGGAAACACCGAGCATAGCCCGCTCCATGGCTCGTTGAGTGACTTTGAGCCTTTTAATGAGGCCCACAGTGAGAGGCCACGTCTCGGTGTCGTATGTCATCACTGGTAACACACAACTATCGAAGACTTTCGATTTTAGGCACTGAGGTATTTTGGACGAGAAGACGTCGCGAAGTTTCCCGAACGCTGCCCAATCGAGTTGGATTCGCCGATTGACCTCTCTCTCGAAGTTGGACCTGCCTAACTGGACCACTTGTCCTAAATAGACATATTCGTCTACAACTTCGAGAGTCGAGCCCCCAACTCCTATGGGGGTGGGCACAACATGGATATTCGACATGATCTTCGTTTTATCCATGTTCATTTTAAGACCCACCTGTTGGGAGACTCGATTAAGGTCTTCGAGCATAGTGCTAAGGTCTTCCAGCGATTCTGCCAAGACTACAATATCGTCGGCAAATCGAAGGTGAGTAATATACTCGCCGTTGATGTTGATGCCGAATCCTTTCCACTGCAAGTGCTTGAAGGCATTTTCCAGCGCGGCAGTGAACAGTTTCGGAGATATGACATCTCCCTGTCTCACGCCTCTCTGTAGTGGAATAGCCTTCGTGCTCTGATCCTGTACTCGGACCGACATGGTGGCGTTGTGGTATATACACCTGAACACTTCGATGTACCGATAGTCTATGTGGCACCGCTGAAGAGACTGTAGCACAGCCCAGGTCTCGATCGAATCAAAGGCTTTCTCATAGTCCACAAACGCTAAACAAAGCGGCAAGTTATACTCCTCGGTTTTTTGTATAACCTGCCGTAGCGTATGAATATGGTCTATGGTACTAAAGCCTTTTCGGAAACCGGCTAATTCGGGAGGCTGGAAGTCATCAAACTTGCCTTCGAGACGATTTGTGATGACCCTTGAAAACAACTTATAGACATGGCTCAGGAGCGAGATGGGCCTGTAGTTCTTCAGCAAAGTGTTATCACCTTTTTTGAAGAACAGTACCACCACGCTCCTACTCCATGCCTCCGGCGTTGAGCCCTCGAGGAGAACGGAATTGAAGAGCCTCTGAAGGACTTTTAGTATCGGCGTTCCGCCCGCTTTCAGAAGCTCTGAAGTGATTCCGTCCTCACCCGGCGCCTTGTTTTTTTAAGTTGTTTGAAGGCCATCTCAATCTCAAACAGGCTGATGTCCGGGATATCATCGCTAAAGTGTCGGATTAACTCGGCTCTCGGGTCTTCGGCCGAGCTAACAGTAGGTTCGGCAACCGAGGTGTAAAGCTGTCCGTAGAACCTCTCGATCTCTCTTAATACCTCTGCCTTAGTCGACACCACGCGGCCATCATCCGTTTTCAGCCTAGACAACTGGCTTTGCCCAATAGACAAGTCTCTTGCAAACACTTTGAAGCCTCCGTTCCGCTCAATTGTCTCTTTAATACTCACAGTATTGTGAGCACGGACATCGTGTCGCAAGGACTTCCAGATTCGTCTATTGAGCCGCCGATATGCTTCGGCGTCAACGGAAGACTGCAGCGTCAAAGATCGACGTTCGGCCATGAGGTCAAGAGTCTGGATCGAGAGTTTTTGTGGTCTATCTCTACGGCGAGGTCTAAAATACTTAGATCCCACCGTATGGACAGCTTCTACCAAACCGCTGTTTAACTCGTCCACTGCAAGGTTTTCTTTTAGACAATCAAAGCGATTTGTCAACTCGAGTTGAAAGCTCTCGGGGTTTTGGATATGGGCGCGAGTAGGTCGGAGCGTAGACTTCATCAAGCGGCGCCTTTCTAATTGGACGTTGATATTCTATTATATGTGCCCCTAACCATTCGGTGGTCACTGCCGGTTTTCACCCTGTTGATCACAGAGACATCACTGAACATCCGTCTATTCGTCGTCAAGATGAAATCTATCTCATTTCTCGTAGAACCGTCAGTACTCAACCAGGTCCATTTCCTGTGAGGCGGCTTCTGGAAAAAAGAGTTCATCGCGAAGAGTCCCTCTTTTTCCAGAAAGTAAGCCAGCCTCTGACCCCTGAGGTTCCGTTGCCCATGTCCAAATTGCCCCACTTTCAACTCTGCATCGCTTCTCTTGCCCAACTTTGCGTTGAAGTCCCCCATAACAACGTTGAAGTAGGTTTTGGAAGTATGTATGGCCCGACTTATGTCTTCATACATCTCCTCTACTTCTTCATCTGGGTGTGTCGAGGTCGGCGCGTATACCTGTATGACCTTCACCGAATATCTTTTTGATATTCTGAGTATAAGGTATACTACCCTGCTCGACACACTTGCGATGGATATGATGTTGTTGATGAGAGACCTGTGGACGAGAAATCCGACACCTCCTCGGGACTGTTGGTCGTCCCCCCGGTAGAAGAGCAGGTTACCAGACTTCAGGGTTATCGTATCCTCCCCATTTCGTCGGACTTCCGATAACCCCAGAATATCCCAGTGTAACCCGCTCAATTCTTCTTCCAGTTCGACAATCTTCTCGTCTGTCCTCAAAGTGCGTATGTTGTGTGTTACCAGGACCAGTCGTCGTCGGGGGTGGTAGCCGGGGCCAACCCGAGGATTCTTAGCACCCCCTGCCCCACCGTAACCATGGCTGCTACCATCGCCAGGAATAGTGGGGCTGCCGGGGACTGGGGGCCTGGTCAATTTTTGTGTCGCCATTGAGGGGTATTTGCCAATACTCGCCACGCTTGGCAGGCGGGTTGGCGAGCGCAGGAGGGGACTCGCGCTGACGACGCTGCTGCCCATCATCAGCGGGGGAAAGGAAATAGGGTTTGTGAGTAAAGGATATAATGGGAAAGGAGAGTATGGCCTGTAGGAGTGGATACTGCAGTCATGGAAGGGAATGTTTGTAGTGACTGCAGTAGCTCGGGGGGCCGAGGTCGCGTACTCGTAGCACCTATTCTAGGACAGGCCATGACCACTAGATAGGAGCACCCCTGACCTAATATCTATGTCTATGTCGTGTGCATATTATTGTAAATTCGCTTTCAGTTATTTTGAGTAAATTTTATTAATTTCACTATGCTTTAAACATTACCCAATTTCATAGCTTTTGATGTAACTTGTGTTATGTGAAATGTAAAAGAAAAAGTGATTTGTGCTACCAAATTGTGACAGTGTTTTTGTGCGGGGTTTGACGGGTCCTGTGCTTCTATCCTTGCCTATCAAGGTCATTACAGTTTACATTACAAGGTCAGTTAACTATTTTTGTGGTCATTAATGACAACTAACCAGCCCATATGAGTCACCGACGGCCTCCGTGGCGCAGTTGGTAAGAACCACCTGTGAAATGAGAACCGCGGGTTCGGTTCCTGCCCCGAGACAAATAATTTCCCTGAACCATAATTATTTTTCAAATACCCGCGACACAAGATTTGTATCTTAGTGTGGGGTTAGTACCCATGTATGTGACTATTGACAGTATTAAATTAATATCTTTTTTATGTACCCTGAGCGTGATGTAAACAATAGCACGACTTATAAGTAAATAATGAGCTCTGCTTATTTATTTTTGGGTGTCTACCGTTCAGTTGTAAGGTTCAATCACTTTAGTGTAATGTGTTAAGGGGTTGCATATGTAACGTTAGTTTTTTTCTCGGGATCTGTCTTAATATTCGCTAGCGCCATGCAAATCCGTCTTAATTAAGATGCCTTCACCATATACTATAATGTATATTGGCAGGTGCGCCGTTTTCTTGTACACAATGTATACAATATACAATGTATACAATGTACTGTGTAACTATTATGTGTAATGGTATGAACTGGATTAATTACTACTTTCTTGCGACTTACTTTCATACATTTTTCCAACGCATCCTAAAATTATTAAAATATCTCAAAACCTAAATATAAAAATAAGGGTTTATATAAGATTTCAGCTTATTGTCTCACAATCCTCTGTTAATCCTTTATTCTGTCTTATTTCACCGGGTTATAGAACAAGTGAAACAAGAAAAACCGTGGTCGTCAGCGTGCGTGTTGTGCGTAGATTAGAATTATATACACATATAGAAGCGCAACTCTACTTTTTTTATTTTCCAACTTGATTTCGCCATCAGAGAGCACGCTAGGCAAACGCGTGAAATTTCATATTTGTTATTCCAATATTTCAAAATGTGTATCTTTCGTAACCTCTTGTAGTTTTAACCCATATCAATTTGAAATTGTTTTTAATGTCAAGAAAGTTCATAATATCAACATACAAAACAGATTTTTTGGTTTAACGACACACTTCCGCCATTTCACAATTAGATTTAAACTTATTACAAGATCATTTCCCGTTCTCGCCAGAGCGTGGCGCTAGAATCGAAATAATCGTTTTCAATATTTTTCATGTACGTAGTCGCACCCCTATGGTGTTGAGATCGTCAAGTGGACCGCTCAGAACATGAATTATGTCAAACTACAAACTGACAATAAGATCAAATGACAAATCCTTGTATAAATTAGTCTGTGGACCTAGTGGTCTATTCTTTGCTGTGGACAAATCGAAGTTCGAACTAAACAAACTTTATGGCGCTCGTGTAACTGAAATATACGTTACGTTTATTATTTGATTTTAGTAATGAATTTGTTAAATAATATTTAAGTGTGTATTTAAGATTAACATAGTTACATCTTAAATATAAAAAGTACAGCAGTGCTGGACAACATGTCTTCGTGGAAATTAACTAGATTATTCTATGGAGACGATGAATACATACTAGACGAGGGAGAAGCGGTAAGTATAGGAAGAGGCAAAGAAAATGTGATCACTTTAGCCAGCGCTGTCGTATCAAGACGCCACTGTGTCATCAAATTTCTACAAAACACAGCAGAAGTCACTGATTTAAAGGTAAATACAATGTAATTAAACAGTATGAAAAAAGACACAGAAACTTTCGACCTGACTTTTTTAATGTATTATTTCCACTGATTCTTGTTCGAATTTCCAATCGAAGCTTTGAATAGGAAGACAGTCTACCAGCTCTCGCCCTGAGCATATCTCGCTCAGAGTTGCATTAGTTTTTATAGTAGTTTTAAATATACTATAGTTAGTTCCTGCAAGGTGTGTGTGCATCCTGTAAGGTGGTGGTCATTTTGATACTTACATTGTATACCCACACACGATACTTGTTTCCATTTTATTTTATTACATTATTGTTATTGTCTATGTGTCCCAGTACCCGTAGTATTACATGTTAGTTTATAAAAATACATGTATAGATATTTTTTTGTAAATTAGTCTGATCATGTTTGTAACTAACACTAATTGTGTAACCATTTTCAGAGTGCTAATGGTGTATACATTGGTAAGGAAAAAATTCTTCCAAATAAACCATACACTGTAAAACATTATGACATCATAGGGATTGGGTGGGATACTTATTCAGAAGTAGCGAAGATTGATGATGCTGATAAATATGTGTTTAGAATACATCTTATTGGTCATCCACCTGAAATTGTACAAAATGAAATTCAACAAGACAATATTGAAGAACAATTATGTTTACTAGATGGCACTGTTTCTGAAAAAGCTTATGATGCTAACTTATCAACAAATCACTCAAGATTGAGACTAAAGCGAAAATCTGATGTAAATGTCAATACTCATAGTGTTGTTTTAAGTAACCATAATGATATAATCAATATATCAGACAGTGACAACGAAAACAATCTAGTAATAGATATTGCTACTAAAAAAGTTAAACTAGAAACTATAAATGAGAGTCCCAAAATTAAACCTGTTCCTATAAACAAACTAATGAATGAGAATGAATACATGCCATTTGAAGCTTTTAATGTGAAGCAAGACCATTGGAAAAGTAATGATGATGAACCAATAGAAATTGAGAGTGACAGTGAAAGTGATTGCGAGTCAGATCATTGGCTTGCAAGACTCTCGCAAAATTCGCCAAGAAAGTCTCTAAAAAACTTGTCTCAACAAATTGGAGAGGAGTCTCAGCTTGAACATAGTTCTTACAGTCAGATGGAGGACCTAGGTCCTCTCATCAGCTTGTGTGAGGATGAGGAAGAAGAATATGAAAAAGATATAATCTCATTAGAGCCACAAGTGACTTCCGTCACTCCTGATGAAATTGATGGGGTTTGTATAGATCCACCTCCTCCTCAAGATGAAGAAGTACCTATTATTGATATCCCAGTCACCAAAAAGGAAACAAAACAATCATTCTCACCTCAGGTACACCCTCCTCAGGAAAAACCAATACAGAAATTAAATAAAGGTAGGTTGTGTTTAATTAGCATTTTTTTTTTCCACATCACACCCATCACTAATTAAAAAAAAGAAACAACTTTGAATGAGTGTGACAATCGGTGGTTCAGCAATTACTGCATGGTTTCTTCACTGATAGCTATGACTGATGGTTATAATAAGGCTGGCCTATTAAAGATCATATTTTCTGGGAATATCCAGACAACAACCAAAAATGAATCCAGGTGGTCGTTTTTGTAACTTCAGCCACAATACAACAAAGAAAATATGGAAAAAACTAATTTTCGTTGGTAAGTGAGTAGTTTTTTCCTCAACAGGCCATCACACTCTTTTATTTCATTCTATATCATTTCCAAATATATTATTTTTAAGTACATAACTGCATGCCAGTTGGCCCTTATACATATTCCTTTTGTTTTTAGTTAAAACTAAAAGCAGCTCATCAAAAAGTAGGAAAGCTAAAGAAGAAACCACATTTAGAAGGGAAATATCCAAATCTGATAAAGAGGAGCGCAAAAGAAAATTAAAAGAATTAGCTGAAAAAGAAAAAAAATCATCAGAATCTCACACTGAGAGCTCTACACATGATTCGAGTAAGCCAAAGATAAACACAAAAATGAATACAAGTCGTGGCGCATTTCTAAGTGATACAGTACAAGTTGTTAAACCACTAAATGCTAAAGATAAACATGAAGTACAATCAAACAAAAAACGAGAGTCTATTGACAATCCTACCAGAAATTCAACAGAAAAAGACAAATCATTCACCAAAGAAAAAAAATCTAATAAAGTTAAAGACAATGAAAATAGAAAGGATTCAGATCAAACATCAAATGACTCAAACAAACATTCAAAAGTGCCAGTCAAACAACTTAAGCCACTTTTAAATAAAGATGATCTAAGCCTCAATGATAAAACAAATGTTGGAAAACCCATAAACAAAGTTGAGCCCTTAATGCCCGTAAAATCTAAAAAAAGGGTAACATTTTCTGATGCAGGACCATCAGTCCGAGTTTTTGAAATTGAGCCTGGAAATAGAATGAAAAAGACAAGTTTGGTAAAAACTACATTAATTGATATAAAACATATGCCTAAGTTCCCTGCAAATAAAATTGCACTAATGAAAATTCTGAGATGGAATCCGCACTGGTTGCATGAGCAAACAACTACTGATGATCCTCCTCCTATCCTGGGTCATAATAAAACACCAACAAGTATTTTTCACTCATTTATGAATCACAGCCAATACATACAGTAAGTAAAATGATTGTAATTAAACCTTATGACTCATTCTGCGCATTGTAGATTATGAACAAGCAATTACGGTATAATCACACTAACATGCACTTCAACAGTCCGATAAGAAACGATTCTCAGGACGTGGTTTGAACCGCGGCCGCCGCGGTTGTGGGCCCGCAAAATATTATGACAAGACAGTGCGGGTATAAATAGTGTCGTGAAATGTACTTTTGTTTGTTATATATAAAGTGAGAATTCTCCCTAATCCGGTACCCTCCGGTCGCGCGTCCCTCGCTCTTTTACGCCTATGCGCAAAAGCAGACTTCAATTATGGGTTATTTTAAAACTATTCAATTGGTATTGGACCGCTGCGCCGTCTGATGCCATTTGATACTCTGTCCAAACTACATTTGCACTTACCATCAGCACACTAAACACTGCAAAAATTACAATAAAATTATCTAGTTGCATGTTTCAAAAAGATACGTTCTACGCAAATTCAACTAGTCCTATGGTCATCGGGATACAATGGGCCAAAATATTGTAGACGCAATTTGATCCCTTGGGACCATTTTTTTTATATGCTTTTCTATACCGTAATACATATAATATAATTTTTATAATTGTTATGTATTTTTTTTAATTGATTAACAGACAGATTGGCGATTTACTCCTAATGGAAATCTGGGAATGTTTAACCGTGGCTTATATGAAGAGCCGTGATATGAAAAACGAAATGAATATGCAAGTCGAGCATATACCACTAGCACCTTCACAGGAGAGTATGTTAGAATTCGCGAACATTAGTGTCAACAGTAAGTAAATCATAAACGGCGTTATACATACACAGTTTTAAAACCCGTTTAGGTATCAAATGTTTTGTATTTTTCGCTCAAATTGAATTCATAAAGTCTAGGAGACTGTCCCACCCTCACACCCACCACTGTAACTCCTGTGAGCCAGGATCAACAGTGGCACGCAATGTAATGACACCGAGCATTGAAGCTCGGCGAGTCTCCGGGAATGTCTAACTTGTCTTTAACCCGCAACGAAATTAATCAGAAAGTTAAATTATTAGGAGGAGTTGGAAATAAATTATTGTCCACTTCCCTCCGTGCAAAGCGGGTGACAAAACATTGAACTGAAGAGGTAAATAACCTCGCAAAAAGACTTTCACAGCCGGAGAAGCCAGCTGTAAAGCACCACGGATCAAATTATTATTACATTTAAATGGGACCTATTATGTGAACTGTTATGCTTGATTCCAGTAATAGGTATGGCAAAAACGCCGGAAAGCACGGAAGTTCTTTCTAGTCTCTACAAGGTCATTCAATTCAATTCATAAAGTCTTTCCAAACGGACAAAACAATTAATAACTATCTTAGATGTGAAAGTTTGTAATTAGTATATTCATTTTATTTATAGAATAGCAGTGCCCGCGACTTCGTCTGCGTGGAATTTAACAAAAAAGTTAATTAGTTTATTTTATTGAAAAATTTCTTTATATACAGTATTTTGTAAATGTGATATTGATTCGTTGGTGGGAGAACTGGTGGGAGGCGCCTGACATGACGGCCCAGTTGTGGCATGCGCGTGAGCTGCGCGCGGTACTGGACAGTACTACTTTATTTTTCTAAAATAAAAGATTTTTTCTAAAATAAATGTAGCCTAAGTTATAACAGCTACCTGACAAAAAAAGTCCCGTCAAAATCGGTCCAGCCATTTCATAGATTAGCCGGAACAAACAGACAGACAGACAAACAGACAAAAAAAAATTAATATCATTTTCGGCACAGGTATCGTGTATATAACGATATGTAGTAGGACATTTTTTTTTATTTTCACTTTTAAAACAGACACTTCAATTTTATTTATACAGGGTATATCAAGACTGCTACCGAAAACGAAGCCGGGTGGTAGTTTTAATGACTACTAATACAAAACGACTAAAATTTTCGCAAAAAAACGCGACAATAATTTTTTATGATTTTTTAAATATCGTCATTTTTGGGTGGTAAATCCATAGTTTTTGCTAAAATAATAATTTAAACTCTTTTATACCTTAGATTATTTATAAATAAAAGGGTATACACTATTATTTTAGGGAAAAATGTATTTACCACCCAAATATGGTCATAGGAAAAAAATAACAAAAAAAATTGTCGCTTTTTTTTGCAACTTTTTCTGTTGCATTGTGTCTGAAGTCGTTTAAACTACCACCCGGCTTCGTTCTCGGTAGCAGTCTTGATATACCCTGTATGTATAGATAAAAGTGGAAAAAATATGAAACATTGAAACCAGAAATTGAGCAATATACTGTAAAGAATAAAAAGCAACACCACTGGTTATTATTTTTTTAAAATACGCGTAACTTACGAAAGCACATTTTATGAGCGTATTCAGTTAATATTCTGTCTGTGTACTGCGGTCGCCTTTTTAATTTTGTTATGCTTAAATTGGAGCACGTTTTTTAAACCTGGATACTGTATTTTATTACCTTAAGTATTAGGAATAAGTCCTTTCACTACCTACATTCATAATCTGGATCTTGACTCAATAAAATCGCGAATTGAGATTTCAGCAAATCGCAATAAAAATATTTATTTTTTATAAATTAGTACAATAATTATATCTAGATATTCATATTGGATGATCTAAACAATTAAAAAGAACCCACGCTCATGTAATTAATTTTGTTTTCAGTGTCGGTGCCATCATCCGATGCTAAGAAAGTACCGCGAGTTGGAGAAATAGTCATCATTACTTTTGGGCCCGAAAATGCAAAATGCAATCGATTTTTCTTCGTCCAAAACGTCAGATGTCTTCCATCACCCCCAAGTAAGTACTACTTCAGTGAATGTTAATATGAAACTACCTAACAGATACATAAAGATATAATAAGAATGTAAAAAATATAATAAAAACGATATAATAAAATGTCGTGTGTATAACACATACGATTTCCGACTCATTTTGTATGGACTATTATTGTTTTTATTAATGTCATATTACATATTATAAATATAATTAGAAAATAATTAGGAAGTATATGTATCAGCCCATATACATATAAATTGTAGGCTAGATGCCTTAATTTTGATTATATTTATATCGAATGGTATAGTACCTAATAAGCAAGTTACAATTAAAACTATGGTGGTAGGAAGTAATTGAAAAGTATGCAACATGCACCAGTTGACGTCATCCTCCATATTATGGTCGTATACACGCATGCGAAAGCAAACGAAAAAAACTAATGTCCCCACCGCACTATTAAACATATTTATATCCTAGTCATTACACAACCAACTATGATTCTGTTTTTGAATTCATGTTCAAAATTATACCTTGGACATATCCATATTATTGATTTATGATTTATCTCTTCGTGATAAGTAGATTCACATACTTTTTCCATTCCAGGTAATGTTAATTCATTCTTCTCGTTAATACTGCAAGGCGCACACAGCGGTAAACTATTGTCACTGCGACCGGGGGAGGTGATAACCGCAAAGACATTGTCTTATATCAACAACGAGTTGATGCTGTTCGAAGCGATGGATTACCTGAATGTGACCCCTCTCGGCGAAATCATTCTGCGACCTGAGCCACATCATTTTCTACCACCCAAAATGTTGCCGATTTCAAACCTGCCGGTAAGTCTAGGACGAAAGACAAACATTGTATTATCAGTAAAGGCATATATCGCCATTAAATCACCACCTCCTCGATTTAATTGCGAGGACATTAAGTGGTAATCGTGGTAACGTAGGAACATCCCGAGATATATGGAGTGACGATCGACAAAAGAACACTGGCAAAGTGGCAAAAGCTGGATGCTGATAAAACAGGACACGGTATGATTAGATGGGATCATGACCCGGCCGCAATATCTGTGAACATACCGAGCTTGAAGAATTGTGGTGACACCGGCAAAATGCTTCCGACTTTCCTAGGCATTGAAAGGCAAACTATGCTTTTCAATACTTACGTCAAAAAAATCTATAGGAATTACAAGACTAAAAGAAATCATTCGAGTATGTATTATACTTATTATGTAATTTAATTTCTCTTTTGTAGTGGAATATTACATTGAATTCGAGTCAACAAAAGGCGGTGAATGCGTCAGTAGCGGCTGCGCTAAGTGATCGACCGAGCATACAAATGGTGCAGGGACCGCCAGGAACAGGTGTGGATATAATAATATTTTAACTTCTCGACGTTTTAGTCCGACCCGTGACCACGAAGGTTACAGTTTTCAAAACGTCGGAAAGCTAAGAATAAGTGATAAAATTGAAAAATTCAAAAATAGGTTTACATCAACGATTCTTGTTTTACAGGGAAATCAAGTGTTATATGTTGCATGGTTATGTCGTATTTCTACGATGCGCAAAATAAAAGAAATTCAAATAGAGGAAAAATTATGATTTGTGCAACGAGCAACGCTGCTGTCGACGCATTAGTTATCAGACTACTGAACATTCGACAAACACTGCCCAAATGTAAGTTCTACCATATCAGAAATCATAATATTCAAGAGGTTAATGTAACCTACTTGAACAAATCTATATAAACTAACAGTCACATAATATGTACATAGTTCCATAGTCATACATAGTCAACCCCACACTAAGATCGAGTCTTGTGTTGTGGTTATCAGAAACCACGAGAGACATTTTGGTCTCACAAACAATAAAAATCCGAAACAAATGACTGTGGATCACACAAATAACCGTTTTGATGTGGGGATCGAGCCCGCGACTTCTCGATTCACAGACGGCATCTAACCAACTGCACCACGGAGGTTGTCAAATAGTATAATTATCGATGTTAGTTTAGTTGTAGTATGGGTGCCCTTTTTACTTTCCGAAACCATTAACCAGTTTGTGACGAAACTTGGGTAGGTTATTCTGAGGATGGATGGCCGCGAATGTTCCTGACCAAAAAGATCTATAAAAATATGTATATTTCTCATTGAAATAGACGCGCCAGTGGGACGTTGTTTTACATGTCGCGCTTTTAGAACTTGAGTGACCTAATCCAAAAAAAAATAGATTTTGGCTTGTAATCATATTTTGACTTAAAATGGCCTATTGACCTATTATTAAAAATGGACCTATTTACGCATTAATGCTAGAAAGGTGTATAAATCGGTCTGCTACATGTATCTTCCATAAGTACAAATTTCTTATATTACAAATCTTTAACGAACGTTTTTTAAAACACCAGGTATCTCAAGACTGCTACCGAAAACGAAGCCGGGTGGTAGTTTTAGTGACTACAAACACAATGCAACTAAAAGTTTTCAAAGAAACGGGACAATTATTTTTTATGATTTTTTAAATATCGTCATTTTTGAGTGGTAAATCCATAGTTTTTGCTAGAATAGAATAATAATTTAAACACTTTTATACATTAGATTATTTATAAATAAAAGGGTATACACTATTATTTTAGAAAAAATGTATTTACCACCCAAATATGGTCATAGGAAAAAAATAACAAAAACAAAATTGTCGCTTTTTTTGCAACTTTTTCTGTTGCGTTGTGTCTGAAGTCGCTTAAATTACCACCCGGCTTCGTTTTCGGTAAGAGTCTTGATATACCCTGTATAAGGTTTTTTTACTTAGTTCACTCTAATTCTGTGTACAATGTAGTGTTGTATAAGTTGCATAGAGCTATAAAAAATAAGAATTTGTGTTGTGGTCATTGAGATACTACACTAGAGGGGACACTGCAAACAAAATGTTTGTAACAAAATTAAGGGTACATTCTATTTCTGTCTCTGTCACGCCTACGAACTAACATATCTTCCCTCTCGCTTCACTGTGTACCCGTGTGCACGCAACATACGCAGAGATTTTGTTCCCGATGTCCGCTGTAGTATAATTATAATACCTCAATGGTTGTGGTGTTGCAGCGGAGCGGTTCCGCATGGTGCGCGTGGGCCGCGCGGAGGCGATGCACCCGCGCGCGCTGCCCGTGAGCTCGCAGCAGCTCGCGCACCGCGACGCCGCGCGCGCGCCGCCGCACCCCGCGCTCGCGCACGAGGTACAGTCACTACCACCGGACTGCTACCGAACTAATTAGAGTACCTATATACAGGGAGCGCTGGCACTTCAAAAACTTAGATAAAATGGTGGTGCCGTGCCGCCTTTTTCTGCCCTCCTATTGGCTGATATTTGACAGTTTGTTCAACATACATGAATTACTTGCAAAAGAAAAGTAAAAATAAATAGTTTAGGGCTATTTCATTCCACTGAAACTCGTTTTAAAAGGAAAATAGCTAAATATAATTTCTATTTTCAAATTCTGTTTTCAAAGGAATTTATAGCATTCTATTGCTAAATAATTAATTCAATTTTCACAAATATAAGAGCCCTACCAACATTACGAACGAATGTATGACAGCGCTCCCTATATACAGGGTATATCAAGACTGCTACCGAAAACGAAGCCGGGTGGTAGTTAAAGCGACTTCAGACACAATGCAACAGAAAAAGTTGCAAAAAAAGCGATAATTTTTTTTGTTATTTTTTTCCTATGACCATATTTGGGTGGTAAATTATTTTTTTCCTAAAATAATAGTGTATACCCTTTTATTTATAAATAATCTAAGGTATAAAAGTGTTTACATTATTATTTTAGCAAAAACTATGGATTTACCACCCAAAAATGACGATATTTAAAAAATCATAAAATATCATTGTCGCGTTTCTTTCCGAAATTTTTAGTTGCATTCTGTTTGTAGTCACTAAAACTACCACCCGGCTTCGTTTTCGGTAGCAGTCTTGAGATACCCGATATATACCCGGTATATACCGGGTATCTCAATTTTCACAAGTAGGGTGGTAGTTTTAGTGGCTACAAACATGCAATTAAAAATTTCGCCTAGAAACGCGTAGTCTTGATATACCCTGTATATAGGGTATATCAAGACTGCTACGGAAAACGAAGCCGGGTGGTAGTTGAAGCGACTTCAGACACAAAGCAACAGAAAAAGTTGCAAAACAAGCGACAAATTTTTTTTGTTATTTTTTTCCTTTGGCTATATTTGGGTGGTAAATACATTTTTTCCTAAAATAATAGTGTATACCCTTTTATTTATAAATACTCTGATTTACCACCCAAAAATTACAATATTTCTAAAATCATAAAAAAAAATTGTCCGTTTTTTTGCGAAAATTTTAGTTGCATTGCTACCGAAAACGAAGCCGGGTGGTAGTATTAGTGAGTAAAAACACAATGCAACTAAAGTTTTCTGTAAAACTGTAAATCCATAGTTTTTGCTAAAATAATAATTTAAACTCTTTTATGCCTTAGAGTCCTTATAAATAAAAGGGTATACACTATTATTTTAGGAAAAAAATGAATTTATCATCCATATACGACCAAGGAAAAAAATAACAAAAAAAAAATCGTCGCTTTTTTTTCAACATTTTCTGTTGCAATAAGAAAAAGGGTATAAGGAAGAAAGTACCTAAACCCTAGCGATCTTACTCACAGCTCCACAACATGACTAAATTGTCGCTTCATGCCGGTTTTCTGTGATACGGAAAAACCACACCGGTCGAGACGATCCATTCAAACAATATTATAAAAATAAAATTATATTTCCAGATTTCCCATTTGGAAGCCAAACTCAACATGTGGAGAGCAGCGGAGCAGGATGCAAAAGACCCAGTTCGAGTTGCGTATTGTCAAACGCGAAAGAACGAAATAATTAAAAGGATAGCATTGGTAATTATACTTTTTAATATAAACTCATTTGCAAAAAAAACGGGCACCTAAGCAATGAACCATTTCAAATGTTACTATTGGTTTGTTTGATAATTATAAGTAGTTTTACTTTCACAATTTTGTAAATTAATAAGCAAATAATCGTTTTCGTCAGTATTATCATAAAATTTTTATAAAATTTATGGGTTTTAATGCTAAAGTTCACTAGTAGTGTATGCTCGCTAGTAGTGCATGCTCGTGAAGTAAAAGTTAACAAAGATTTTTGTTTGTTTTTTCTTTAATAAAGTAAAAGCAGATAAATGTTTAGTATCGAGTGTGACCCCCTCTAGCTGAAATCACAGCTTGAATTCGTCTGGGTATGCTAGCGAGGATATCCCGGATACTTTCTTGCGGAATACGTTCCCACTCCGCGGTAATCACATTCTTCAGCTCTCTGATGGTCTGCGGAGCCGGTTGTACTGATCTCACGCGTCGTTTCAGAACGTCCCAGACATGCTCTATAGGATTGAGGTCGGGACTTCGAGCTGGCCAATCCAAACGACGAATGCCGACCTCTTGCTCATACGCTTCCACATCGCCAGACCGGTGGGCGCGAGCGTTGTCGTCCATAAAAATTGAGTCTTCGCCTAAAGCGGCCAATGCGGGTTGTGCTTGAGGAATTAGAACTTCCGTTATGTATCGATGTCCAGTCAGTGAGCCGTTTTCAATGAAGACTAACTCTGTACGATCCATTGATTTTATTCCTGCCCAAAACATAACAGAGCCTCCACCATAAGGTGTGATTTCTTCAAAACAAGCCTCTGCAAAGCGTTCTCCTCGTCTTCGTAGCACTCGCCGACGTCGATCTTCACCGAACAGAGATATCCTGGCTTTATCGGAGAACAATACCCTATTCCAGTCTTCTTGAGTCCATGACTCACAATTTCGAGCAAACCTAAGCCTGGCAACTCTGTGCTCACGGAGTAACTTAGGCCCGCGGGCCGGGCGATGACTGCGTATATTGGCCACGAGAAGCCTCCTCCTGACCGTCCATAGACTAATATGCACATTTCTTACTTCTTCGAGGTTGTTCTTAAGGTCCACATACGAAGACTTGCGATTTCTCAATACGCGACTCACAAGAAAACGATCATCCCGTGATTGGGTACATGGTTTTCTTCCAGAACCGGTGTCTTGATACCGCTGCCAGGCCCTTTGAACCGTCGAGCGACTCACACTTAGCCTCTGAGCCACGAAGCATTGGCTGCAACCCTCTTCGAGCAGCGCAATAATTTTGGTAGCTTTAACCACTTTCTCTAACATTATTGAGACAGCTAAACAGCAATAAATGAAGCTTTGACAATTAAGAATATGAACTAAATTCATAAAAATTGACTAAAAGTTATGAAAACCGATATTATCTTTTGGAACTTCGCACCAAAAATGGTTTTCTGTAAAAACGAGCATCAAACGAAAATTTGAATTTAGAACGTACTGTTTTAAACACCACGGCATTTTTAGAACCGGCCAGTAACATGTACAAATGATTGAAATCATTTTGGTACCGTATTTTTTTGTAAAGAAGAATTTAAATCAAAACCGCCCGTTTTTTTTTGCAAATGAGTGTATTTTCATGCCTCATAATTATTTCTACGAATACTAATACCTGAAAATTCTTGGCACATACATGACCATTTCGAGATTGCATTTCTTTTTGTTAATCACTGTTATTTGTTATACCGGTATAAAATATTGAATAATTAAAATTCTGAATCAGTAGTGTAATGTAAGAAATAGTATGTGTTGGCATGTAATGTGTTGGTGTGGGTGCAGGTGCGCGCGGGCGGCGAGCGCGAGGTGGGCGGCGACGCGCTGGCGCACGCCGAGCGCCGCATCGTGGAGGGCGCCGACATCATCGTCACCACGCTCGCCAGCGCGCACACGCACAAGACTAAAGGGTGAGCCCCGTGCGAGCACGTACGCACGCACCCGCACGCGCACACACACACACACACACACACGCACACGCACACGCACACGCACACACACACACACACACACACACACACACACACACACACACACACACACACACACACACACACACACACACACACACACACACACACACACACACGCAAGCACACACACACACACACACACACACACACACACGCAAGCACACACACACACACACACACGCAAGCACGCACGCACGCACGCGCGCGCCCTCGCGCGCGCATATGGTATTTCCACGGTATTTTCCTTCGCCGTTATAGTGCGTAAACTATAACGGTATAACTTTAACAGTAAAAAAAGTAAATATGTAAGACGAGTGTATCGTTCACAGACTGAAGCGTCGCATAGCGCTGTGTATAATAGACGAGGCGGGGCAGGTGATCGAGCCGGAGACGCTGATCCCTCTGATGCTGGACGTCACGCACATCACGCTCGTCGGCGACCCGCAGCAGTTGCCGGGATACATTTGCTCACAGGTTTCGAATTAGTTTTTTTTTCTATAATGTCGGTGCTATACAACTTACAAAAAAATATATCTTTGTACTCACGTAATTCTCAAGCCACTATCGTTTGCTACTGTCAGTTGTCCTTTGCATATGTTGGTGATTCAATATATCTATGAATTTTTTTTTTTACATTTCTTCACATATGCAGCAGGCTTGGCACAAAGCAACCCTGCAATAGTCCTTTTCTATTTCTGAGGCTCTTCATATGTTTTAATTAATTAAAGCGAGCCAAGAAGTACGGTTTGGGCGAGAGTTTGTTCGCTCGTCTGACGTCGTGCACGGAGCTGTGGGCGACGGGCAGCCCGGTGATATTGCTGGAGCAGCAGTACCGCATGCACCCCGACATCGTCGACTACCCCAACCGAGCCTTCTACGACTCTAGGATACTGACCAAGTTGCCACCCAGCCCCAACCTCGGTATTCCGCCTTACGCTGTACTTGGCATATCGAGCAGAGACAACGCACAAGGTAGAGTATTCAACTTTCTTTATAATACCTGTAAAACACTCAGTAAGAGATTTGTAATAATTCTAGACAATATGATTTTGTTTCCAATATATTGGAAAATTGTAAAAAAATGCATCGCAAAGATAAATAGTAAATACTTATTTAACATTAACTATGTATCTGATATTAATGTTATAATATTCATCGATATATATATATATATTCATCGAAATTTTAACGTTTAATACTAATTTTATATTTATCAAGTCCATTTTTATTATACTTATCCATCACTCAAAATTAAGGGGATACCTCGAAAAATTTGGCTTTTTTAAAAGCCTACATATCATAAATTACTAAGATTAGGTAGTCCATTTTCAGATATGTTTTAATTGATGATATAATTAACAATTTTATGAATCAAAATACATGATTACGCCACTTTGCCTTAACAAAAATACAGTCCAAAGTAGCAGCTGTTAAGTTTTTTAAGAACTCAGAACTCCTAACTTACCCCGTGTAGAAACTCAAGATTAATTTGACATAAACATATTTTAAATATTATTTTTTCGCGAGAAAAAATCAAGAAAAAAGTAAATAGTACGATGACAATAAAATAAAATATGGTTTGGCGCTTATGTTGTTTTATTTTGAGAAGCGCATGGGCCATCCTATCCCATTCTTGTACGTTACGGCCATATAAGCTATCTCATTGGGGGCGTTCCCGTCAGACGGCCGCGGGCCTTGGTGGACGACGGATCTGCGCTCGACGTTTCGAAATTCTAGCCCGCCGATTATTTTTTTACGTAATTTCAAATTTACGTAATTCTTATTATTTTAGGTGGTACTCTTTTTTGTTTGTACATTTTAATTTTTTTACATATATTTAAAAAATAAATAGCAGTATATATTAATTTTTAAGTTCATTTTTAACTAGCTAAGTTACCAAAATAAAAGAGAAAGGTCATTGACTTACGTATAAGCGCTCAACGAAATTAGTCGAAGGGAGCGTAACATTTTATACATTTTTGCCTCGTAATATAATTACGACGCTGAAGTCTCGGGTTCGAAACCGGGTCATTTTACTTTTTGTTTTTTTTTTATTTATCCGAATGGTTCTAAATCGATATTTGAAAGAACCATCGTTCCGAAAAAATTAAAATATTCTCAGAAAAAAAACATGTGGTCCGCATTTTGATTGATTTTTTTGTTATTCGCGTGAAATTTTATTCATTTTGCCTCATAATATGATTACGACGCTGAAGTCTCGGGTTCGAGTCCCGGTCATTTTAATTTTTGTTTTTTGTTATTTATCCGAAATGTTCCTAATCGATATTTGAAAGAACCATCGTTCCGAAAAAATGTAAATATTCTCAGAAAAAAGAATGTGATCCGCATTTTCATTGATTTTTTTGTTATTATTCCCGTGAAATTTTATACATTTTTGCCTCATAATATGATTACGACGCTGAAGTCTCGGGTTCGAGTCCGGCTCATTTTTATTTTTGTTTTTTTGTTATTTATCCGAATGATTCCAAATCGATATTTGAAAGAACCTTCGTTCATGAAAACATGAAAATATTCTCAGAAAAAAAAAATGTGGTCAGCATTTTTATTGATTTTTTTGTTATTGTTCTGATTGGTTTGTAATTCGATATCTGAGAGACTCTTCATTTCCATAAACTAAATTCAAGGTCAGAATTGGTAAGTCTGTGTCAGCCCATATATGTCCCACTGCAGGGCACGGGCCTCGTCTACAATCGAGAGTACAATTGAGAGTAGTTAGGCCACCACGCACTTGAATTGACAATTGGCCGATTAATTTCAACTTTCAACTATTACCTGAGCTTGTAGATCCACGACTTGTAGACTGCCTCAGTGGCGTAGTTGTACTAAGGTACGGTTACAAAGGTGAGGCCTCGGGTTCGAATCCCGGGTAGGGCAAAGTGATATTGGATTTTTCTATTCATTATCAGCCCAGAGTCAGGAATTTGTGCCCGATATGGCGATAGGCTCGCCACCTATCACATCGTGGGACGGAACATACATGGCGAAATGTGGGTCTTGGCACCTCTGCCTACCCCTTCTGGGAAAAAGGCGTGAGTTTATGTATGTATGTATGTAGATCCACGACATACGAGAAATATGAAAATAAGGGATCCAACGTAATCCCTATGATATGGAAATTGCGATCATTGTCATCGAATTAATTCGGTTAAAATAAATTCATTTCTCGTTGTATTGTTCTTTCAGTATATATTATCATTATTTTTCATCAAAAATATTTTCATCTGATATTACAATATTTCTTGTTGCTAGCTCCTATAATATGAAGGCTACGCGATATTCCCACCAAGGTCGCACCAACTTTTATTATCAATTGAATTTACTTATAACTTTTAATCGGGTTTTGCCCAATAAATATATTAATAGTGAATTAAATAGAAAAACCTTTTTACCATATTATTCCGTTTCACTAAATTCAAAGTCAGAATTGAAAATTATGGTCGCCATTATGAACTTTTTTACTTTTGATTCGATTGATATCTAAATCGATATCTAATGGTTCCTTCATTTGAATGAGTAAGTCAGAATTGATAGTTGAGGCTGCCATTTTGAACTGTTTTGTGTCTGGTCATGAACTGGCCATCATAATATTGTGATATTTTTCAAAACCATCCAGTATAATACCATTAGAAAAATAGTACCTTTCGGGAGCACCTCTATCAATAGACAGATGAAGACACAATCCCATCAAAAACATCCTGTAAAAAAATTCCAAGTCTCGCAGCTCAGGGTTTCTACCTAAAAAAATTGTGAGATGCTACATGCATATACCGATACCAAGTCGATTAATTTATTTAGTCCTTGCGTAAGGGACCTTCTGTATAAAGTTATTACGTAAGCTATTATCATATGCATATTAAAAATTCTTTACGTTATAAATAAATGGATCGCCTTGGCCATCGCATGATACCATAATGTATCGTACAATTCATACATAATGCTGCTGGATGGCTGAATTTTTTTACAGGATGTTTTTGATGGGATCTCACGTCTTTTTTTAGAGTCCTACTTTTTTTTCTTTTCGGTACTTTTTACTTCTAGAATATCACCAACAATTTTTCATAAAGTCTTATGGTTTTTTCTTATTTTTGTAGATGTCAATTTATCACAAATATCACGGATTTGATCATTAGTATTCTTTCTTTCATGGTAATTGATATTTTGGAGCTATTTAGTCTATTTATTTGCAAGTTTTTCTTCATTATGTCTTTCTAGAGGAATTTTGTACAGTTTCATGGGCTGAATACACCCTTTCCCTCTCAATACCCCCTCCTGTTATGCCTTTTATATACTAGGTATCTCAAGACTGCTACCGAAAACAAAGTCGGGTGGTAGTTTTAGTGAGTACAAACACAATGCAACTAAAAATTTCGCAAAGAAATGCGACAATTATGTTTTATGATGTTTTAAATATCGTCATTTTTGGGTGGTAAATCCATAGCTTTTGCTAAAATAATAATTTAAACGCTTTTATACCTTAGATTACTTATAAATAAAAGGGTATACACTATTATTTTAGGAAAAAATGCATTTACCACCCAAATATTTATTTATTTATTTATTTAATTCTTTATTGTACACAATAAAAAGGAATAACAGTTTAGAGATAATACAAAACAACAAAGTACAAATGGCGGTCTTATCGCTCTAAGGCAATTTCTACCAGACAACCATGGGATGGATATATGAGCAGGAAAAAAGATAGGGTGTAAAATAAAGATAACGAAAGCATGGAGACAAATAAAATCATAAAAAACATATAAATACATTATATATATACATACCACATATACATACATATTATGCCGGGTATCTCAAGACTGCTACCGAAAACGAAGCCGGGTGGTAGTTTTAGTGAATACAAACACATTGCAACTAAAAATTTCGCAAAGAAACGCGACAAATATTTTTTATAATTTTTTAAATATCGTCATTTTTGGGTGGTAAATCCATAGTTTTTGCTAAAATAATGATTTAAACACTTTTGTACCTTAGATTATTTATAATTAAAACGGTATACACTATTATTTTAGGAAAAAATGTATTTACCACCCAAATATGGTCATAGGAAAAAAAAAACAAACAACTTTTTTTGTTGCATTGTGTCTGAAGTCGCTTAAACTACCACCCGGCTTCGTTTTCGGTAGCAGTCTTGATATACCCTGTATACACATACATAAGTATTTTACATATACATACTTATATACATTTATATAAGTATATATACCACAAATACGGTCATAGGAAAAATATTTAAAAAAAAAATTGACGCTTTTTTTTACAACTTTTTTTGTTGCATTGTGTCTGAAATCGCTTAAACTACCACCTGGCTTAGTTTTCGGTAGCAGTCTTGATATACCCTTTATAGACTAGCGACCCGGCCCAGCTTCGCCCGGGTACAAATAGATTTCTGTACAAAAATATGTACGTATTATTATTATACATATAAACCTTTCTACTCAGGCACGCTACTGCCGCCCTGGCCGGCCAGTACCGCCGCAAGCGCTACGTCCCGCAATTTTAAATCTGTAATATCTTCGAAAATATTCATTTAAATCTCGTGCTGTAAAGGACCATATAGATCTATATTAAACCAACAATGTATTTAAGCTTTTTAATTGGAGAAGGATTAATGCTGTATTTTTCGTAAAAAGTAAATGACAAAAAACTGTTATTGTGGGATATCCATAAGAGATGGACATATACCATCGCGGAGTTTTCTGTAGACCTTTTCAATGTGTACAAATAATTACTACATTATTTTGATAAATCTCGTAGGGTTTAGCCTGCGTTTGCAATGTAAGCGGAAAAAAATTATAATTAACGACATCACATTAGAAACCTCAAATATAACAGTATTTCTCCACTATTTAATGGATGTTATTATACAGGTAAACCTTTCTATTGAATCACTCTATCTACTAAAAAAAACCGCATCAAAATCCGTTGCGTTGTTTTAAAGATTTAAACACACAAGGAGACAGAGAAAGCGACTTTGTTTTATACTATGTAGTGATACCTATCTAGAACTATTATTCCATTATATACGGGTACAATTATTCATTAACTGCAAATGTAACTTTGTAATCCTATACATTTATATGGGATTACAAAGTTATTCACGCAGTTGGTGTATCTAGAACACTAGGCAGAAATTACGAAATGTTTAAATTTTTCCCTACTTAAGACACTAAACACTAATCTATACATACAGGGTATCTCAAGACTGCTACCGAAAACGAAGCCGGGTGGTAGTTTTAGTGGCTACTAACACAATGTAATTAAAAATTTCGCATAGAAACGCGACAATTATTTTTTATGATTTTTTAAATATTTTCATTTTGGGGTGGTAAATCCATAGTTTTTGCTAAAATAATAATTTAAACTCTTTTATACCTTAGATTATTTATAAATAAAAGGGTATACACTATTATTTTAGGAAAAAATGTATTTACCACCCAAATATAGCCATAGGAAAAAAATAACAAAAAAAAATTGTCGCTTTTTTTTAAAACTTTTTCTGTTGCATTGTGTCTGAAGTCGCTTAAACTACCACCCGGCTTCGTTTTCGGTAGCAGTCTTGATATACCCTGTATAAATAAAATTGAAGTGTCTGTTTTAAGAGTGAAAATAAAAAAAATGTCCTACTACATATCGTTATATACACGATACCTGTGCCGAAAATGTTATTTAAATTTTTTTTGTCTGTCTGTCTGTCTGTCTGTTTGTTCCGGCTAATCTCTGAAATGGCTGGACCGATTTGGACGGGACTTTTTTTGTCAGGTAGCTGATATAAGAAGGAGTAACTTAGGCTACATTTATTTTAGAAAAGTTATTTTCTGTCTGTTTGTTCCGGCTAATCTCTGAAATGGCTGGACCGATTTGGACGGGACTTTTTTTGTCAGGTAGCTGATATAATAAGGAGTAACTTAGGCTACATTTATTATAAAAAAGTTCATTATTTTAGAAAAATAAAGTTTTTGTTAAATTCCACGCGGACGAAGTCGCGGGCACAGCTAGTTATATTCTAAATTTAAAGGTTCTATGTCTGCTAGAAGTGCCTTAGACTTTTGATGATCGGTCAGTCAGTTAGTGAGTGACAAAATTAAGAAAGTTTGACTAGTTACAATTCTTAAACTAGTGATTCAAATTGAATGAAATTTTAAACATACCGTGTTTACACAATGCCTGCTTAGTAACTGAAAATTCAGGTTTCTTGCTTCGTTTAACCACAACGAAGTTATGGGGGGTTTAAAATGATCTGAATTGCTTCTAGAAAAGGATGGTACGACTGTGCCACTTTTTAGCTCGACTTGGTGGGGGCATTGCCGTGCCCCCAGATTTAGAATATTTTTTATACGAATCTATTTTATATGTCACTGAAAGTCTATATCTATACTAATATTATAAAGCTGCAGGGTTTGTTTGTTTGTTTGTTTGTTTGAACGCGCTACTCTCGGGAACTACTGGTCCGATTTGAATGATTCTTTCAGTGTTGGGTAGTCCATTTATAGAGGAAGGCTATAGGCTATATATCATCACGCTATGACCTATAGGAGGAAAGCAGTAGTGATATTTCTAGCAAATACGAGGATATTTTGTTCGTTTTTCTTGGTCCGATTGGTCGATATTCTAAACTGATAGTCAGAATTAAACATTTTGACCGCCATTTTTAAACGTGTATGCACCCGGGCGAACCCGGGCCCGATCGCTAGTATTACTATAAAATTAATATTTACAATGCTTTTCATATAACAAAAGCAAAATAATTGTAATTGATATCAAATAATTTCGCCGAAAAATTTGTCTAGCGTAAATAAAAGAAACATTGTTAAACAAAAATTATCCCTATTTGGTTGTAAAGAAGGTTCAAACTGGAACGGGCGGGTGTGATCGCCGTCATTCTCGCGCCAAGCGCATAGCAGTAATAATAAGAGCGTGAGCGCCGGTGTGACCGCACAGTTCGAAAATCAATAATAATTATTTTATGTGGAATTTAAACAATAATCTAATGTAATTACTTATCGTTTCCGCTCTGTGTACATACTTCAGGAATACCTAGTCAGTTTAGTTTGGTTGTTATTACAAAATTCAAATTTATTTCACACATTTTTGTTAAATTTACAGTTGTATCGTAAGTCAAAAATCACAAAACAGCAGAACTAAGAATGACATTCTTTTATAGGCGAAAGTCAGTGGTCATCACAGGTCAAATGAAGTAGAAACAAATAAATCATCGCTAGGCGCAATGCCTTTGGCGGCATTTATCAAAGGGCGCCTAGGCGATTAGCGCTTCACACTAGTAGAGTGAGTGACCGGCAAAACAATTGGTACCTATCTTGTATTTATACAGATATTATTGTAAATGTTTTTGAGGTTTTCGTAAAGTAATAGTTTAAAGTTCGTGTTTTAACACTTAGATTATAATAGATTTTTTTATCAATACAAAAGTATGATAAACAATATATAGGCACATTGTCAGAATCATACGGATTATAAATATACATAGGTCTACATTAATTTGTTATTACTAATGTTAATAATACCAGTAGATAATATTTAATCGGGGAATGTGCGCCAGTAGTGCAGTGCCGCGGCGTGATGCGGCAACTTTCGTTAACCACGCCCCAGAATGCTGCGAATATTTTTCGAGGTAGGCTCTTAATGTGCATTTTAAAGCAACACCATTTACACGATCAACTCATATTAACAATTTTTTATCTCCAATTAAAACACAGCGCCGAATACATGTGAATATGTTGTCATACATACTTTGTTGTAATCTATACATATAAATAAAATTGAAGTGTCTGTTTGTAAAGTGAAAATAAAAAAAAATATGTCCAACTACATATCGTTATATACACGATACCTATAACGAAAATGACCTTAGTTTTTTTAGTCTGTCTGTCTGTCTGTTTGTTGCGGCTAATCTCTGAAATGGCTGGACTGATTTTGACGGGACTTTTTTGTCAGGTAGCTGATATAACAAGGAGTAACTTAGGCTACATTTATTTTAAAAAAATCTTTTATTTTAGAAAAATAAAGTTTTTGTTAAATTCCACGCGGACGAAGTCGCGGGTACAGCTAGTCCTAAATAAAATAAGTACAGCAACAGTGAGAGTGTATAACTTCGATCAAATATACACTAGATTATAAGTAACGGCCTAAACAACAGCAAGAAAAATAAGAGCACAAATTAGCGTGTGCTCATATTTGATTTTAGTATGGTCCAAACCATAAATGACCTTAATTTAAAGGAATAAGGTTTATTATTACCTGAAGTTGATTATAATTTTAACTTTTCGCTACATCTTGTAGTTCAAAATTCAAATGCAACCTCGGCCACTTTTAGTATGTGATTTTGTTCCGGAACCTGTATCTTGTATATATTATACTAGCTGTTCCCGCGACTTCGTCTGCGTGGAATTTAACAAAAAAGTTAATTAGTTATTTTTTTTTTTTTTTTTTTTTTGCATTTTTATTTTAATTATCAACCTTTGTAACGAAACCATACCGCGATCTAATTCTACAGTGGCGCCATCTCTTAGCGAGCGGCGGTAAACTCCCGTTACACATTTATTGTCAGTTTTTTGTATTAACTTTATTAAAAAAAATCTTTATGTGCAATATTTTGTAAATGTGATCTTGATTCGTTGGTGGGAGAAGTGGTGGAAGGCGCCCGACGTGACGGCCCAGTGGTGGCATGCGCGTGAGCTGCGCGCGGCCATTGCAACATTACTTTATTTTTCTAAAATAAAAGAATTTTTCTATAATAAATGTACCCTAAGTTACTCCTTGTTATATCAGCTACCTGACAAAAAAAGTCCCGTCAAAATCGGTCCAGCCATTTCAGAGATTAGCCGGAACAAACAGAAAGACAGACAAAAAAATTTTAAAGATCATTTTCGGCACAGGTATCGTGTATATAACGATAGGTAGTAGGCCATTTTTTTAAATTTTCACTTTAAAAACAGACGCTTACATTTTATTTATATGTATAGATAGATTTGATGAAAACCTATAGTGTATAAATATTATATAATAAGAAGTGTTCGTGTGCGTGCAGTGAGCGGCGGCAACGAGTGGGAGGCGTGCGGCGTGGCGCGGCTGGCGGCGGCGCTGTGCGCGCGCGTGCGTGCGCGGCGCCTGAGCCTGGCGCTCGTCACGCCCTACCACGCGCACAAGGAGCTGCTGCGCAAGCACCTCGCCGCGCTGCTGCACCAGTGAGTACACACCACCACACATCAACTAATGGATGCATACTTTTGGCCTTATTCATAGACAGTTTATAAACCTATTTAAGTTTTTCCCGTACCCACCTACACACATGATCTCCATAGTATTGCATTCGTACCTTCAGCTAATGGATGTATACTTTTGGCCTGATTCATAAACAGTTTATAAACCTACTACCTTTTTCCCGCGACTTCGTCTGCGTGTTTATGTTATCATAAAAGCAATACATTATATGAAAATGTCATCCCTAATTTCACCCCCTTGTGTTATTTTTCTAAAAGTAGTTCACGCCATTATTTTTCGTTTAAATAAGTCGTGAAATACGAATTTTGATATCGATTACGTATACAACACTTCAACCCTTATTTTAATTTTTCATTTAGGGTAAATTATAGGAAAAAAATGTGCAGTTACTCTTTGTATACTTTGGTATACAATGGGGCAAAATTAAACATCCAAAAATGGTAATACAAAATATATTTCGACTGAAGATGTTAACAGTCCGCTAGTTTAACCCCTGGACCGTCGGACGAACCGCGCTCAGGTTCGTCGGACTTCAAGCAATAAAGCAACCTAACGTTATTGAAATAGGGGCTATTTTAATTCAAGGACACAATATGGCGCTTACGACAAGCCAGGGGTTAAAAGGTTGTGAATTTGACAGCTACATTTACAAATGTCTGACAGATAAAGAATAGCAAGACTGATTTATAATAAAATTGCTATTAGAATAAAATATAGGCGTTATGCGCCGCAACACTCTTGTTCCTAGATGAGTAACCTAAGTGTCAAGTTTAATATTTACAATTTCAACGTTAACAATTTTCCATACAACAGTTTTTGACCCTTTTCACCCCCCTTAGAGGTTGAATTTCCAAAAATCCCTTCTTTGTGCTACTCTACGTCACAATAGGAACCTCTGTACAAAAGTTCACGTTCCTAGCTTCAGTAGTTTCGGCTGTGTGTTGATACGTCAGTCAGTCAGGTTCCTCTTTTATACAACATGTAACAGATTTAAATGTAAAAGCGGAAAGTAGTACGTTCAGAATCAGCTACTGAACCGATATCAACATTTTTTTGGTAGGTATTATTTTTCAAAATAATTAGTTAAGACCAAGTAAATTACACTCTTTCATTTACTACTCCGAACAAACGAAATTGAAACGTATCTCGAGGACATAAGATCATTTTTAAATGAATCACTAAACGAATACTCTAATAAACTAAATAATGAACAAAAATGAACTTTATTTCGATAGTCATAAAGTTTATTTAAGCGATCTATCATTAACCAAACGCACACAACGATAGGCCTCAATAAACGTAATAAGCTACCAAAATAAATAACTATCATATTCTCTTTTCCGCACATTTAACTACAACTAGATAGAGCAGGATGCAGCTATTGTTTAATGCAATTTGATCCATGCGACAAACGATGGCGCGCGCGGCGCGGCGATACATCAAAAGGTTTGGCAACAGGTATAGGGATGCGCCGCGAAAAAAATTACTCCCGGTATTTGCAAGACCGGGCGATCCAAATCCCGCGCAATACATGCACTTAAATGAAACAAATTAAATTGTAACAAAATCACTATGAAATGAAACAACGAGTAGGTATTTCTATGAAAAATAATTTCGCGGAACGTTAAAATAGTGATTAAATTCGGTTTGTAAATTTGCTACAATGTATGCGGAATCCCGGTGTGTCTAATATCCCGTTATTGCAATGCCTAAATGGGCACCGACTATGTGAAAAAAAAATGGTTGCCTGTAAAGTCGGTTTTACGGGCGAAGATTTTACGTGACAACGTCTTTTTCTCGGTAGAATATTTATTGATATAAATATAATTAAATTGCACAATAGGAACAAGGAATTGAATGAAAATAAGAATTGCACAAATTTTAACTATAGAAATATATTTTGTTTACTAAAACATTGTACATGTAATGACGAATCTAAGCACTCCATATTTTCACTACAGACACAGCTGACGATACTTTAACCACACGTGTGAACTTGTATTGTGACGCTTTCTTGTTTTTCCAACGCCAAGAACGTTCGAGAAAGACAAAGACAGAGACACAAGCATGCGCCGATTCAATGCGCCTAATTCTCTAGTGCTGCGCGCGCACCGTTACGTTACCGGGCGTTACACTTTTTCATAAGTGACTCCCAGCCGCAACCTAATTTAAGACGTTGTCACGTCAATAAGAAAAATCGTATTTTGCCTGCTCTCGATTGTCGAGCTCGTCAAGACGATTCCTCTGACTCCAAACACGGGGGGTTTTGCTTTAAGAAATGACGGAGTTATGCCTGGACAAATATTTTAGGGGAGAGAGGGAGGAATTTGGGGATTTGGTTGGGGCCAATCTGTAGAGCTCACCGAGCCGGTTCCAAAGATACCAAACTCGGTGGGTCTACGATCTATATTGGCCGAGATAGGATTGGGGGGGGGGTGAGGTAAATTTTCGGGGTGGGGGTAAGGGAGGGGGGGGGGAGGAAGGTTTCGTGGGGAGGCTAACTTAAATTAATTTTTTGGAGGTAAAATATTTTTTTTTGGGGGGGTAATTTTTTGCGTAATTTGGGATTTCTGGCGGGGTCAATTTGTAGCCCTCACCAAGACGGTTCCGAGGATACCAAACTCGGTGGGTCTACGACCTATGTTGGCCGAGATAGGATTGGGGGGTGAGGTAAATTTTCGGGGTGGGGGTAGGGGAGGGGGGGGGTTAGGTTTCGTGGGGAGGCTAATAGGCACTATTTCGGAATAAGGGTGGGGGAAGGCAGGGGGGGGGGGCTATGGGACAATTTTGGAAAAAGTGGGTGAAACTGAAAAATAATTCTCTAGTGCTGCGCGCGCACCGTTACGTTACCGGGCGTTACACTTTTTCATAAGTGACTCCCAGCCGCAACCTAATTTAAGACGTTGTCACGTCAAAAATCCAGTCGTACACCGCAGTTATCTGTGTCTACTTGTGTTTAAGTGTTTAGTAGATATTTCGATAACTTTCGCGCGCGATGTCTTTTCGGTATTCGAATATTGAATACACTGAAATGGTGAGAATTTTGGCACTGTGTGGTGATAATGTATCATTGGCATGCAGGACATTTAACAACAGGCACGGCACCAGTGTAGTGTTCGACAGTATCTCGATGCTAAGTTCGGAGAGCGCTGGATAGGTCGCGGCGAACCTGTGCAATGGCCTCCTAGGTCACCCGACTTGACGCCTCTTGACTTTTTTTGTGGGGACGTAATAAATCTCTGGTCTAGGGCCCTACTATATAAATCCGAAATTCGAATGTTCGTGACGTATTTCGTTTCGGAACCTACTCTGTAACACGAAATTCGAATCTTCGGATCGAAGAATGAATGATTCGAATATATCGGCAATCCGAACATTTACATTTTTATTTACTATATTCATCCGAAACGAAGTTTGAAACTTCGGACGAACGAAGTTTGCGACGATACGAATGTACCTAATCTGTAAATGTTCGTATTGCCGATATATTGGAATAATTCATTCTTTCGAATTTCGTGTTACAGAGTAGGTTTCGAAACGAAAAACGTCACGAAGTTTCGAACTTCGTTTCGGATTTATATAATAGGGCCCTAGACCAGAGATTTATTACGTCCCCACAAAAAAAGTCAAGAGGCGTCAAGTCGGGTGACCTAGGAGGCCATTGCACAGGTTCGCCGCGACCTATCCAGCGCTCTCCGAACTTAGCATCGAGATACTGTCGAACACTACACTGGTGCCGTGCCTGTTGTGAAATGTCCTGCATGCCAATGATACATTATCACCACACAGTGCCAAAATTCTCACCATTTCAGTGTATTCAATATTCGAATACCGAAAAGACATCGCGCGCGAAAGTTATCGAAATATCTACTAAACACTTAAACACAAGTAGACACAGATAACTGCGGTGCACGACTGGATTTTTTTCACATAGTCGGTGCCCATTTAGGCATTGCAATAACGGGATATTAGACACACCGGGATTCCGCATACATTGTAGCAAAATTACAAACCGAATTTAATCACTATTTTAACGTTCCGCGAAATTATTTTTCATAGAAATACCTACTCGTTGTTTCATTTCATAGTGATTTTGTTACAATTTAATTTGTTTCATTTAAGTGCATGTATTGCGCGGGATTTGGATCGCCCGGTCTTGCAAATACCGGGAGTAATTTTTTTCGCGGCGCATCCCTATACCTGTTGCCAAACCTTTTGATGTATCGCCGCGCCGCACGCGCCATCGTTTGTCGCATGGATCAAATTGCATTAAACAATAGCTGCATCCTGCTCTATCTAGTTGTAGTTAAATGTGCGGAAAAGAGAATATGATAGTTATTTATTTTGGTAGCTTATTACGTTTATTGAGGCCTATCGTTGTGTGCGTTTGATTAATGATAGATCGCTTAAATAAACTTTATGACTATCGAAATAAAGTTCATTTTTGTTCATTATTTAGTTTATTAGAGTATTCGTTTAGTGATTCATTTAAAAATGATCTTATGTCCTCGAGATACGTTTCAATTTCGTTTGTTCGGAGTAGTAAATGAAAGAGTGTAATTTACTTGGTCTTAACTAATTATTTTGAAAAATAATACCTACCTAATTTTGAAATACCTAAGTTTGCGACGATACGAATGTACCTAATCTGTAAATGTTCGTATTGCCGATATATTGGAATAATTCATTCTTTCGAATTTCGTGTTACAGAGTAGGTTTCGAAACGAAAAACGTCACGAAGTTTCGAACTTCGTTTCGGATTTATATAGTAGGGCCCCTAACTAGACTACTAAAAAGTAGAATAGTGGCAGCCTTCCTAAAAGTGAAGAGTGACACTGAAGTTTTACATAAATTACGTGAACAATTACGCAAATGTGCATCAAAGTGTATCAAGGTGGTGGACATTTCGAACATATTTTAAAAAGAAATCGCCGCATGAATGCCATGTAACACGTAAGTTAATTTTGTTGTATTTTTTTGTGTTGTGATTCCCAATCTAGTCTTCGTTGTTAGATATTGCGTTATCTTATTAACTTATTCATTAGTAATGCAAAATAAATGACGCCCGTATCCTGCCCGCCTGTAGGAACGAAGTTTAGCGGAAGTGAAATTAATAATATTTTATAGCCGATTCATGCAAAATATTGTCTTACGTTGGGTTCGTACGCATTATATCTAGTAAGTAAAATATTTAGATTTTATAGCTAAAACACAAATGTTATGCTTACAGATTAAATTAATAATAATTTGTTTACCAAACCACCCAGTAATCAGTTACGTACGTAATTTGTATTTCGTTTACTGTCAGCTGTTTCTGCCGGCGCGGCGCGTCGCAGCGTTTGGCGTTAGGTATTCGTGTGAATAGGTTGTGTGTAAATGTGTGCGTGTCCGCGAGCGTGTGTAGTAGTACTCTCTTATTTGTAACTCGTGAGGTGACCATGTTAAGTGCCTACATTTGGTATAACTAATTTCATAAATAAAAGATTTTGTAATTATGGTAGTATGATTCTCTAGTGTAGATGACAGGTCAAGAAGTGGTCGCCCTCGGTCTGTTAGGACTCCAGCAGTGATAAAAGCTGTGAAGGCGCGAATTCAAAGAAATCCCAAACGTAAACAGAAACTGTTGACCCTTCAGATGGGGTTAAGCAGAACCACGGTGAAAAGGGTGTTAAATGAAGACTTAGAGCTTCGGGCATATCGAAGAAAAACAGGACATCGTTTGAATGCTCGTCTAATGGACCTGAGACTAAAGAGATGCCGCGCTTTGTTGAAGCGGTACGCGGGAAAAAAATATCGGGAAATTCTTTTTTCAGATGAAAAAAATTTTACCGTAGAAGAGAGCTACAACAAACAAAATGATAAGGTGTCCGCACACAGTAGTGAAGAAGCAAGCAACCGTATTCCGCGTGTCCAACGATGTCATTTTCCATCCTCGCTCATGGTATGGTTGGGAGTTTCTTATTGGGGCTTAACAGAGGTACATTTTTGTGAGAAAGGTGTAAAAACGAATGCAGTTGTGTATCAAAATACAGTCCTGACAAACCTTGTGGAACCTTTTTCTCATACCATGTTCAATAACAGGCACTGGGTATTCCAACAAGATTCGGCGCCAGCTCATAGAGCGAAGAGAGCACACAAGACTGGCTAGCGGCGCGTGAAATCGACTTCATCCGGCACGAAGACTGGCCCTCCTCCAGTCCAGATTTGAATCCTTTAGATTACAAGATATGGCAACACTTGGAGGAAAAGGCGTGCTCAAAGCCTCATCCTAATTTGGAGTCACTCAAGACATCCTTGATTATGGCAGCCACCGAAATTGACATGGACCTCGTTCGTGCTGCGATAGACAACTGGCCGCGCAGATTGAAGGCCTGTATTCAAAATCACAGAGGTCATTTTGAATAAACTTTAGTGCCATAAGAATCTATGTTTTGTTTAGTTCATTTTGGTATATAAATGGTTACATAATGGATAAACTTGTTTCAATTATTTTATATTAAACATGTGACAGAATTTATGACTTGACTAGGTATAATATATAGATTTGACATTATTTTTTGTTCCTTTCAGACGAATTTTAAATTTAGTTTGAGGAGAGAAGACAAAAACATTTGATAACTAAAATTTGTTTATAATTTTATATGAAAGAAGCTGGCTAGTCTGTATCAGTGATACCTTAAGTATATATCGGACTTTTACGAATCGACGGCATTCTGCTAATGTTTTATATTAACGAGAAATTATTTGTGGAGCTTTTCTAATACATATATTTTACGAGACCGTGACATATTTGCTTTTTTGAATCTTTTAAAATTCTTTCATAAATATGTATTTTGCAAAATATGTTTTATGTGGATATATTAAAATAGCTGGATATTAAATAAGCAGGAGAATGTAATGAAAACTAAGAAATATTGCGAAGTCCATGCCACCACGGTACAAAATGTGTGGGTCGTCCAGTTTACATTCCTTTGATTAAATATTGGACACAATTTATGTGCCATACAAGTGTGACAGTGGTAGTGCTGTCGACTACAGAGCATATGTTGACTTCAGGGGCGCGGCGGCGGTGGACGTGAACACGGTGGACAGCTTCCAGGGTCAGGAGCGCGACGTGGTGGTGGTGTCGCTGGCGCGCAGCCACGGCGTGGGCTTCCTCGCCGACGCGGGCCGCGTCAACGTCATGCTCACGCGCGCGCGACACGCGCTGCTCGTCTGCCTCAACCCGCACGCCATCATGGTACTCTTACACACGTATTAATACATACATTCTGTATCTGTTCTGTATCAGCCCATATACGTCCCACTGCAGGGCACGGGCTTACTCCACAATCGACAAAACGATTGAGTGGTTAGGCCATATAGTCCACCACGCTGGCCTAGTGCGGGTTGGCGGACACATTGTTGGTTACATACCATATAATTTTTATAAATCGCTATGGTATGCAGGTTTCCTCACGATGTTTTCCTTCACCGTGATGATTGACTATCAATACACACATGACACTGAAAAGTCAAAGGTGTGCCCTGGGATTCGAACCCGCGACCACTGTGAACATATACATATATTAAATATATACATAATTATAAACTCACGCCTTTTTCCCAGAAGGGGTAGGCAGAGGTGCCAGGACACCCACATTTCGCCTTGTATGTTCCGTCCTACGATGTGATAGGTGGCGAGCCTATCGTCATGTCGGGCACGAATTTCTAACTCTGGGTTGATAATGAATAGAAAAATCCAAAATCACTTTCCCCAACCCGGGATCCGAATCCGAGACCTCAGCTTTGTAACCATACCATATTACAACTACGCCGCCGAGGCAGTCAATATACAGGGTATATCAAGACTGCTACCGAAAACGAAGCCGGGTGGTAGTTTAAGCGACTTCAGACACAATGCAACAGAAAAAGTTGCAAAAAAAAGCGAAATTTTTTTTTTTGTAATTTTTTTCCTATTGCCATATTTTGGTGGTAAATACATTTTTTCCTAAAATAATAGTGTATACCCTTTAATTTATAAATACTCTAAGATATAAGAGAGTTTAAATTATTATTTTAGCAAAATCTATGGATTTACCACCCAAAAATGACGATATTTAAAAAATCATAAAAAATAACTGTCGCGTTTCTTTGCAAAATTTTTAGTTGCATTGTGTTTGTAGTCACTAAAGCTACCACCCGGCTTCGTTTTCGGTAGCAGTCTTGAGATACCCCGTATATCCCTATTAATATAGCCGTGAATATAGAACATTGGTGCTGAGTTTCATTGCATTGACGTCAATGCTATAGGAAACCGACATCTTTACTAAAAAAAAAAACAATTATAACAAACAATAATTTCAGTTTCGGATCGGACTGTCGTCGGGTTCATCCGAGAAAAATCTTCCTAACTGCTAATTCATTCCGTTATTTAAAATGTTTTCGACGTTTATTGCTTTTAAAAAAAGTAATATGTATATAAATCAGGATTACTATTACTATTCACGTGGAACAAAATTTCTAAAACATTTATTATAATCTTATTGTGGACAGAATATAACTAGCCTTTTATACGCCCGGTACTAACTTCTTAAACCATATATTAGTCTAATCTACACATTTCAGATAGATATCAGGATGTTTTGTCGCGTACCCATGCGTCCTTTCCCTGGGCACCGCTCGCACCTAGTTTCGGCACAGCTGAAAGCAACATCGCCAACCATATATTGCTATTCCCATCTCCGTCACGCTTACGCTCTAGCGATTTCCCGCGTGTCGGGTAAGACGTACGCAGTTCGATTTTGTTTGTAAATCTTAATAATTAAACGCGAATATCTATTAATTCACAACCACATTCATACATTTTTAGTCTAGTAAAGAGTGGCATTTGAATGCATATTTGTTTCAAGTTGAACATGTTATGAATCACCCTGTTGAATTTTTTACTTATTTAACCGACTTAAAATAAAATAAGGTTCTCAATTCGGATAAATCTTTTTAACGTGATTAAATCTCATATGAGTAACTCGGGGCTGGAATATGTGTCCACATATCAATGTATGCGTCCTCCCATTACGTCTTCGACCCATGTTCACTCCATTTCATACATCATAAAATCAATGCTTCTAAGTTGTAAAAAGGTGACTTGAGACAATAACATTTTCCTGTGTAGGCTGTTAAGTAAGCGCATATTTTCGTTATGCGGCTAACCCCCAAATACTGGATAGCTACTCAGCCACCGGACTCAATTGATATGACGTTATTTTGAGGTTCTGTTAAATTTCGAAATGAAATACTGGATAGCCATTTAGCTCATAAATCGGTCTACTCAGCAAACATCCAGCTAAATTTCCACAGATTAACGAAAAGTTTGTTTTCAGTTACAATTTTTATTGTATAAATATAAACGTTCCATTTGACGCAATATTCTTCATACATGATTTCCCTAAATTGGAAATTTAACCCTTTATATTTAATATGAGGAATCATTGTAACGTTTTTACTTTTGTTACGATTATGTTTAAAGCTATATTATATATTGCCATGTTATTATTTTAAAAATCTGTTAATAAAATCATGTGGGTGAAAAAACTTATGTCCCTATATCCGTAGCGAGTTTATTAAAAATATTATGATGTTTGTTTATTTTATTTATTGTTTACAATTGCACTCGGTTTTAAAGTTATTTTTTGGAATATCTTTTCAATACATAGGTATATAAAATACCAAACAACGGCTGCAGGACCACCTAAGTACCAAATGGAGAAGAATATGTAAATAAATACGATATGAGAAAGAAGCTGTGCTGGATATTATAAACAGGTAAGTATACACGTATTCCTCTAAGTTTTAACGAATTTATATGATAATTAACTATTTAATATATAATATGAATCGATTATTCACACATTTTAAATCATCATCATCATCTACAGCCTGTAGGGTCCCACTGCTGGGTACCTATAGGCTTCTCTCATATTATGCCTCCTATATATTATCTCCTCCTCATATAGTAGTATTATGGAATAAATATGGAAAATAAAGTATGGTACAATGTGTATAACTATAAATAATCCTTTGTTTCAGGAGCTGGAGTGGAGTACATAAATATTCAATGTGTACCTATATAATAAGACCGTCCAAGAAATATGGCTCATATATATAGTGCCATGTATATCAGCTATAGACTAAATAAGTAAGCTCAACAAATATATATAAAAAATAAAAAGAGATATATAAAATTATGACATACTTTAACTTAAACACTTTTGCAGGTAACGCTATAGAAATCATGCATACAACAAATCATTTGGACAATACACACCCTTTTGAAATGAGTATGTAATATGAAAATATACAAAAAAGAATGAGACAAATTGTGTCAAGGAAGAAATATTTGCATCAGAAAACAGTGTTTTAAATCAAAGTTGAAGAATGTTATGAATTTGAATTAATATGTAATACATAAAATAAATTGTTTATTTCACCTATTTTCATTGTTAAAAAATGTCATATTATATTTCTATTGTACATTTTTAATAGTACATTTATTAATTTAGTTTTAAATTAATGTTAAAATAATTGTTATTATTTTGTGTTTATAAAGGAATATAGATATAAATGTAAGACAGATCTAAAGAAATGTAGATAATTAAAAAAATATAATATGTACTAATGCTGTTATTAAAATAAATATACTACAATAAAACATAACTCATTTTTATTTGTATTCATTCCATGGTATTTCAATAAAATGCACTGTACGGTTTAAAATATGTATTTTATTATATTATTCCTTGTTGCAACATTTTCATTGGTTATACTATGTGGAGCTGGTGGAAATGATTCAGAAAGATCAATCTCCAATATATAATCATTCTGGGAACATGCTATATTATGTAACACAGCACATGCCTCTATAATAGTAAGCTAATTTTCAAAAACTTATAGCCCAACTTGCAGACAAGAAGATCTTTGTTGTAAAACCAAAGACCCTCTCCACTGGGTTTCTTGTTTTAGTATGGTCTTGATTGTAAGCTTCTTCAGTCTCCCCTTTCCAGAAATGCACATAAAGGAGAATCATTGACATTTTTACTATCATGCACCGCGCCTGGCCATCGGCCTATAATGTTTCTTATCCTCAAGTTAGGGTCGCAGACTGCTTGCACATTTATAGAAAAATGGCCTTTTCTGTTTCTAAATGTTTCTGCTTGTGGTCCTCCTAAAAACAAGATAATAAAAATTAGAGCTCTAGCAAATATTCTTATTTCAAACTACAAATAATTTTATGTAAATTGAAAAAATATATTCATAAAATTGAATTCTTTATAGGAAACTACTATTGTAGTTGAACATTGTTCCAGTATATACTGAATAGCTACAATCAGTACAAATCATTGTATGATTAACTATATTATATTATATATTTAGCCCTACAACTATTTAGAGAGCTTGGTTATATGGGGTACAGTGGGCTGGGGAAGAGCCAATTACCTGCTAAATGTTTTGATTCCAACAAGCATATATATATAAATTATTGTGTAGAAATCATTTAGAGTGTGCCTTTATACTGTGCATAATATATTATTCTATTCTTTGATTAATAATATAATATTATGTACAGTAAAAAGGGATACTCTAAATTATTACTACACAATATAAAATACGCTAGGCATTTTAGAAGCACATTTAGTTAAAATAAGATAAGAAAACATATATTTGTGTACATGTAAAAGCTTAATAGTTATGTATACATTATTATAAGTAGAAATTACCTGGAGATTTGATCCTTATATGTATGAAATTTATAACTTCAATCACTCCTGCGATCGCATAGAAATCATTCGCAATATGGCATTGTTGTTGTTAGTTGGGAATTTTCATGCCACGATTTTGTAGTTTAACTAACTCTGCTGCAACTTTGTGTTGTACAGTCGGCTGTTCCACATGAAATACATCTCCAATAATCTTCTGGTAACTGCCTGTCGTAGAATATCATAAAGCAAGTAACAGTTGGTCGCAAGTTTTTATCAATCGACTTCTATTTGTAGTGGGTTCTATTTTGCGTCCAGCAAGGAACACAGATGCAGAACAGTTTCTTTCTTCAGGCGGAACCTCACTTTGTTTGAATGTTTTCTTCTTTGTATTTGTCAAAAGCATTGATTTTTTTCTTGATTGACTCGCCTTGATGAAGCTATATCGTCATCAGACAGCGATGAAACCGACGCGAGAGTCATTTTAGTAAATTTTATGTAGAATTGATAAAGTTAAGAGTGGTCGCAGGCGGCCTTAAGACGACGGCTGCTTAAAACTAGAAATTCTTAAAAATTTGACTGTTTGACAGCTGTCAAACTCTTAAGTTGCTTTCGAGAATACGAATCGGATGAATAATGCCCCATTAAATATTTAATTCTTAAGTGGTTTAATCGAAGTTATATTTAACTGGAATCAATTTAACAGGTCATTAGAGCTAGTTAATCGGAGTTAAAAGTTAATTGGCTTTCCAGTATTTGGGCATAAGATGTACAATAACAATCCAACCAGTTCTTATGTGACGTTGTGGGAATGTCACCTTTTATATTTGCGATCTATAGTTCAATAGTCGACATAAATCCTATTGTCTATGCCAATCAACGCCTCCGTTGCGCTGATTGGTTGATTCCATCTGACATCTGTCAGATGTGACGTACGAACTGTCATCGGTGTTCGCTTAAATACGCGTGTAACGGCGCTCGCGTCCTTTTCCCTAACCTGAAAGCCGCGTGCTACCACGCGTCTTTCCGAACCCGCTGGGGTGAGTGTTCAGTGTTCTATTTGCTAACCGCTTTTTACTGCTTGTTTGTCAGTGTATTCTGTCTGCCGGGCTTGTGAGCTACCACGAGTCGCTGGCACGGAATGCAAGCCTAGTTTGCATTCCGATTTCTTGGACGCTGATTCCAGGTTCTTCTTCTTCTTCGTACTTGGCGTTTTTGGCGTTCTTCTTCTTCTTCGTTCTTGGCGTACTTGGCGTTTTTTCGCTAACTCCGTGCCTACTGCCCGCTTTGCTCCGCACCGCTTCCTGCCGGACTGCATCCGAGCCTGCGCCTGCCGCTGACCTGCGCACCGTGCCCGGCCACGTGGCAGCTGACTTCGCCGGCGAGCTGTCGCCGGGTTCCGCCACGTGCCGAAGACCCGGATCAGTGTCCAGTGAAGGCCAGTGACTCCTGTTGCATACCACCAGCAACAGTGCCGGGTGTAAACAGTGATGCGAATCTATTAAAGCCCGAACCACGTAATTACCCTGAGTTCTCATTTAACTACCTACCCCTACCTGCGGGCGGCCTAACCCGCCGCACTTATTCTTACCGTGCATGATATCAATCTGCATGATTAAATTTCTTGAAAAATCTTATATTATTTATTTGTTCTATTTTAATGATAACTTTGTTAAAACCATTTTTTTCTATACTAAATCGGGAACTTTGAATCGGAATTGACTATGCTACTATCTATCTAATTATAAAAGTTCCATTTGACATATCTCAAAATTGTGAAATAGGGATGATGTCAAATAAATCGGTTAGTACAATATCCGATTATTAACGAGATATCGATACTATTTGTTTGTATTTCTTAATCGATTACAGTTTATATTTTTAGTTTATATTATTTCGTTTTTTTTGAGCCCGAATCCGACAGCTAGGTTAAGTTAGGTACTTAGAGAGGTGTTGTTGTCTTTTAAGAATAAATAATTGAAATAATATACTGGATAATTGGTTTTAATCACTACAACTACTTAAGAAATCGTAGTCGTCTTCATCGTCATCATTAAAATTTATTACAATTTGATTGTCTATTAAATTGTCGACATGAATGTCCCTGTCGAAGTCGGCCATAATTATTTTCTTGGTTTTTTCCACCACTTTGACCCAAACGTTCTTTGTGACTTGGGCACATGCTTCCTTCAACAAACCTTCCATTTTTTTTTAAACCAAATGGCGGTTTTGTGTTATGCCTTGCGGCATATCCTTTAACTTGGGCCCAAATTAATTCAATGGGATTATATTGGCAGTGGTACGGAGGAAGTCTTATCACTTTATGGCCGTGTTCTCCTGCCAATTGGTCTATGGCATATATTGGATTTGCTGGTTTATGTTGCTTCACTAATTTTAGCAGTTCTGTTTTTAACAAACTCATATCAGCTTCCACTCCTTTTTGTTGCAGCCATGCTACTAAATCTGCTTTTTTGTTTGCTTGTGTTGGCGCTTTGTCAATTTGCACAGAATGGTAAGGGGCGTTGTCCATTATTATAGTGCTATTTGCAGGAATATTTTGTAATAGAATCTCGAACCAGTTCCGAAATCTTTCTGCATCCATTTCTTCGTGATAATCTTTGGAGGATTTTGAATGAAAAGCCAGTAAACTATTTTTTATGAAACCTTCAGCCGCTGACCCGGCATGACATATTATAAGGCGCCCACCTTTTCCTGTTGGTATCTTTGAGCAAGATGCTTCAGTATCATCTGTCCATGTCTGCGTGACCGTGTGGTTGGCATTTAACCATGTTTCGTCTAGGAAGATAATATTATCCCAGTTTATTATTTTTTTCACTTCTCGTAAAAATGTAACTCGCAGCAAAATTATGTCGTATCGCTCCATAATAATTTTTCGCTTGTTAACTTTTTTAAATCTGAAACCAATTTCTCTTATGATTGTTCTCAGTGACTCTATGCATCCATTGTACAAACCGGCATCTTGTAACGTTACTCGTAACTTTTCTAAAGTTGGGAATTCACCTCTAGTGTAAAAACCATATACATGGTTTCTAATTGCATGAGTATCAAATTGGTCAATACCTGTTACTGGTTTGTTGCGTTTCCGTTTTTTGGGTGAATGAAGTACGTTATTCTCAGTCCCCGAAGGCCCGTACTTTTCATTTACTATTTTTCCTACGGTATGTTTACCAATACCGAGAGCTTCAGCAACACGGTCCCGCACTTGTGTAATTGGCAGCAGAGGCCCACCGTTTTGAGACTCTCGCTCAAAATATTCATGTAATTTTATCACCAATTCGCGAGCACGGCTGTTTAAATTACGTCCTCTTTTAGACATTATAATCACTTGCGTAGTTCGGAGTCCAGTATAAAGATTGCCAAGGTAAACAAATATAGAGAGATCAGTCCAGAAAAACAAAAGCCAAGTCACAAATTAGATAAAACACTCAAACGGAGAAGTAAGCACACAGTCAGTTTCCACGATGGCGAGAGACTGCTTAATGTAAGTGTCAAGTATGTGAAGGGAGAGATGTCAGTGGTTTCCGTCAAATTTTATGATTAAATAAATAAATGGTAATTAAAATAGTCACGCTACTTTATTTTTTTAATTACAATATATTGATAAATAAATGAAAAATAATCTAGTCCTTACCATAATATAATTTAATTCAACTTCCAATATTTATATTTTTTTTATTATTTTTGCATTAAATAATATTCCGGAACATTTTCATAATTTCAGATGTTTAATTACTTGCAACACTGAATAAATAGGCGTACAAAATTTAAGTATTTTTGTGTAATATTGTATCTAGTTTATTCTTAGGTATTAAATAAGAAACTGTTTTTAATTTTCAATGGTGGTATAAATAAATTGGGATCGAATAAAATACGGTTAAACTACATTTTTATTTTTCTTTTCACTAATAATTCGTGCGCATTCCAAGCTGTCACAATTAGTACTAGATGTGGTATAGAAAAAGATGACGCATCACGATTTTTATCTACGTTTTTGAAGTACCATCGCTACATGTTTAAATGAATAATTATTGTTCTGTATCAGCCCACATACGCCCCACTGTAGGACACGGGCCTACTCTACAATCGAGGATACGATTGAGAGTGGTTAGGCCATATAGTCCACCACGCTGGCCTAGTGCGGGTTGGTGGACTTACATACCATAAAAATTCTTATAAATCGCTATGGTATGCAGGTTTCCTCACGATGTTTTCCTTCACCGTTTTAGTGCGTGGTGACTGATTATCAATACACACATGACTTCGAAAAGTCAGAGGTCTGCCCTGAGATTCGAACCCGCGACCACCGTGAACATGTGGGCAGCCGCGTCTCAGCAGTCCGTTTACCAACAGGCCACCACATACACAAAATTATTGTTAAATTATTAAATTGTTAAATTATTGCCTTTTATTAAAATTATTATTACATTATTTACTGATGGTTGTTCGGTGATAGTATGCTTGTTATTAGCTGATAATTCAGTACTTTTTAAAATTAGAAAACAACTGGATTAAAATTGCTCGATTATTTCTATATTTTTACCGATTATGCGTATACAAATCCGTTTGCATAGTCTCAACTCTACACATGGAAGACCTAACGACGTGACTTTGTAATGACGTCTAGTAAAAAAGTATGTTGTTTAAAATGGTTGTTTTGCTTTATTTAAAGGATTTATATTTAAATTTAGTTATTATGGATTGTAAATCCTGTAATAAAATAAGAATAGCTTCATAATTCCATGGTTTTACGGAAAGTTTTATTGAAATTGTGTGAGTTACGTCTTCACAAAGTTATTTATGATAAAAGTATGAAATGTCAAATGAGATTTCTTGAATTAGAAATACTATAGTCCCATAGTATTCACCAAAAAATAACTTAAACCAATGCCAATTCATTTCAGTTTTCGATGGAACGATTATGCAAGTGATGAACAGTTTTCTTTTCTTTTTTTCAGAAAAACAACCAGTGGCGAACCCTTGTAGAAGATGCTCAACAAAGGAACATGTACTATACCTTCCCCAACCACTTATGTAAACCTATATCTCCGAATCAACCACCCACAGACAATATACTCAAAAATATATTTGTTGATTACAAAGAAAACGATTAAAAAGTAAAAACTGTTATCTTACTTCTTAAGAACTGATTAACGATCTAAGTATAATTGTAAAGTGTAAGCAACATCAGGTTGTTAAGTTGTTTAGCACAGTAAAACTGTATAAATGTGATTTATTACACAAAAATGTTAGCCGTTATGTATGATCTGTACAAGTGAGTGACGGGATGTAAACACGGCCGGCGGGTGGTTGCAAATGACGGTCACACAATCGGCGCTATACTTTCAATTATTTCCAATTAATATTAGTTTACCTCAACCAAGGGCGGATCCAGCTTTTACGCCAGGGGGGTCACATTATAGTTCATGTCAGATTTTACGCTAGGGAGGTCATATAGGTTATGTCAGAACACAGGGTCCGATTTCAATACTCCAATTCGTAATAATGACTTTTTGAAGTTTGTTATAGGCGTGATTTGTGAACACACACATATTAATTAAATGTGCGTATAAATCTTATCAAGAAGATAATTAATAAATGTTGTCAATCTGGGGCAAGCCCGGGAGGGGGCGGTCATGACCCCCATGACCTCCCCCCTGGATCCGCCCCTGACCTCAACCATTAAATAAAAGCTGATGTGGCCGAAACTGTCAGTGTTTGAAATAAAATCTCGCAAAAATCGACACACGATCACGCACCAGCATCCGCTATTGTAAATTTCAAACATATTATTTAAGAATTTTCATGAAGCGTTGTACTATATGTAAAACTACAGACATCTAAATCCGCTTTTAAGGCGGTAACATGCTGTAGAAACCATAGATGTAGTATAGAACATAGATCGGCAATGTGTCATTTTGAGCGCGACCAAAACTGATTTACGATTGTGTGCGTGAAGTTTACATGTGTGCTTGACATATAGTGGTGTACCATGCACTTTCGATACTATCATATCGATATCGATATAGCTGTCGGCCTGTAGTTGTGAAATAAAATGTTATGGATATACCGGGTATCTCAAGACTGCTACCGAAAACGAAGCCGGGTGGTAGTTTTAGTGGCTACAAACACAATGCAATTAAAATTTTCGCATAGAAACGCGACAATTATTTTTTATGATTTTTTAAATATCGTCATTTTTGGGTGGTAAATCCATAGTTTTTGCTAAAATAATAATTTAAACTCTCTTATATCTTAGAGTATTTATAAATTAAAGGGTATACACTATTATTTTAGGAAAAAATGTATTTACCACCAAAATATGGCAATAGGAAAAAAAATACAAAAAAAAAATTGTCGCTTTTTTTTGCAACTTTTTCTGTTGCATTGTGTCTGAAGTCGCTTAAACTACCACCCGGCTTCGTTTTCGGTAGCAGTCTTGATATACCCTGTATGCGACATTTTATTATATAATAACAGAAACTTATTGGTGTGTTTATTTCAATACAGATTGATAAACACACAAATAAATAAAGATAAATTGTCATATTATTTGAAAACATTTTGTTTGAGATGTTTTGTATGGGTCTTTATGTTCACCTGAACAAAATTATTTTTTTCATTGTGATGTATACATAGTACATACACCTAATTAAACTGAGAACAAAAAACACTTTTATAAAATAAGACTATAATTTACAAAGTTTTAGCGTTTTCGGTTTATTTTATTCATTTTTAATTTCCCGTCGTGAAGTTTCGATTACTTTACAGCTTTCGTAGTCACAAGGTGGACTCAGTCTGCAACAAAATCCGTGATTATTAGTTTTTTTCAATGAACATTCGCGTAAGTCTAAAAAACTCATTTTTACGATATGTATACTAGAGTTAAAACAATATGCTTATTTAAGTCAATTAATTGACTTGTAACACATTGGGAAGTGTTGGATGCAGGCAGCTTACAACAAACTGATGTAGACATTCTTGTGGAAGGCCTATGTTCATTAGTCGCATTCCTGTGGCTGAAGAAAGAGAAAGTTTAATAAACTATGTAGCTTTTCTCGATCACGTCACCTAAACTAATGTTTTTCCTATGAGAATTATAGATTTTAAACCTATACCTAATGTTATGATAAATGAATAATGTTGCTTCAAGGTTTGGACGATGATACTGTGCATAGAAGTATCGCATATTTTATAATAATATCGAATATGTTCTTGTTTTACTATTATAAATTGACAGCCTCTCGGCAGAGATTGAAACAGGTTTTTAATTCATAAATTACACACATGAAGTGTTATAATAATTATTCCATAAATATAAAAAAAATGAGAAAATGTAAAGTAATAAGTAATATTGTAGAATAAATACTATAATAATGGCCGGGATAACGCCAGGTAGAAGAAGAAGAAGAATGTACACTATCAGAACATACTATAGCTCCATAAAAATGTAAGGAAACATGTGTTGTCATCGACTATTTTATCGACAACCTTTTATTGATCGAACCTGTCAGTCAATCCCTAGCAACTTTTGGTTGAAATTATTGTAAATTCACGTATTTGATATTATTTTTTATACGCAATGGATGCTTTCAGCGTATTTATACCGGGTATCTCAAGACTGCTACCGAAAACGAAGCCGGGTGGTAGTTTTAGTGGCTACAAACACAATGCAATTAAAAATTTCGCAAAGAAACGCGACAAATTTTTTTTATGATTTTTTAAATATCGTCATTTTTGGATGGTAAATCCATAGTTTTTGCGAAAATAATAATTTAAACTCTTTTATACCTTAGAGTATTTATAAATAAAAGGGTATATACTATTATTTTAGGAAAAAATGTATTTACCACCCAAATATGGCCATAGGAAAAAAATAACAAAAAAAAAATTGTCGCTTTTTTTTGAAACTTTTTCTGTTGCATTGTGTCTGAAGTCGCTTAAACTACCACCCGGCTTCGTTTTCGGTAGCAGTCTTGATATACCCTGTATAATGAAATACTATAATCTTTTCTACCGATATGTATACACAGATTTCCATTTAATTCTATAATATCGTCACAAAATAGTATTGTGCAAAAGTGGCCGGTACCTGTGAAAACTTTAATTATTTCGGATTTTTACGCCTGCATGAACCACACCTTGGCACTGCACAATGCACTATAATAAACTACGTTTAATAAATATAACCAAGTACTGTAAAATTAAATAAATTATGAAAATAAGCGTATTTTGTTGCTCGCTTAGTTTGACATATTTTGACTCTGGGTCACTGCAGGCTACTTCTGTGTAAAGCAGAAAACATATTGTAGGTTTTTGTCTTACGCATAGAGTAAAGAAGGGGCCATAAATACTAGAGCAACGCGTCTTACAGCGATCTGAACAATAGATTCTTTTGTTGTGTGCACACTGTCGGTCGAAATTCGAGGGCATGACCTTCAAAAACAAAAAACGTCTGAGACATACAGCGCAACTAACATAAATTGACAAGTGGTGAAATTAGGAACTAGAAATGAAAGTAAAAAATATCTTCAAGGCTTTCATTAAAATATTCTTTCATAATTTATACAATGTACATTTATACTAGTAGTCCAATAGTAGTAATGATAATAATGTCCAATGTAATTAAATTTGAAGAGAGAAAAAAATAATGGTTTCTCCGTGCACCACAGCGCTTTTGAGCGATTTGCGATTGTGGACAAACTTGAGTTTACACAACAATAGGTTTTGTAAATATGGCTACCAGCTTTTTAAGCCAAACTAATATAACATTTCGTACAAGGTATAATTTTTTTTATTCAATCTGCATACAAATTAAAATTGTTGAATACAATTTGGACATTTCTAATTATTTACATGAGTTGTGGCTGGGAATCTAACTTGACTTAATAGAAATAAACACCGCAGTTCTTTGACCAGTTGTTTGTAAATACTAGACTGGACGTAATTGACAGCCTCCGTGACGCAGTTGGTTAGACGCCGCCTGTGAAACGAGAGGCCACGGGTTCGATCCCCGCACCGAGACAAATGTTTGTGAGGCCCACAAGTATTTGTCTCGGGTCTGGATGTTTGTGAGACCGAAAAGTCTCTCGCAGTTCCAGATCAGTTAAGTGTTGACACAACACTTAATTGATCTTAATGTGGGGTCAGGACTATGTATGTGATTGTTGAGTGTATTTATTTATTTAACTATCAGTAATTAGCCAAAAGTTCGTCTGTGCGTTCATTTAAAAAATGGAAGAAAAACGATTAGAGTATGTGCGTAATAGAGAAATTATTTATAATGTTAAAAGTAAAGAATACAAATATGCTTACTTAAAGTAAGAAGTATGGGAACAAATAGTCAGTATCTATTTGTACTAAAGATAATAAAGTATCATACTAAAGATAACGGAGTAATTTTTTATACAATCAAATATTAAGTTATTGATGTTAAAATTTCAAAATACACGCGCTGTTTTAGGAATTATAATAGGAAAAAGTTAACCTTGTTATTTGTCTTCAGGTAGTCTCTTTTTTGTTTTCTTTTAAAATGACACTGGTAGTAGAAATATATAAAAAAAAGACAACAAGAACAAGACGTGTGCTCGAAACACGATCTTGCCTACTTTGGAATTCACACATTTTATACATAAATATCTCTAATATGTGTACACGGCATTGTTGCTTAACATTTTTCCACAGTAAATTTATTCTCAATATGTAATCTATGTTTGTGTACAGAATTTAATCAATCACAGTATTATACAGGGTATATCAAGACTGCTACCGAAAACGAAGCCGGGTGGCAGTTTAAGCGACTTCAGACACAATGCAACAGAAAAAGTTGAAAAAAAAAGCGACAATTTTTTTTCTGTTATTTTTTTCCTATGGCCATATTTGGGTGGTAAATACATTTTTTCCTAAAATAATAGTTTATACCCTTTTATTTATAAATACTCTAAGGTATAAAAGAGTTTAAATTATTATTTTAGCAAAAACTATGGATTTACCACCCAAAAATGACGATATTTAAAAAATCATAAAAAATAATTGTCGCGTTTCTTTGCGAAATTTTTGATTGCATTGTGTTTGTAGTCACTAAAACTACCACCCGGCTTCGTTTTCGGTAGCAGTCTTGAGATACCCGGTATAATTGATTGATGTGTGATTTAATGTTAATTGAATCATTGTTTTTGACAATAAAACAGTTGCAAACTCGAATGTGATAGTACCACAGGTTATCACAGATAAGAACTGTTTATAATAAGCGCCAACTAGGATTGATTTCATTTAATAAAATATATTATTTATTTGTTTATATAGAGATGAGATAAAGAGTACATAAAAATCGACTCTTCCATCCCTAAAAGCTTAGTCATTGGCAGACGAGAAAACCGTCCTTTGTCAATGAAATTAAAAAAATAAAAACGTACGTGGGCCCTCTGACGACCCATACGAACCATGTAAGATGTGCTCTTTACCATAGTTTTGTACTCTTTACTCTATGCGTAAGACAAAAACCTACAATGTGTTTTCAGCTTTAAGCTCAAAACACACTAGTATTTACAAACAACTGGTCAAAGAACTGCGGTGTTTATTTCTGTTAAGTCATGTTAGATTACCAGCAACACCTCATGTAAATAATTAGAAATGTCCAAATTGTATTCAAAATTTTTAAATTGTATGCAGATTGAATGAAGCAAATTATGCCTTGTATGTATTATAAATTCTAATTTAATTGTAAGTTTTAAGAAATGTCATATTAGTTTGGCTTAAAAAGCTGGTAGCCATATTTACAAAACCTATTTTTATGTAAACTCAAGTTTGTCCACAATCGCAAATCGCTCAAAAGCGCTGTGGTGCACGGAGAAATTGTTATTTTTTTCTCTCTTCAAATTTCATTACATTGGACATTATCATTACTACTATTGGACTACTAGTATAAATGTACATTGTATAAATTATGAAAGAATATTTTAATGAAAGCGTTGTAGATATTTTTTACTTTCATTTCTAGTTCCTAATTTCACCACTTGTCAATTTATGTTAGTTGCGCTGTATGTCTCAATCGTTTTTTGTTTTTGAAGGTCATGCCCTCGAATTTCGACCGACAGTGTGCACACAACAAAAGAATCTATTGTTCAGATCGCTGTAAGACGCGTTGCTCTAGTATTTATGGCCGCTTCTTTACTCTATGCGTAAGACAAAAACCTACAGTTTGTTTTCAGCATAAAGCTCAAAACACACTGTAGGTTTTTGTCTTACGCATAGAGTAAAGAGCGGTAAGTACGGGGCCAACTGACCAATCAGGACAATGGAACGTACAGGGTTCTTTCTATGTAGTCTGTGGTCACGTCTTAAGCTTATGACCTATAATGTGCACACAACAAAAGAATCCATTGTTCAGATCGCTGTAAGACGCGTTGCTCTAGTATTTATGGCCGCTTCTTTACTCTATGCGTAAGACGAAAACCTACAATGTGTTTTGAGCTTAAACGTATGGTCGCATCATGCATCTCGCTTTAACATATGAGTTAAATTATTCTATCTCTTTCACATTGCCGATCTATGTTTTATACTAAATCTATGGTAGAAACACGACAAAACGCATGTTAGTCATATCAGATTGTAGTATCTTCTATGGCTAGAACTGCACTACGAACATGCCACGCAACGTAGCATCGCATGTTTGTAGTATCGTTCTGGTAATACGAAACTGTACGATTGGTTACACCCCCCAATCTGTTAGCCCGGAAACAAACTACTGAAACGCCACGCGATTCGTGATGAGTCAAATGAAATAGCACTGTTAATTAACAGAACCACACTACGAATACGCAATGCTATGTTACGTGGTGTGTTCGTAATGCTGTTCTGGGACGGTTCTCAAATGGTAGTATTTCGTAAGTCGCGTCGTTTTCATAGCGTGTGTTGTGCTTTACGCGTTATTACACAAACATCCTCACTAGACAAGATCGTCTTTTTATGTGTTATCAAAAAATTGCCATTGTGGCGCGTTGTGAATTCGTAGGTATTGACTGCTGATCGCAATACGTGGCAGTCCATTAGATCGGTCTGTCCATTGCGCGGTTTCATACATGCGCGAAATATTCCCCCAAGGCTGCTTCTTGGACCATAGGCCGCGCTCTCTAACACCAAATCTTCGCATTTAAGTTTATGTTATTAGCTGTCTATTGACTTGTTGAATGTTCACGTAACATAGTAACGTTACTCTAATGTTACCAAAATTATAAGTGTACTTATGTTAAAATTGAGATTGCTTAATGCATTTCAATTAAACTAAACGAACGTGCTGTTATGCATGTTATATGTACTATTGAAAAAGTTTTATGTGATAATGTATCTACTATATACTGCCATATTCTTAAAAATGTTAGATGTAACCGCTAACCTGTACTATGTAATATATAAGTACCAATACTTGTAGCATTATTTTGCTTAATTGCCAAATTTGAATACAGAAGATATAAAATAAACCTCCAATTTTCAAATATCGAATTAAATAGGTTGATGGCCGAATACTGGAACGCCATTCAAATAATAAGTTGCTCTTAACAGCGCACGGCTCACTTACCCAGTACATTTAATCGGGATTAACGTAGTTAAGTGCAACTTATTTTTAAGTTGCGTTCCAGTATTCGGGCGTGAGTCACACAAAACAATCGTTGGAACTAAATGAAATATCTGCATACGTTATGTTGGGATCAAGGTAATAACTATTGAAATTAAAAGATGCGCCCTTGACAGTTGACTACCTACACAATAAAATGTATACAATTATAAAGGAAAAATATTTTTTCAAAAAAATATCATTGCTCTTTATGTCAAAATTTCTTTTTCACCGTTTATAAACTGAAAACCTCAAATTATTGCTGTGGGACTTTCAAATATATAACTATTATTTATTTATAATATTTTAGTAAGTAGGAAGAAAGACAGTACGTGCGTTTTAGGGAATATTTACTAATCGCATTTTAAATTACAGGCAGAATAAAACAAAATATGAGAGGTATGTAAACATTGTTTCTTTTTACTTACAAATACACCGCTGCATTGACTTCTCTTTACCAAATTCAATTATATTAATGCAGTAATCAAGGTACTACTGCTACATATCATGTACTACATAAAAACAACTTTTTAACTATTCATACAAGTAAATTAACACATTCTTTTATTTCTCTTAGCTCTGACAGGTAAATAAGCAATATAAACATAGTTTTAAATGCATATTGCTAATTGAATTTGATTATATTTTATTAAGCTTTATAGTTTGAAATACAATGAAAATACTTTTTATTTAAGAAAACTGCATTATATTTGCCATTCACGGGGTTAATTGGCACATTCCTATTCGCACGGGATATACCTTGCTGAATACGATTACCTAGTTCCCTAGGTAAGGTAGGTAAGGTTAGGTTAAATGTGAGAACTTTCAACTTTATTTCTTAACCGATTTATTTCCCAAACTCGTGTTAAACTCGTGTCGACATAAATATTTATCTCGCTTATTAACACAAATCACGCATTCATTCACAATATGTCGCTCAAAAAATGAAAGCATGCCATAATAAATATTGCCAAAACAAAGGCATAAAGGTGTTGCCGTACACATACATAAAATTATACATAACACGATATTTATTTATTGTTATGTCCTATAACAAACTCCTACTTAGTCTGACGTATAAAAAAATAACAATTGATGGCGAACAAGGTGGCAAAATATTTATAACACCAACATAGGCGGTCTCGTAACACTATTTGCAATAAAATGTTTAAAAGAAATACCCGAATAGTGCGCTCAAGATAATTCTCCTACCGAGTATGAGTACTTCCCTCAGTTTAATTATAAAAAGAGCAATTTGACGTAAAGGTAAACAAGCACACATTTCGCCAAACCGCACTGGTTTGGCCAGTGTGATGATTAATGCAAGTGTATGGTGATTGGTGATACAGGAGATTATCAAAATGCGATGCGGCTAGCACTAGTACGCCTTTACCTTTACACTCCACTTATACTAGTAATGTGCCAGTTCTATTTGCGACCTACATTAAAACTAAACAACACACTAACTACACCCTAACTTATGTATAACTTTCTAGTGCGTGGTGATGTCTATAAACTTTTTGGCAGCTCATTCGACACCAATTACATGTTTAATACCACCTTTAGGATTTTTTACAGTTTACACGAAACCGTCGAATATAAACTATCAATTCTCCGAAGATGGTATAAGCAACCTGCATAAATATTTCAGTCTATTTGTTATTTTTTACATTTATTCCAGAATTATCTACACAGAGTAGTCTGTAAACAAAATCTTCGATTGCTACTAAAATAAATAGAAAAAGAGGTAAGTAGTTATGTCTATTTAATAACATTTATAATAAGAAAATATTGAGGCAGAACAATCGACCATTATGTGGCAAGTTCTGTCTAAAAACTTTTTTTTTACTAAGATAGCATCTCCCTCTCACAATTGTACTATAATACAAATCGTGTCGCTGTGAGCAGGTGGCAGCTATTCCGGACAACTATTCAACAGAGGCGATGCATAACCCAACATCTGGAGTAACTCAAGCATTTTTAATAATGCTTTATAGGAACATTTCGAATTTAAATAAAAATAAATAGAAATTTATTCAAACGTCGATCATACAATTATTTAATTTATTTGTTGTTTATGTTTGGAACGATTAAAAAAACCAAATGTCACTATTATATCTCACAAGATAAGTCAGTCTAAACCATTTAGGACGATTACCATTATTAGGCAGAACATGCCACAACAAAAATAAAATAGAGTAACTAATTCTGGTACACAAGAACCACATATTATGTTTTCTTAACAATATTATAAAGGCGTACGCTGGCAGTAAGTGGTAATGAGTTCTTCTGAATGAAGTCGTCTGCCTGGAGACACGTTGCGTAATACTCATGTTGAACGATCACTCGGCAGACCGGCGCGACAGCAGACAATAATGCTCTTTTATAATGTTAAATGTGTTTAACTATTAGGGAGTTTTTACAATGCTAAACTACAAATTAAGTCCATATACTATCTATATACACAATGGAGAGGACACTGTAAAGCCGCCGTCAATGGTGCCGCGGGTAGTGATGACCACTACTGTACCTGAAATACGATAATTTTATGTCAATAACAATGAACAACCTAGGTCCATTAAAATAACCAAACGAATTAATAACCAAATTTAAAAAATAAAAAATAAATATTTTCATTCAATGTGTATCATTCGCATTAACATAAGAAACTATTAAATGAGTACCTGTTAAATCGTTTGTACTTGTTGTTGTGATGTTTGTTGAAGTGGTGTGGCCGCCTTTCTCCTCGGTATTTGAAATTTGTCCCCCAATGGATTTTATTCTGTTTTTCCTTTAACACATAAACTTTACATAAACCTACCATACTATCTAACATTCTAACTTTAAAAAAGGTTTATCATACATTTTTAATAAGTTACTACTTAAATAACTTACAATTATGAACTTAAGATATAGCAAATTATCACGCACGACAATCCTTATCTACGATTGATTATTTTGTATGCAGTTAAAAATAGTAAAATGAGTCAGTATATACCTGGAAGGGATTGTATCCATTTCTGTTATTAAACCTATTATAATTATGAAATTTCTTTAGTTTCTTGGTGCGGCCGCGGTCCATGTCGTCGATGGCTTCATGTGCCCGCTTGCGCTCCTCCCGCCTCTCCTCGAACACCTGACATATCCGTATTTTCAATTAACAAAATGGTGTCGACTATCTTTAAATCATATACTTTGTCCTATGTAGTTAAGCTCGTTTACTTTTTAATTATTAAACTTCAGTACACGTTACGTTATCAGTAAATCAAGAAAATTATGAAAACCATAGTCTAGCATATTTTGTCAATTTGCTATTTTTCAGATTTTTTTACCTCGGGGCTCAAATTATTGAGTATTCGAGTGTGTGCACAATACGGTGACGCCACAAGCGGCTCGAAGGCGCAGAGAGACAAACGTGAGCGGGTGTAGCCGCGTACCTGTCGCGACAGCGCGCTGTGGTTGCCGCTCCAGCTGGCCACGGCCGCGCCGTACCCGCGGTGCGACGCGACCTGCAGCGCGCGCGCCACCTCGCCGGGCGCGGCGGGCGCGGCGGCGGCGGGCGCGGGGGGCGCGGGGGGCGCGGGGGGCGCGGCGGCGGCGGGGGGCGCGCCCGCCTCGCTGCGGTCGCTGAGCGGGGACATGCTGCTCACGCTCGTGTTGGGACTCTGCGATGTCTCTTCTTGCCGCTCTTTCTCTTCCTTCTCTTTCAACCTGCAATGTGGATTGCGTGAAATTTTTGAGGGTGCCCTCGGTGTGACTGCGAATCGGGACTGACCGGTGAACTACTCACTTTTTATTAGTGTCGCCGTTGAGACTGGGACTGAGCAGCGGCGCGTTCTTCTCGTTCGAGACGGTCCACGCGTGGTGCATGCTCTTGGTGGTGACGACGAGTCCCTGCGGTGACTCGCAACGGCTCGGTTTGGATTTCCGGAATTCGTCTCTCTGAAGCGGCCTCTTGGCGACGTCGTCGCCCGGCCTCTCGCTCCGTTCGTCCCCGCTGGACTCGGAATCGTAAGGGACCAATCTGGAACTCGAACAGGCGTTCCTGACGCAATAATTTGACGAATCGTTTTTATTCATTTGCTCCTCTAATTTTTCTAATGGTGACTTTGAAGGTTTCACTAATTTACTTACAGATGCCGACTTATCGAGCATCTTTGTGTTAGTGATTGTCAATCTGAGATCGGATTCACTTTTTGACAATTTCTGCTTGCCATTAGGCTCCTCAGTGCTGTGCTTTTTTATCACAAAGCTGATTTTCTTATCTTCTTCAAACCTTAATGCTTTTTCAACCCCATGTAAATTCTTTGGTGGTTGAACTATTTTTTCAACCTCGCCATTTTGTTTCACAACCCATGGTTCCGAGTTGGCGTTACACAAGTCTGTTGACTTACTTAGAGTACTATTTAAAATTATAGGTTTAATTTCAGATTTAGGTGCTTCAGTTGAAGTGCTGTTGACGAAACCTGGTTTCCTCTCATCATGTCTGTAAAATGTTAGTTTAAGGGGGCTTTTTTCTCTATTGAGTATGTTATCTGGGAGCTGAGGCCCATACACAGCACTTGAAGAAGATGGAGCAGACACAGTTGGTTCCTCAGTGGAATTATCTTTCTCATAAAACATTATGTAGGCATTTGTACCCAACACAGCCGACAAAGGAAGTGGCCTAACACAACTGTCATCAAATTGATAATAGTTTCCATTTGATGCCTGGCCTATTGCTGTATAGTGTCCACAGTTTTGAGATGGGCCAAGGTGAGTAACTAAACTTACAAGTTTGTACGACTGAAACAAAAACAATATTGGCTATGATTAATTATAATAACAACTGACAAGGAAATTTACTTTCCTGAATTCACATTTGTAAAAATCACTTATTGTTCTGATACACAATACAAACTGCACATTTTTCAGTAATATCAACAATTTTACTACACATTCCCTATTTCTCTTACTTTATTATCTATACATCTATACATATAAATAAAATTGAAGTGTCTGTTTTAAAAGTGTAATTAAAAAAAATATTCAACTACATATACACGATACCTGTGCCGAAAATGATATTTTTAAAATTTTTGTCTGTCTGTCTCTCTGTCTGTCTGTTTGTTCCGGCTAATCTCTGAAATGGCTGGACCGATTTTGACGGGACTTTTTTTGTCAGGTAGCTGATATAACAAGGAGTAACTTAGGCTACATTTATTATAGAAAAAATCTTTAATTTTAGAAAAATAAGTAGTACAGTCCAGTACCGCGCGCAGCTCACGCGCATGCCACCACTGGGCCGTCACGTCAGGCGCCTCCCACCAGTTCTCCCACCAACGAATCAATATCACATTTACAAAATATTGTATATAAAGAAATTTTTCAATAAAGCTAATACAAAAAACTGAAAATAAATGTGTAACGGGAGTTTACCGCCGCTCGCTAAGAGATGGCGCCACCGTAGAATTGATCGCATTATGGTTTCGTTACAAAGGTTGATAATTCAAATAAAAATGGAAAAACAAAAAAAAAAACTAAATAAACTAATTAACTTTTTTGTTAAATTCCACGCGGACGAAGTCGCGGGCACAGCTAGTTTGTATATAAAAAACATCACAAAAGTCACATCACTTACCAGTTGCTGATGAGTGTTTTTATGGAATAAATATTTGTTAAGGGATATCTTCTTACGGAACTGCACATGTTTAGAGAGTTTACCACCGGCCAGTGAAAACCTCTTCAATGCAATACATAGTACCATTGGTGCACGCTCCACAAAGAATTGTTTTGTTGCTGAAACCTGAAAATATCAATTGATCAGCATTCCATATTAACAACATTATTTCATGATAATCTCATTGCTAATAAAATTTGAAACAATTTCATCTCAATTATTTAAATATTGTGGACATAAGACTCAAGAGATGAGAGAGAGATCTTTATGGCAATCCATGGGGGAGGCATATGTTAAGCAGTGGACTTTGTGTGGCTCAAGAGAGAGAGAGGAATAAGTTTAATTGATGTTGTACCTTTTTGTTACATGCTTCACATTTATATCCCAAATCTTCCAACCTCTCCCGAGAAAAGAATGAATCCAAGGCTTCATCCAAAGTAGAATGTTTCCTAATATCCAGTAATAAATCCTGTTCAATATAATGAGGTATATTATAACACAATTGCACTTATCTCATAATACAAAAATTCATAACCAAAGACCTATTCTCAAAGTAAATATATGATATTTATTCAAGATTCCCTTGTAGTTATAAAGAAGTACATGAAAAAAAAATGTAAGCTTGTCTATCCCAATTATTGGACTTTTAAAAATTTACCTGGAAATGTTGGTAAGTTGTAGACAAATGTTGGCATGAAAGGCACCTAACAGTGGATCTTAAATAACCACCCAAAATTTGATTGAGAGGAGTTGTCTCCTTGCTGTACTGGTCCAACTTATCAGAATTAAGGAACCGGAGCAAATAGCACTTTTCCATCGCCTCAACAAGGTACCTTTAAGTAAACAGATACACAAATGATATGTATGTGTAAGTGTGAATACAATACTTATCAATTCAGGACAAATAATATGTTAAAGAATTATGTGAATTGCATTAATTATTGCAGAATATTTCATAGTCTTTAATTGAAATTTAAATAAGGTTTCACTGTAGATTATGTTTTATAAAAAATATAGTGATCTACTGAAAAAGCTTTTGTATGGGAATTAATATTGCAAATTTGTATACCAATAACTAAATTAATTACCTTAGAAATTCATGGGCATCTTCTTGGCGACCGGGTGTGAGATGTCTACAAATGAGCCGCAGCTTGGAATACACCTGCCATGGCTTAATAGGTGCTCCACCACTTTTTTGTGTAGCCATCAATGTGGCCCTCATTCCGCATATGACACATGCTTCTGTAACATTAATTAACACTATATAGCTTCAAATTAAACTTATTATTTTGTAATATACTTAGTACATAAAGTTTTGCTGTTACTTTGAATAACCACAATACCATTCCAGTTTTTTAATAACAACTTAACTTTAACAACAACTGAAATTGTACGACAGCAGACTTTGTCCATTTTTATAGTAAAGAAAGAACATAATCATATATTTCAATAAGTTTTAATAATGAGTGCTCTCTTCTTTGCTCAGTGCTAAAATATTTACAATCATGTCAGCCTTAGAGATCAGCAACCTGTTAACACACACACACACAAGTTGGCACAGAGAAGATTACCACCTTCCTGTTTAAAAAAAGTATGTATGAAATCATTACTTTCATTATGGAACTTTTCCTTACCCTGTTGGTTACATTTATCAACATGTGTAGATTCAGAAACAAGCCAATTTGCAAAAGCGGGCACATGGTACAATGCTTGTAATGTGGAGTTCAAGTAGCATGTGTTGCCCACATTCTGCATGCCAGCACCTGCAGCCCATGGGCACTGCCATCCTGTGTGCACTTTTTCCACAGGGAACAGCACACGCTTAGGCTTAGGCAGTCCATCACTGTTTTTACTGGATTCTGAAAAAGTATGTGGATGAAATTATGTGTTTAATAAATAACATATAATGCTAAAATATGCATGAGCAGTGTAAAATTTAATATAAAAATGTCACACATGAGGAAAGTGGTTAAATGTATCTAGAATTGCATCAATTAAAAGATTTCAAATAATTTAATATAGCTCATCACAACATGCACACTGTTTTCTCGTCACGCTTGCAACATTATTGACAACTAATCAGAAAATATAACCTCTAAATTGATCTTATCGCATTCGAAGATAACAAACAGCTCGCGATTTACGATACATTATTAATTTAATGAATTCAACACTTACCCGTGCCCTGATTACCAGAAACGCCTTCTTTTTTAAAAATTTTACTATCGTGCACTGGTTTTTTAGGTCGTATAACCACGTACTTTGACTTGAGTACGTCGAGAACAGTGCCTTGGAAATCGCCAGACTCTTCAAACTCAATCTTAGACAATAGTACACTCTTAGCTGATGAGTATAATCTTCCATCTAGCATAGAAGAGCTCTGAGACTCATCTGGAGTCAGTGATAAACGTAATGCGCTTGTTACTGGGTCGCAAATGGAAGCGGGCATTTTACCTCCAAAACTGCACTATCACCTTATCAAATCACAATACACTCATTTTGCCTTTGTGTAATCTATATACAAACAACGTATGAAAATATTAATAAATTCCTTTTGAATCGCGTGTAATTTAGAAAATAATCAAAAAATCAGAAAACGCAACCACAGACTAAGGAGTAACGCAACTATATAACGACTAACGAGCAGGCTGCAGGATGGAGCAGGACGTACATGACCAGTGGCCCAGAGTTGCCAGCTTTATCCACATAGCAAATGCACAGACTAACAAAAAAAACTTTATCAGGGGGGTTAGGTACTCTATAAAAACGATACGAACCTCGAATGCTCGAAATTCAGAACAATGAATAACATAGAATGAGCGTGACACATACTCATATACTTATCCTGTTTTTTCCAATGAGCCAATATATGGGAGAGAATGAGACAAATAATATGTGCAAAGGACGGCTCATGTTCACTGATGAAACGTCAAATTGCTATGTTGGGTATGATTACGCCGCTGCAATCCATCCAAGGCATCGAGCAGATATTGGGCGGATCCATCCCAGAGGTACGAGCAGTACTCCATACCCGGCCGGACCTGCGCTTTATATAAGCGACAAAGCTGACCGGGCGTGAAAAACCGACGCACCCTGTTCAGGACTCCAACCCTGCGTGATGTGGCAGTTATTACGCCCTCGATGTGATTCCTTGGATTGAGATCACAGCGGATATCCACACCAAGGATACTTCGGTCATTCAGCATTGAGAGGGGAGCACCCTGAAGAATGGGGAGGGTAGAGAACGGGGATTTTTTGCACGTGAACGCACACACCTGGGTTTTCTTGGCATTGAACTCAACCATATTCCTGGAACCCCATGTAGAAATGAGATCCAAGGTCCGGTTAAGCTCAATGACAAGATCTTCACGTCCCTTTACAGCTTCGACTCGGCAACTCGGAGGCCCAAAGTGGTATCGCCCATGAACCGTGCTGTCATCTGCATAGCAATGAATGTTGCCATGCGACAACATGTCATTGATATGCAGAATAAACAAGGTGGGCGACAGCACCGAGCCCTGAGGAACTCCGGCATTAACCGACATGAGCGCCGAAGCGTGTCCGTCAACGACTACAAGTATTCTACGCCCATGCAGAAAGCCGGAAATCCACGAACACAGGTTGCCGGGTAGACCGTATGCCGGAAGTTTGGAAAGAAGACCACGGTGCTAGACCCTATCAAACGCCTTGGCAATGTCGAGGCTCACAGCAAGAGCCTCGCCACGCCGGTCAATCGCCTCACCCCAGCGATGCAGGACAAACGCTAGAAGATCACCCGTCGATCGATCGATATTGACGGAATCCGTATTGTCGGTCACTGATCAACGAGTGATCCTCCAGGTAGCGGACCAATTGAGCGTTTATGATCCGCTCCATGACCTTACACATCACTGAGGTGATAGCGATAATGGCGATAATTGGTAGGGTCAGACCAATCACCCTTTTTGGGGATCGGTTGCACATTGGCCTCCCTCCAAGATTCCGGCACAACACCTGTGCGGTAGGACGCTCGGTAGAGGTGAGTCAGTGCAGGAGACAACTCGGCTGCACAAACCCTTAAAACCACCGCTGGTATCCCATCCGGACCACTGGCTCTCCGCACATCGAGAGACCGTAACTCACGCCGCACATCACACTGCCTGATGCGAATATCCGCCATTGAAAAACCACACTCAGGCAGTGTGGGCAGCGTCTGGGAACCACGGTCTTGGAGGCGGGAATTAGCCGCAAAGAGATTTGCCAGCAAGGCAGCTTCCCTTGCGGCTTGTGGGCCAGCGACCCTTCTGGGTACCTCAGCGGTGGCAATGCTGGACGCCAGAAGTTAGATTGAACGGCCCTGGCCAAACTCCAATAAGCACGACTGCTAGTTGGGTGATCGGCTAACGCACGCCCAATCCTGCTAATGCGCTGGGCATCCGCCCTAACGTAGGCCTTCTTGCAGGCCTTGGTGGTACGGTTGTAGGCTCAGAATAATAACTAAATTGTTCTGAGTATTTAAGATCTAGACCACAGACTAATAAACAAGATCTAGGCACATTAGTGAAGTTCTACATACGGCGTCCGAACATTCGAAGTTTGTATCGTTTTTATAGAGTAATACCCCAGTTCCGTAAAATGTAGTGATTATTCTGTTGGGTAGTCCATAATAATATGTAATTTTCGGACATATTTGGGAAAAAAAATTAAAAATAATAATTTTTGACCTTTAGTAGAGCTTCTAAATTGCAAAATTGGTGTATGAATGATTTTAGACTCTTTTTATTCAAAAAACAGCCATCAGATTTGAGCCCCAGTCTCCACCAATTTGGACTTTAGAGTAGGTACGTAAGTTTATTTTATTAGCAAATTAATCAAGAGTATAAAAGCATAAAATCAATTTTACAATTAACAAAGTCCAATAAAGCTCAATAATTGAAGCTTTTCATTGTTTTTCAAATAAGAATTTTCGCGGAATAGATCCATGTTCCATTTTAAAATAAAATAAAAATATGATTTTATCAAACCACTAGTGGTGATTGGTAAGCAAAGGGCGATATGGGACCAAACTAAGAAAAGATTTTAAGGTTCAAATATGAGCATTCAATTTAATTTACCTACTTGAAACAGGTTATAATAGCAAACAACTATTCAAAGTCTCATGTGAAACAACAATGAATACAATTTAAAATAACTTGCGTTGCGAAATGTTATAAGTCTTTTGAAAATAGCATCTTGTTACGGTTCATTTCATCATCATCATATCAGCCACAGGAAGTCCACTGCTGAACATAGGCCTCCCCCAAGGATCTCCATAATGACCTGTTGGAAGCGGCCTGCATCCAGCGACTTCCTGCGACCTTAGTCAGATCGTCCGTCCACCTTGTAGGCGGGCGTCCGACATTTCGCTTGCCTGTACGTGGCCTCCACTCGAGAACCTTTCGGCCCCAACGGCCATCGGTTCTACGAGCTATGTGCCCGGCCCACTGCCACTACAACTTGCCAATCCTATGGGCTATGTCGGTAACCTTGGTTCTCCTACGGATCTCCTCATTTCTGATTCGATCTCGTAGGGAAACTCCGAGCATAGCCCGCTCCATGGCTCGTTGAGTGACTTTGAGCCTTTTAATGAGACCCACAGTGAGAGGCCACGTCTCGGCCACGTCTCGTTATTTTTGACAAATCTTTTTCTTGGGGTCCTCAGCTTCGAGAGTTGAGTAGGAAACTATTCGCATCAGCTGGGTCCTTGCGGAGATTACGCAATTTTCTACCAATCGCCACGAGAATTTCGCTTGCTCAATCCCTCCTTCTCCCCATCCTTGATTATGCGGATGCCAGTTATCTCGATCTCACTGAGGAGCAACTTAACAAACTTGAGCGCCTTCAAAACTTCTGTATTAGATTCATATTTGGATTACGCAAATATGATCACGTGTCCGAATTTCGTAAAAAGCTCAAGTGATTACCCATACGGTTTCGCCGGAATACACATATTCTTTCTCTTCTTTACTCCATTCTTTTCAATCCTCTCTCTCCCCCGTACCTTAAAAACCGATTTCAATTTCTTCACGTTACACATTTAAGATCCCTGAGGTCATCAGAGAATTTAACACTGAAAATTCCAGTGCATTCCACAAACTTTTACGGCAAGTCCTTCACTGTTCAAGCTGCAAGGCTGTGGAATGCATTACCAGTCTCAGTGCAGCGAGCAAAGTCCCTGCCCATATTTAAAAGACTAGTAAAGCAACATTATCTATCGCTGAATAATTGAAGACAGTGCTTATATTTTATTCATATATATTTTCCTTTTTGTTTTTGATGTGGATACATATTTATTTTATTCATATGTATATGTATCTATTATTTTTTTATGCATGTTGTATGAATGTGTTTTTTAGTTTATTTTATATCATTTTTATTACATATACTATGTATTTAGATATGTTATATATATATATTGTCCTTTGACATCACGTACACCTCACAATACCCCACAGTTGTCTCTATTTTATCCATCCTATGGTTGGTTGTCTGGAAGAGATCGCCTCGAGCGATAAGACCGCCATTGTACTCTTTTCTTGCTGGTTAAATTGTGTTAATGTTATTTCCTTTTATTTACTGGTGTACAATAAATCTTTAAATAAATAAATATGTCATCACTGGTAACACACAACTATCGAAGACTTTCGATTCATTTAATACGGTTCATTTGATGCATAACAATTCTTATTTTTCTTCTACCTGGCGTAATCCCCAGCCGATGCCATGGTCTGCCTTCCGACTAATTCTCAATTTCACCCAATCTTTGGCATTCTCCATAGACTACGGTACTAAAATACTATATCTGTATAGTTTTCTTGTTATTTTATTATTATACCTATATACGTCCCTCTCCAAGGCACGAGCCTCCTCTACCAAAGAATAGAACACTAGACCACAACCAACACAACCTTACAGGAAATTGGCGTATTTAATTATTTACTAGCGGCCTGGCCCAAATTCGCCCGGGTGGAGATATTCTTTCACCCTACTCCACACCTGCAGGCAGCTTTTGTGATAGTGACTCTGTGACGTTGTGGGAATGTCACCTTTTATATTTGCGATCTATAGTTCAATAGTCGACATAAATCCTATTGTCTATGCCAATCAACGCCTCCGTTGCGCTGATTGGTTGATTCCATCTGACATCTGTCAGATGTGACGTACGAACTGTCATCGGTGCTCGCTTAAATACGCGTGTAACGGCGCTCGCGTCCTTTTCCCTAACCTGAAAGCCGCGTGCTACCACGCGTCTTTCCGAACCCGCTGGGGTGAGTGTTCAGTGTTCTATTTGCTAACCGCTTTTTACTGCTTGTTTGTCAGTGTATTCTGTCTGCCGGGCTTGTGAGCTACCATGAGTCGCTGGCACGGAATGCAAACCTAGTTTGCATTCCGATCTCTTGGATACTGATTCCAGGTTCTTCGTTCTTCTTCTTCGTTCTTCTTCTTCGTACTTGGCGTACTTGGCGTTTTTTCGCTAACTCCGTGCCTACTGCCCGCTTTGCTCCGCACCGCTTCCTGCCGGACTGCATCCGAGCCTGCGCCTGCCGCTGACCTGCGCACCGTGCCCGGCCACGTGGCAGCTGACTTCGCCGGCGAGCTGTCGCCGGGTTCCGCCACGTGCCGAAGACCCGGATCAGTGTCCAGTGAAGGCCAGTGACTCCTGTTGCATACCACCAGCAACAGTGCCGGGTGTAAATAGTGATGCGAAATTATTAAAGCCCGAACCACGTAACTACCCTGAGTTCTCATTTAACTACCTACCCCTACCTGCGGGCGGCCTAACCCGCCGCAGTGGAAACATTTAGGGAATTAAGATCCACGTCACGTTACGTCGTTCGGGCTTTAATAATTTCGCATCACTATTTACACCCGGCACTGTTGCTGGTGGTAAATAGTGATGCGAAATTATTAAAGCCCGAACCACGTAACTACCCTGAGTTCTCATTTAACTACCTACCCCTACCTGCGGGCGGCCTAACCCGCCGCAACTCGTTGGTGAGAAAAGTGGTGGGAGGCGCCCGACGTGACGGCCCAGTGGTGGCATGCGCGTGAGCTGCACGCGGGCATTGCAACATTACTTTATTCTTCTAAAATAAAAGAATTTTCTAAAATAAATGTAGCCTAAGTTACTTTTTATTATATCAGCTACCTGACAAAAAAAGTCCCGTCAAAATCGGTCCAGCCATTTCAGAGATTAGCCAGAACAAACAGCCAGACAAAAAAAAATCTAAGGTCAATTTCGTTATAGGTATCGTGTATATAACTATATATACTTGGACATTTTTTTATTTTCACTTTACAAACACACTTCAATTTCATTTATATGTATAGATGATGATGAATAGATTTCTTACCTTTCCCTTTGGTAGAAACCACAGTATACACATTTCCTCACAATGTTTTCCTCCAACATTATAAATTGTGGTGATTTAATACCAATGATCAAATACACACATGACTCCCGAAAACTCGTAGATAAAGTTCATATTCACATTTTAAAACAGGATAAAAATGTAAAATATCATGTTAGATTATTAAAAAACATTCTGGAACTGTTTATTACCATTTCCTTTGCCAACATTGTCAAAGCAACTGGGATTACATAAAAAAAACATTATATTTTGACATATTGATTTTTTACTAAATTGTACTAAATTACTATCATAAGTTTTATTCGGAAAATTATTGTAAGCTTTTACCACCAAATAATGCAATAAATAATATTTATTCAAACGACAGCAATAATGAAGTTCTGGACTGGATTTTGTTTTGTTTTTTTTACAGGTAGGAAATATGCCTTAGAAACAAATAGAAATAATGAATTTTACATAATTTAATATCTATAAACTTAATAAATCAATAACTTTATATTACATGCTGCATTTTCAAAGTACTTACACATCCAAAAAATGTTCTTTTTTACTTCTAAATATGTGGTATTTATTTACAGTTCAGTCATAATTTAATTAAAAGCCATAATGTTAATTCGTACTCAAGTTTTTTGTTTAACTATCATGATCTGTACCTCTATTACAGCATTCGCGGCAATATCAGCTTCAAGAGTGCTAGAATTAAGTGACAAGTTTATTGAGTTCAGTAGTGATGGTATGTGGTTTGTGAAATTTTATGCTCCATGGTGTGCCCACTGTAAACGACTGGAACCGGTGTGGGCGCACGTCGCTCAGTCACTTTACAACACACCCATAAAAGTTGCAAAAGTAGATTGCACGCGTTTTACATCTGTTGCTACTTATTTTAACATAAGAGCATATCCTACGATCATATTGTAAGTATTATATAGATATCATATACTTAAATATTTTATATTTATTTTATAGAACATGGACTATATGGCCCAACCTTCTCCCACTCTTGACTTTAAAGGAGGTCCATGTCCTGCAGTGGGATATTTAATGGCTGATACAGTTGCATATGGATAATAATAGATATTTCATAATATCAAAGATACATAGGCATAAATAATCAATAGGTTTCTACTGGGCTACATTCATAAGTATTTCTACACTCATAACTCATTCTTCTTCTCACATATTCTTCCAGTAGAAATACCATTATTGTAAACAAAGCATACTTTGATTATAGTTATTCTAAAAAATAAGTTACAGTACATTGACTGGTAAATGTTTTTTTATATGTACTCAATGCGTGTCCTCCTATCACACACCAGGCTAGGCACTAGGTTATCTACCTAGATTAAGCATGTGTTGTATTGTTGTATTTTAGAACTGTAATCAGTGTTCCAAATAATAATTATTATATTGTGTTCCAGCATAAAGGGCTCATATCAACATGAATATAAAGGTGAAAGAGCAAAGGATGATATGGTTCACTATGCAATGCGAATGTCTCAACCAGCCATCCAAAGAGTTTCTCATGCTGACAGTTTAGGTTACTTGAAAGAAGCTCATCCTGTTTTCTTTGGATACATTGGGAAACAAAATGGACCATTATGGGTAAGTCTATTAGTTAATGTGTTTTAATAGTTAAAACGTGTAATTCAAATTAATAATCTGATTAATTCTGTAGATATACATAATAGGCTATTTGACTAATTTCTGAAAACCATACCACATTATGAAGCGGGGTCTATAGACCTTACAAATGAAGGTTATTTTTAATTACTATATCTATATCATTTGAAAATAAATTTACAAAATACACTGAAAAATTACACTGTCAAAACGCTCTGTCTGACAATGTGGCGTTTAGTTCGTAAACATCCGTTCCACAGATTCGTTCGCATATATCACTCATTCTTAAATCATCCATAGATCAATCAATCAGTCAATCGTCCGAATGAGTTTTTGCATTGAGGTATTACAACTGGAGCGGATTATATTATAGATCAAGTCGGCATTGCTGCAGATACGACACTTCATATATTTGTTACATTTGTTACCTAATGTTTCAGAATAAAGTAAAACGAAATATAAAAGCCCAATATAATCATGCATTTTTAATAACTTATAAAGCTACATTATTATAAAGATTTTAAAAACAATAAAACCTATTAGCCTTAACCTATAGGCTATTTGACTGTATAAAAATAATGACTTATTTGTTTACATCCATGTAAATAATTTAATTTTAAACATATTTCATTATCATACATTAAAAATATTGTATATTTTGTCTAAAAACCACAATAATAATTTAATTTATTTTGAGTTCGCGCCACGTGATCGTAAACGATTTTGTTTGGCTATGACGTCATGCATTAGTATGAACTACTCACGTACAAGAAATGAATGGGATTGATAACGGCATAGATGCAAATTAAATATTAAAAATACCTTTAAAACGCGTTATTTGTCATTTGTACCCGTGAATTAATAATATTATCATGTCCAATGTAATAAAATGTGAAGAAAGAAAAAAAAACTATTTTTTTTTGACAAAACCTCATTCGGACTATTGATTGATTGATTGATCTATGGTTGATTAGAGAATGGGTGACATGCGAACGAATCTCTGGAATGGATGTTTACGAACTGAACGCCACATTGCCAGATAGAGCGTTTTGACAATGTAATTATTCAGTGTATTTTGTAAATTTATTTTTAAATGATATAGATATAGTAATTAAAAATAACCTTTATTTGTAAGGTCTATAGACTCCACTTCATAATGTGGTATGGTTTTCAGAAAATAGTCAAATAGCGTATTGAGTTATCCTACTAAAAAATACTTTTGTGTCAAAAATATGGATAGTGAAAAAATATATTTACAATATCCAATGTATCTAATAATAAATATATTAAATAAAATAAATAAACGAATTTTTCAATATTTACCTATTTGTCCGTAACATTAATCTTATTCTATAATTTTGTTAAAATATGACATTTGTCAAAACGGCTTTGGTACATAATCTAATTTATTAATATTTTTGCTACTTTATTCAAATTATCGTTAATTTACGTATGGAATTAAATTCTATATTTTTTTCAAGTGAACTGGAATGGTTATTACATGTCTTCAGTTGGGAGTACGGTATTTTTAAAGCAATTAGAATAAATAGCATAAATGACAACTGTCATAGCCGACTGTCAGCGTAAGGGTACATGTACCCTTGCAAATGTTCCAAATTATTTGGTCTAGATCCCCTCCAGTTGTATACCTCAATGAGTTTTTGTCAAAAAAAATAGAATTATATTTCTTTCTTCACATTTTATTACATTGGACATGATAATATTATTAATTCACGGGTATTAATGTCAAATAACTCGTTTTGAAGGTATTTTTAATATTCAATTTGCATCTATGCCGTTATCAATCCCATTCATTTCCTGTATGTGAGTAGTTCATACAAACGCATGACGTCATAGCCAATCAAAATCGTTTACGATCACGTGGCGCGAACTCAAAATAAATTAAATTATAATTGTGTTTTTTAGCCAAAATATACAATATTTTTAATGTATGATAATGAAATATGTTTTAAAATTAAATTATGTACACGGATAGAAACAAATAAGTCAATATTTTTTATACAGTCAAATAGCCTATTGTAACAAGCATCATCTAAATACCGGGTATATCAAGACTGCTACTGAAAACGAAGCCTGGTGGTAGTAGGTGGGTTTACCACCCAAAATCCATAGTTTTTGTAAAAAATAATATTTTAAACTCTTTTATACCTAAGAGTCGTTATAAATAAAAGGGTATACACCATTATTTTAGACAAAAAACCACACGAATATGACAATACAAAAAAATCATAGCTTTTTTTGTAACATTTTCTGTTGCATTGTGTCTGAAGTCGCTTAAACTACAACCCGGCTTCGTTTTCAGTAGCAGTCTCGATATACCCTGTATAATTCTATATAAATAATGGTTGAAGCAGTATCAAATATGTTAATATTTGAAAATCATTTTAGGATATGTTTGCTCTGCATGCGGAGAAGTATCAACCACATTCATGGTTTTATGCTATGTCACATGATATTATTAAGAATGATTTAAAAGTGCCTAATGATACTGCCATTTTTGTGTATAAAGAAGAGGATGCTTACTTTTTTGAAGGTATTGGTTAAATAATAAATATATAATGTCTTAATATAATTGTTAATATTATACCTTCTAATTTATATTGTATGCAACCCTTTTCTACATTAAGTTAATAATATTACAGCAAATCAACAGCTCCTTGAAGATAGAGATAGCCTAAATACAACTTTAGATAAGTGGATTAATGCTGAAAGATTTGGATTTTTCCCCAAAATTACAAGAGCCAATATAAATGCCTTAATGGACACAGAAAAATATTTGGTCATTGCTGTGTTGTCAGAAAATAAATTGAATGAAGTTACACAGACTGAAAGAGATTTCAGAGACATGATAGAAGGAATCATCAGGTGGGTAAAGTTAACAATTTTATTTTTTTTTAACTTGTCTGAAGGTGAGCTTAATATTAGAAGATGAGTAATATTGTGGTCTCCTTGGATTATAATCTAGATCTTGTCTTTAAATGTTTATTGAAAGTAAAGTAATATCATTCGGCCTTGCCGTCCAAGAGGCCTTAATAATAAAAGGTCTAATTAGCATTTTTAAAAAGTAAAATGTCCCTTGGCGCTACAATTTTGTTCTTGCACTGTCACAGCATGCAAGTACCTAGTTACCTGCTGTCTTATTAAAATTTCTTTTTGTAGGAAACGGAAACATGAACTTCACAGCCATTTCCAATTTGGATGGATGGGCACACCCGATTTGGCAAATTCTATAGCAATGTCAGAACTGACAGTTCCGCATTTGTTGGTACTGAATTCTACTACTAGCCATCATCATATGCCTGACGATGACCCAGTTCTCATGACCCCAGAAGCTGTGTCATTATTTCTTGACCAAGTACACAAACAACAAGTGCCAGTATGTATTATTTCCTTAAAATATCAATAAATAATCTATTATTATAAATACAAGTTAAACTCGTTAATACGTTAGTGTCAAGCCACACGACGTGGTGACGGTGCGATACGGCGCCGCACCGTAATGCATTCAGATTATAGGATGGCACACGGACGGTACAGCACAACTCTCATAATTCGCACATAACCAGGGTTGGAATAAATAGCAATAGCGATCACCAATTGTAACATTTCATTTATAAATAAGCTGAATTTGCGATTTGCGATTGTGATTGACTGCATTACAATCGCACATCGACTGCCTCGGTGGCGCAGTTGTACTAAAGTACGATTACAAAGCTGAGGTCTCGGGTCATCAAAAATGGTCAGTGTTTTTGTTTACAAATTCTGAGGGAGGGGGGGGGGGGGGTAATTGATATCTAATAGTAGAAATATAGAGCATGCTAAGGCTTCAAAAATAACAACGTGATGCTGTTAGTTTGAAATAGCAATAATTCCCATTACTACACACCATTTCTCCCCGCCTCGTCTTTCAGCTGGCAAGTTCAGCGCGCGGCGAACAAACGCATCGTGTGACATGATATAGTAATTTTGTATATAGGATGCCTCAGCGGCACCGCACCGTCACCACATCGTGTGACTTTGCTCTTAGATTCGCGTGGATACAGACAACAGAAAATTTTTTGTCATATAATTTGCTTTGCAAAGCTAACCTAAATCGTTTTTATTGAATCAAATAAACAATATTTTGGAAGTCTGTAAATAAATGTTTTAATCACATCAAATTTTCTTCCATAGGCATATGGAGGAAATAATTGGCCCGTACAAATATACAGAGGCCTCTTTGAAATAAGAACTACAGTAACAAACATGTGGAGAGGAAACCCAGTGTTGACATCAGTTGTATTCGGTCTTCCTCTTGGATTTTTATCACTCATATGCTATTCAGTTTGTTGCGCGGACATACTTGATGCAGACGAAGACGAAGTTCCAGGTACACCGCTTTTGTGATTTTTCATTTCTTCAGTATTGTGAAATTACCTGAAGGTCTTAATTAATCTCATAATTATGATTCACTCAAGTAACTTATATAACAAGGGCTGGAAATGTCACGTGATTAAGTCAAATAATTTATTCTGCGACAAAATTATTATATATTATATTATATGTATTTTGCATGTATATGTAAACCAATACATATGGACCGTTTATTTTTAAAGTGGTGTAAGTCCATTTTTGAGAAAAATTACGTAATTCATGCTTGTGTTTAATTTCTCAAAAAAATCCCATGTTTTGTACAACCTAAAATCGGTCGGTAAATGAAATTGCATAATCATCGATTATGAATGTGGTGTAAGTCCAATTGACAGAGCTAGGTGGCATAGCAGATGGATGCCGATCAGTGTTTTGTTATTTTTCATTTATTTTATACTAGATGTGTCCCACGGTTTCACCCACGGACGATTGATGTGGTTGAAGGTTGTCCAGTCGGAAAACAGCATTGAGATAATTGGCCACAAATTTTTACTCTCGGGGCCTTAATATACCTTCCGAACGATGCAGATGTTGGCATCATAGAAATGGCATTGAGAAAAATGAATTTTATGTACATACCACAAGATTACTATAATGTAATAGCACAATGTAGAAAACAGAATAAATTCATTTTATATGAAATGAAACGGGAGAATTTCATTTCAACAAAAAATCTTATTTGTTGTTATGCGTATTTGTAAACAAAATTATATCAAAATGTTTATGTTATTTTAAGCGATATTTGAATTTTTAAAATTGAAATTAAACGATTTTTACAATTGTCTAATTTTGAAAGTTATGTAAGTCCATTTACAGCACATAAATATGTGTTATCGTAGTCTAATTATCCAAAAACAAATTATATGTTGATAAAACAATAGAAACAAGGTCAGGTCTGGCACCTCATATGATTTGCCTGTATTTTTAAATCAACAAATAAAGTAACCTTTAATTTTCTCGAAACAAAAGAAAATGGACTTATACCACTTTCAAAATAAACGGTCCATATATTTATTTATTATATACCGGGTACATCAAGACTGCTACCGAAAACGAAGCCAGGTGGTACATTAACTGACTACAAAGTACAAACACTATGTAATTTTATGCACAAAATTTAGTTGCATTGTTTCTGAAGTCTCTAAAACTATCACCCAGCTTCGTTTTCGGTAGCACTCTTGATATACCCTGTATATTATTCTATCTTTCATTTCAAAATGCTGAATACTTGGATTTATGCGCCTACTATTTTACTCTGCACCATCCAAATAAATAAATGTCCAGTCCACCTCCATTTAAGTCATCAATACGGACCAGGATATCAGCTACTTTCGTTTTGTGCCTGATGTCTTTACTTCTTACTTTATCTTTAAGTTTTAATTCTAAAATGCTTCTCTCCATACTTCTTTGACATCTTGCAAGTTCCCTATGGAGTTTTGTCAAAGCCCAGGTTTCGCAGCCGTATGTAAGGGTAGAGAATACCTCTACTAATTCACAAAAAAATGTGAATATGCTCATGACACATATACATATCCTACAGCCTATAGATCAAATATATCATCTATTGATTTAATTATAATAAAAATAAGCTAAATGTGTACGGTATTTCATTATTAATATTTTGTTGCAGAGTCACATGAAAAGAAAGATTAGACTGACGCTGTGACTGTTTTAATGGAACAACTTCCCCTTCGTGCCAGTATTTCAGGAACATGTGATACAAAGAGTCTATTTTTACCTCCCGTTATTTACTTTTATCGATAATTGAATCATCTACTCATAGTATCCTTCAAACGATACAGGTAAATGCACTGTCTTGAGTACCCTATCACCTATCATGAAACTAGCAATTACAACTTCAGCCAAAATTGTTTTACAACTCATCCATAAGAAATCATTTTTAGACATCAATTATTAATCAACCTAGACTCTAAAATATGACCATAAATTAACAAAAAAATCATTGTGAAAAATTACCTACCTTGAAGTAAAAGTTACAAACTTTCTGATAACCGCAACTTTTTTTACTGTTTTGTGTGGAAAGAGTACTTAATATCTGATAACCATTTAACAGGCTGATTTGTTTTTATTTTCTAGTCAAATAATTGAATTGAAAATAATTTTAATAAATGTAATTTTTAATCGACTTCAATAGAAAGGAGAATATGTGCGAAAATAATTCAAATAATAATTGGAAAGTGTTTGTGAATAATAAGATTTAATATCGATATTTTACAGTGGTAACAAACGATTAAATCATGATCTAATCAATATTTATTCATAAACTTATGAATTTGTTCTACACGGCAAAGTTCAGTTTATCGGTAATTTTATTTGATTTGAAATAGCAGACATCTGAGTTACAATATTATAGCTACTAAGGATTAACTAATTTGTGGAAAGTGTTTTATTTGATCTTATATTTATTATATAAAATCTGATCTAATTAAATTAAATTATGAAATCACACAATACATATAAAAAAAATAAACAGCGAAAGTTTGAGTCGATACCCTGAAGGTTCCATGCTTACAAATCCTACATTTAATATTTAGAATAGATTAACATTAAATTATCGAATTATCTCATTCAAAAATTAATTTTAATATTTTTACTGGTATGCTTTTTATTTAATTTATCTATTTATATATTTATCAACTGTAATCAGGGGCCCTACTATATTAATTCGAAACGAAGTTCGAAACTTCGGACGATCGAAGTTTATATACGATACGAATGTACCTACATAAACTTATGATCGATATTGACTTAAGCTGAAAACACATTATAGGTTTTCGTCTTACGCATAGAGTACTGATTTAGAACTGTTTATAAGAGTTCTAAGTCTGTGATAACCTGTGGTATTATCACATCCGAGTTTGCATCGGTTTTATTGTCAAAATCAATGATTCAATTAATATTAAATCGCACGTCAATCGATTATAAAATACTATGATTGATTATATTCTGTACGCAAACATAGATTACACATTGAGAATAAATTTATTGTGAAAAAAGTTAAGCAACAATGCAGTGTACACAATACACATAATAGAAATACTTATGTATAATATGTGTGAATTCCAAAGTAGGCAAGATCGTGTTTCCAGCACACGTCTTGATATTACTACTACCAGTGTCAGCTTAAAAGTAAACAAAAAAGAGACAACCTGAAGACAAATAACAAGATAAACTTTTTTCCTATTATAATTCCTCATAACAGCGCGTTTACTTTGAAATTTTAACAACAACAACTTAAGAGCGTTTATACCTTTTGCGCGCTTTTTGGCTAAAAAACAGGACTTTTCAAACGAGTTAATAGCCACCAATAAACAATTTAAAGGAAAAATAATTAGTACTCATTTCAGAAAAGGTTGTCATCTAGGGATTTTGGTGGAAAACATTATAGATTGATGGATAATTTGTGAGCACTATAAGGATTACTGAACACAAGTTTCGTTATTTAGGCTTTAAGTGGCAATTTAGAAGCTTAAGATGTCCGAAATCACTAAATATAAGATGAAAATAAAAATATTATCCGACTAATAAGACCCTTATGGAGGGATTTTGCTGAGAAAAATAATCTTTTTATGTTTAGTACCTGAAAAATAAAAATTTAAACAATGCGAAATTATTCAGAAACTCTCGTCAACATATTTTTTTTCACCAACTTATCGTATATATTTTTTTATAGCAATTGCATATTATAATAGAAGAACATCGTATAAATAAATTGCCATTTTTATATTTCAACAAAATTAGTTTTCATGTTTTCTACAAATATTTTAAAAACCACTATAAAACACGAGGTCCGACCGGTGTCAAATCAGACCGCCGCAAGGCCTTTTAGAGGGAGGACGTATCGCTCGTCGCTCCGGTCTGGCTGCAGTCGATTTTTGCCGTGCGTAGTAAAAATAGCCACGCGCGGACTGCGATTGCCACGTCTTAGTACTTTGGTAGGAGACTGTCCCACCCTCACACCCACCACTGTAACTCCTGTGAGCCAGGATCAACAGTGGCACGCAATGTAATGACACCGAGCATTGAAGCTCGGCGAGTCTCCGGGAATGTCTAACTTGTCTTTAACCCGCAACGAAATTAATCAGAAAGTTAAATTATTAGGAGGAGTTGGAAATAAATTATTGTCCACTTCCCTCCGTGCAAAGCGGGTGACAAAACATTGAACTGAAGAGGTAAATAACCTCGCAAAAAGACTTTCACAGCCGGAGAAGCCAGCTGTAAAGCACCACGGATCAAATTATTATTACATTTAAATGGGACCTATTATGTGAACTGTTATGCTTGATTCCAGTAATAGGTATGGCAAAAACGCCGGAAAGCACGGAAGTTCTTTCTAGTCTCTACAAGGTCCATGTAGTATACAACTCCAGATGATATTTGCATACTATCTAGCATGGTTTTACGCTCATTATGCCAAAGACTACACTCCCAAAGTATATGATGCGCGGACTGCTCATACTCGCAATTAGGTGTTGAACATGGACACGCAGGCGACGCAACAAGCTTAAAAGAGTATAGTTTAGACTTAAAGTTACCATGGCCCGTGAGAAATTGTGATACGCAATAATCGACATCTAGCCATGTCTTTGTTAAACGATCTCGTACGCAAGGAAAAAATTGGTATAGATGCCGGCCCTTCAAAGATACCTCCCATCTATTTTGCCATTCATCTAATAGTTCGCTATATACCACTGAAACCGGTTTAAATAATCTGTCAACTTTTAAAAGTTCACGTGCGGTGAAAAAACTTTTATCCATATTCTCTCTATTAGAGTAATACATCGCGGCGCGACGTTGCACCTCCAGGTCGACTGGAAGTACACCCGCTAGGACAGGCAAAGCTTCGGTACTAACAGTTCTATATGCCTTGCACAAGAATATCAACGCCAAACGTTGGCTCTGGAGCAGTTTTCTTCGCACAGCACCGATAGTAGCCCTATCAGCCCATACGGGAGATCCATAACAGATACATCCTAAGTAAGTTGCTCCATAGATGATTTTTAGTGTATTGAAAGATAGCCCCCACGTTGATTTTTAACTCTTGTCAAAGCAAAAAAGTTCCTTTTCGACTTTTCCCCGACGTTCTTAATATGTTCAAGAAAGGAAAAATTCCTTTCTAAAGTTAAACCAAGATAACAAACCGATTCCTTTTTTTTAACATTGATATTATTAAATTTAATTTGCGGCTGTGATTTTAAAGTTCCTTTCAGAAGTAATTGGAACGTTTTTTGTGGTGCAAAGGTTAAGCGATTTCGATGGCCCCAATCACATATTAGTTTTAAACACGCGTCCGACATAATTTCTAATCCCGACCTACTATTTGACTCTATAAGCAAGAGGCCGTCGTCCGCATATCCGGTCAAAGAACACCCTGACGGCAAGGGAATTGCAAGAAAATCATCGAACCCTAAGTTCCACAAATAAGGACCTAAGACCGAACCTTGTGGACAGCCCATCGTAAGTGGTTTCGACACAGCATAATGTCCAAGTTTAAGTTTTGTTGTTCCGTGCGAGAAATACGAGTAAATAAGTGAATATATATTTTTAAAGCAACCTCGTAATTTCAACTTAAGAAGCAGCATTGGCCACCAAGCGTTGTCGAAAGCACCGGATATGTCCAGGAAAATACCGAGTACATATTTGCGCGCCGATGTACTTACAGCTCTTCTAACCGATATTGCCGCGTCGATAGTTGACTTACCCGTCGTAAATCCGAACTGTTTTTCGTGAAACTTTGGTCCACCCGGTAGCAATCGAGGGACGATAAGACGTTCTAAAAGTTTACCTAGAGACGGTAAGAGTGTAATAGGTCTATACGACTTAGGATCATGTGGAGATTTATCGCCACCCTTGGGTGTACTTTCCCCCTTAGTACTTTGGTAGTAAAACATATTTTTTCTTTTTATTACCTACAATGATTTTGTAGTGAGTATAAATTATGTTTCAGATAATATAATGGGATGTAATTCCGAGGCTAAATTATGTTATATATTGTAATATAAAATTAAATATATTTCGTAATTGCTTACAATTACGAAATATAGTAGTATATTTAGGGGCCTTACAACCCCTCAGGGTTGTAAGGCCCCTAACTCTTTTCATGTGTTCGAACACGAAATGATTAATAAACGTCCGTAGTGTCTACTGATTGAACACTGATTTGAATGCAACTTAACAATGTAATAATAACGAAAATATGATAAGTATCTAAATTTGTATTGTTCATTGCTTGCGCAGTAATATTTGTCTACTTATAATGCAAATAAAATAGTTTTATGATATAATATTACCAATATATAAATCATAAGTTACATTTCAATTGAATATTAGAATTTTGAAGCGCACGGATCAAAGTTGGTTGCGCGGACTGTATAGCGAGGCGACGCGGCAGCTCTACGCACACAGTGGTCGCTTATGTGTGCGTGATATTAACGAAGAAATACCTATAGTTGACTTTGCGTGCAAGGTGTAAAGTCGGTTATCTTTAGTTCAGTACCTATTTACTGGTGCAGTGGTGTGTGGTACAGCACTGGTGGTAAGTCTCTCATATGTGATAAGCCATCTGGGTAGGTACCAGTGGCGTAACTACACCACCTGGGGCCCGTGGCAAAATCATCGGATGGGGGCCCCCGTTTTTGTATGGAGAGGAAAACTGTTAAGCTTATTTTCCAGTACCCCGGAGAAGACCGAATGGAATATATTAGTGTCACTGGCCTGCCAGTAAATTGAGGCCGAGGCGGGTCCCTAACAAAAATCTGCGCTAGCATACCAAATAAAACCCTGACCTCCGCATTTCGGGCGGTACTGCACATCTACTAGTCGAGTGGGTCGGAATGTGTCCCTGCAACGGTTCTTAAGATGTCCGCCCCTGAGATAACCCACGTACTCACGCCTCTTTTCTATTAAAACAACCTAGGCCCGGCTTCATGGAATATCATCCATGTTCATCCAATCACCAAGAAGGGTGACCAGTCGGATCCTTCGAATCGCAGGCCGATTGCTGTCACATGCTGACTCTCCAAGGTCTTGGAGCGAGTTATAAATATGCAGCTCTTGACGTATCTTGAGGATCACCAACTGAGAGTCGTTTGGATGGTGATCTTCTCGTTTATCTCACCCACTATCAGGTGGAGGCATTGGATAGTGGGGGTGAGGCGATTACGGTAGGCCTTGAAATTGTCATCTAGTGTGGCATGGCGTCATTTTGGGGAAGCTACCTGCCTGATATTTCAACCTGAGGAACTCTGAAAGTACATCGCCAGCTTTCTGGATGATCGCAGCATAAAAGTCGTATTGGACGCTTTTGCATCGAGAACAAGACCATTAATTCTGGTGTTCCATAAGGCTCGGTGCTTTCGCCGACTCTGATTATCCTGCATATCAATGACATATTGTCTATCACCAGCTGGCATAGCAATGCAGATGCTAGTGCAAGTGAGGTAAGATACATCTGACTACAGAATCTCAATCGGGGATCCGTTAAGGAAAGATAGTTTTAAATTTTGTCGGAAATCGAGACCTCTCTGGGGCAGGCGTCTATATGGGGTGAATTGAACATAGCACAATTTAACCCCACAAAGATATAAGTTGCTCATTTACAAGCAAGAAGACCCCTTTTGTCATGGAGACACTCTCTCTAAGCATCCGAGAGTATTCATTGACCCGAATCATTGATAAAATTGCAGTTTAGGTGTCATTTGGAAGGCAAGGGCAAATTGGCCAGCAAAAAGTTAAGGATTCTCAACAGTGCCATGCGGTACTTTTCGTCGCATCATTGGTTATTACTCTATAAATGCGCCGATCCAGCACAATGTGGAGTTCTGCTCTCATCTCTGGGTAGAAGTCCCAAAATACCAGCTCGACCCACTTGACTCATTACAGCGCCGAGCTCTTCGAATCATCGATAATCCCGATCTCACGGAGAAAGTGGAGCCGTTGGGATTGCAGTGAGACTTTCGGTCTCTCTGTGTAATCTATCAATTGTCCCACGGAAAGTGTTCTGAGGAAGATGGCGCCACTATCGCTATTCTCCCATCACACTTCCCGTCACCGTAGCAGAATTTATTCTTACTACCTGGAAACTATCCCTTCCCGGAAAGTACGTTTCCAGTGTTCTTTTCTACCACGCACGTGCAAGCTCTGGAATGAAATCCCTGCTTCGGTATTCCCTGAGCACTATAACCTATCCTTCTTTAAACTAGGCTTTACGAAAGTGCTCTCCTTACAGTAGGAAGCGACTGCATTTTCCTGGATCCCAGGATCTTCATAAGTCTATAAGCGGGGGTGACCGCTGACTGTGAGGCGGGCTGTATGCTCGTATGCCTGCAGGCCATAAAAAGAACTCCACAACGAGACCAATTAGACGTCGTAACATCTTTACTACCTGGCCGGAGCCCAAACGCAGCAATGGTGATGGGGCCCCCGCAGAAGCCTAATTTTGAAGTTTCGTTCTTTTTTAAACCAAATCCGCACTATAATCTGTGCATAATAGTTAAAAAAAACTAAGTAAAATTCGCGTAAATCTAATGAACTATTATTATTATTTTATATATCAAAAATAAACCTTGGTATCTTTAATGGAAATTAAGAAAATAGTTCTTGATTATCAATTTTGTTGGTATTAAATTGGCAAGGTTCTTCTTCTCTTCTCCGGCCTGAGGGTCCGGGACGCCGGGGGCCCCTAAGGTCGGGGGCCCGTGGCATTTTGCGCACTATGCCACCCTATTGTTACGCCACTGGTAGGTACCACCGCAATGTCTATTTCTCCCGTGAACCAACACTGCTTAAATGCGCTGTTGTGTTTCGGATTGAAGGACATTGTAGCCAGAGCAACTACTGGACATATTAAGACTTAACATCTTATGTCTCAGGATGGCGAGCGCAGTGGAATGCCAAGCATTGCTTTACTGTTTTTTTTTTTTACTGTTTATGAGCCGTCGTATAGCTTACCATCAGGCGAACGGCATGCTCGTCTCGCCATTCACTGCAATAAAAAAAAACCTATTTGTTCCCACACTTCTTGCTTTAAGTGAGCATATTTGTATTCTTTACATTTAATATAATAAATAATTTCTCTACTACGCACTTACTCTATTCGTTTTACTTCCATTTTTTAAATTGACGCACAGACTAACTTTTGGCTAATTACTGATAATTACGTCCAAAGAAACTGGTTAATGAACTGTGGTGTTTATTTCTATTAAGTCAAGTTAGGTTCCCAGCATTCCTCATGTAAATAATTAGAAATGTCCAAATTGTATTCAACAGTTTTAATTTGTATGCAGATTGAACGAAGAAAATTATACCTTGTCGATAAATTATAATTTATTTGAAGTTTTAAGAAATGTAAAATTAGTTTGGCTTAAACAACTAGTAGCGTTATTTACAAAACCTATTTTTGTGTAAACTGAAGTTTGTCTACAATCGCATATCGCCCAAAAGCGCTGTGCTGCACGGAGAAATTATTATTTTTTTCTCTCTTCAAATTTAATTACATTGGACATTATTATCATTACTACTATTGAACTATTAGTATAAATGTACATTGTATAAATTATGAAAGAATATATTAATGAAATCGTTGAAGATATTAGACTTATCAATTTATGGTAGATGCGCTGTATATCTCAGACGTTTTTGTTTTTGAAGGTCATGCCCTCGAATTTTAACCGACAGTGTGCACACAACAAAAGAATCCAATGTTCATATCGGTTATCTCTAGTATTTATGGCCACTTCTTTACTCGATGCGTAAGACAAAAACCTATAGTGTGTTTTCAGCTATATGGTTACGATGTACGCTATACAAATTCGAACTTTTACAGAGTAAATACATTCGTATCGTATAAACTTCGATCATCCGAAGTTTCGAACTTCGTTTCGGATTAATATAGTAGGGCTCCAGTTTTATGAACCTTATACGTTTAATAATACTTATTATCCCGACCACAGACCAAGAAAATAATTCCCGACTAATTAATTGAAATTATATAGTATTGACTTTTTTTAACAAAATAATATTACTATTTATGAGTTCTTAATGCATAATTACTATTATTTTTCGTTTTGTAACTTGAGTTAGTCTTATAAATCACCTTCGCCTGCCCTCGTATCATATGGCATACATCAAAAGTCAGAGGTGTGTCTCGAGTTTCAATGCCGCGTCCATCATCTCAACAAGCGCATACATTCCGTTACCGATAGGCTATCATGTAGTTACGATGGAAACAACAACGTTAGAATATAAAAGTTTGTAAAGGTATTTGGGTATGGAACTCCGATGATAATGTATTTATTACGTAACCTATCAGACTACTTACCTAGATTTAATGATTTTACTATGTAACTAAATAAAATTACAGGTAAGAACAGTAAGCACCTTTGGAAGATTAATACCATATACTAATAAAAATGATTATTTACATATATTTGGTTACATTTTTCTATTTAGAGCAGATTTATTATACCTACAGCTTATAAGCTTAATATGTAAAGTTTGCAGAACCTCCTTATTTCTAGGTATAGCACGTGAATAAACAATGCTATCAAAAGTAGTCCTCGACGGATTTTTATCATCATCATCACCATCATCATCATATCATCCACAGGAAGTCCACTGCTGAACAAAGGCCTCCCCCAATGATCTCCACAATGACCTGTTGGAAGCGGCCTGCATCCAGCGACTTCCTGCGACCTTAGTCAGATCGTCCGTCCACCTTGTAGGCGGGCGTCCGACACTTCGCTTGCCTGTACGTGGCCTCCACTCGAGAACGGCCCCATTGCCATCGGTTCTACGAGCTATGTGCCCGGCCCACTGCCACTTCAACTTGCCAATCCTATGGGCTATGTCGGTAACCTTGGTTCTCCTACGGATCTCCTCATTTCTGATTCGATCTCGTAGGGAAACACCGAGAATAGCCCGCTCCATGGCTCGTTGAGTAACTCTGAGCCTTTAAATGAGGCCCACAGTGAGAGGCCACGTCTCGGTGCCGTGTGTCATCACTGGTAACACACAACTATCGAAGACTTTCGATTTTAGGCACTGAGGTATTTTGGACGAGAAGACGTCGCGAAGTTTCCCGAACGCTGCCCAACCGAGTTGGATTCGCCGATTGACCTCTCCCTCGAAGTTGGACCTGCCTAACCGGACCACTTGTCCTAAATAGACATATTCGTCTACAACTTCGAGAGTCGAGCCCCCAACTCCAATGGGGGTGGGCACAACATGGATATTCGACATGATCTTCGTTTTATCCATGTTCATTTTAAGACCCACCTGTTGGGAGACTCGATTAAAGTCTTCGAGCATAGTGCTAAGGTCTTCCAGCGATTCTGCCAAGACCACAATATCGTCGGCAAATCGAAGGTGAGTGATATACTCGCCGTTGATGTTGATTCCGAATCCTTTCCACTGCAAGAGCTTGAAGGCATTTTCCAGCGCGGCAGTGAACAGTTTCGGAGATATGACGTCTCCCTGTCTCACGCCTCTCTGTAGTGGAATAGCCTTCGTGCTCTGATCCTGTACTCGGACCGACATGGTGGCGTTGTTGTATATACACCTCAACACTTCGATGTACCGATAGTCTATGTGGCACCGCTGAAGAGACTGTAGCACAGCCCAGGTCTCGATCGAATCAAAGGCTTTCTCATAGTCCACAAACGCTAAACAAAGCGGCAAGTTATACTCCTCGGTTTTTTGTATAACCTGCCGTAGCGTATGAATATTGTCTATGGTACTAAAGCCCTTTCGGAAACCGGCTTGTTCGGGAGGCTGGAAGTCATCAAACTTGCCTTCGAGACGATTTGTGATGACCCTTGAAAACAACTTATAGACATGGCTCAGGAGCGAGATGGGCCTGTAGTTCTTCAGCAAAGTGTTATCACCTTTTTTGAAGAACAGTACCACCACGCTCCTGCTCCATGCCTCCGGCGTTGAGCCCTGACAGGCTGATGTCCGGGATATCATCGCTAAAGTGTCGGATTAACTCGGCTCTCGGGTCTTCGGCCGAGCTAACAGTAGGTTCGGCAACCGAGGTGTAAAGCTGTCCGTAGAACCTCTCGATCTCTCTTAATACCTCTGCCCTAGTCGATACCACGCGGCCATCATCCGTTTTCAGCCTAGACAACTGGCTTTTCCCAATAGACAAAAGCAAACACTTTGGAGCCTCCGTTCCGCTCAATTGTCTCCTTAATACTCACAGTATTGTGAGCACGGACATCGTGTCGCAAGGACTTCCAGATTCGTCTATTGAGCCGCCGATATGCTTCGGCGTCAACGGAAGACTGCAGCGTCAAAGATCGACGTTCGGCCATGAGGTCAAGAGTGTGGATCGAGAGTTTTTGTGGTCTATCTCTACGGCGAGGTCTAAAATACTTAGATCCCACCGTATGGACAGCTTCTACCAAACCGCTGTTTAACTCGTCCACTGCAAGGTTTTCTTTTAGACAATCAAAGCGATTTGTCAACTCGAGTTGAAAGCTCTCGGGGTTTTGGATATGGGCGCGAGTAGGTCGGAGCGTAGACTTCATCAAGCGGCGCCTTTCTAATTGGACGTTGATATTCAATGTGCCCCTAACCATTCGGTGATCACTACCGGTTTTCACCCTGTTGATCACAGAGACATCACTGAACATCCGTCTATTCGTCGTCAAGATGAAATCTATCTCATTTCTCGTAGAACCGTCAGGACTCAGCCAGGTCCATTTCTTGTGAGGCGGCTTCTGGAAAAAAGAGTTCATCGCGAAGAGTCCCTCTTTTTCCAGAAAGTCGGCCAGCCTCTGACCCCTGAGGTTCCGTTGCCTATGTCCAAATTGCCCCACTTTCAACTCTGCATCGCTTCTCTTGCCCAACTTTGCGTTGAAGTCCCCCATAACAACATTGAAGTAGGTTTTGGAAGTATGTATGGCCGACTTATGTCTTCATACATCTCTACTTCTTCATCTGGGTGTGTCGAGGTCGGCGCGTATACCTGTATGACCTTCAACGAATATCTTTTTGATATTCTGAGTATAAGGTATACTACCCTGCTCGACACACTTGCGATGGATACGATGTTGTTGATGAGAGACCTGTGGACGAGAAATCCGACACCTCCTCGGGACTGTTGGTCGTCCCCCCGGTAGAAGAGCAGGTTATCGTATCCTCCCCGATTCTTCGGACTTCCGATAACCCCAGAATATCCCAGTGTAACCCGCTCAATTCTTCCAGTTCGACAATCTTCTCGTCTGTCCTCAAAGTGCGTATGTTATGTGTTACCAGGGCCAGTCGTCGTCGGGGGTGGTAGCCGGGGCCAACCCGGGGATTCTTAGCACCCCCTGCCGCACCGTAACCATGGCTGCTACCATCGCCAGGAATAGTGGGGCTGCCCTGACTGGGGGCCTGGTCAATTTTTGTGTCGCCATTGAGGGGTATTTGCCAATACTCGCCACGCTTGGCAGGCGGGTTGGCGAGCGCAGGAGGGGACTCGCGCTGACGACGCTGCTGCCCATCATCAGCGGGGGAAAGGAAATAGGGTTTGTGAGTAGAGGATATAATGGGAAAGGAGAGTATGGCCTGTAGGAGTGGATACTGCAGTCATGGAAGGGAATGTTTGTAGTGACTGCAGTAGCTCGGGGGGCCGAGGTCGCGTACTCGTAGCACCTATTCTAGGACAGGCCATGACCACTAGATAGGAGCACCCCTGACCTAAACGGATTTTTAACGAAAATTTCAGTGACAAGGAAGCCCTACTATGTTAATCCCAAACGAAGTTCGAAACTTCGGATGATCGAAGTTTATATACGATACGAAGGTACCTACATATAGTTATGGTCGTAACCATAGACTTATGGTTACGATGTACGTTATACAAATTCGAACTTTTATAGAGTAGTTACATTCACATCGTATATAAACTTCGATCGTCCGAAGATTCGAACTTCGTTTCCGATTAATATAGTAGGGGCCTAGAAATAAATACAGAAATCATAGGCGACAGGTTGAGATGGCAATCCGGGTATGCGTGGGAGAGGGGACGCCCCTTAGGCTGCGGGCACGAAACTAGCGATGGCGGAGCGGTAGCGGGGCGATGCGGCGGCGGAGCGGCGGCGATGCATTCAAAAGCATGGACAGTATAGGTGACGCGCACGAAACACGCGACAGCGGGGCGGGGCGATCGAGCGTTGCACAGGCGGCAGGAGGGCGACAGCGGCGCGAGTGTGACGAATAAGATTAATGTTACGGACAAATAGGTAAAAATCGAAGTTTTCGTTTATTTACATACATTGGGAATTGTAAATATATGTTTAAATTAACCATATTTTTTAAACAAAAGTATAATCTAATAGCGTGGTGGATTATACTTATAGCCTAACCACTCTCAATCGTACTGTCCAACAGCCCGTACCCTGCAGTGGGACGTATATGGACTGATGCAGATATTCTAGTAGAATACATCAATTATAGGTACTGTTGTTTTTAAAATCTATCTAACATTGTAGCCTTAATAATTAAAAATTTATAAGTTGTTAAACATACATTATCATATTTTGTTTTTATATTTTATTTTACATTATTCTGAAACAGTAGGTAGAAATGTAACAAATATATGATGTGTAGTATCTGCAGCAATGCCGACTTGATCTATATTTCCTTGTCATAACTAATAGACCAAGAGCCCGTGGCCGCCAGACCTTCGTTATTTTATAAAAGCTGATAGTTTGTGGGCGCATGCCTCTGACATAAGCATCACACGATCAGCTATTATGAAGTGCCGATCGTGGTTGCTTTGGAAGTTATGAGCTTTAATGTTTCTGGCAAGATGAAAGAACCATCAAAAGTATCTGAATACTAAGGAAATATTTTTTTATAGTTGTTTTAACAACATATATAAAATTCAGCTTTTATACTACAACGCTGACAAAATTGCATTATGTTAAAGTTTGAAAATAGCAAAATATTTAATAACATGTAATTTTGCCGAAGTTATATTATAGAAGCCGAATTTTATATATGTTATTAAGGCAACTACAAACAAATATTTCCTTGGTATTCAGACACTTTTGATGGTTCTTTCATCTTGCCATAAACATTAAAGCTCATAAATTCCAAAGCAACCACGATCGGAACTTCATAATAGGTGATCGTGTGATGCCTATGTTAGAGGCATGCGCAGACAAACTTTCAGCTTTTATAAAATAACGAAGGTCTGGCGGCCACGGGCTCTTGGTATATAAGCGACTGATCGACCGTCATGTTTCGTGCCCACGCGAAATACTACTCTTCATCGCCCCGCTCCGCCGCCGCATCGCCCCGCCACCGCTCCGCCATCGCTAGTTTCGTGCCCGCAGCCATACTGTCCATGCTTTTGAATGCATCGCCGCCGCTCCGCCGCCGCATCGCCCCGCCACCGCTCCGCCATCGCTAGTTTCGTGCCCGCAGCCTAAGGCTGCGGGCAGAAAGAGATGAAGAGTAGTATTTCGCGTGGGCACGAAACATGACGGTCGATCAGTCGCTTATATACCAAGAGCCCGTGGCCGCCAGACCTTTGTTATTTTATAAAAGCTGAAAGTTTGTCTGCGCATGCCTCTAACATAGGCATCACACGATCACCTATTATGAAGTTCCGATCGTGGTTGCTTTGGAAGTTATGAGCTTTAATGTTTCTGGCAAGATGAAAGAACCATCAAAAGTGTCTGAATACCAAGGAAATATTTGTTTGTAGTTGCCTTAATAACATATTTAAATTTTTGAAGTGAAAACTTCTTTAGCGGCGTTGAGCACTTTTTCTGTAATGGGTATAAAATCTTAAACTCGCGTCAGGACACGTGACCTGATCGAAAAAGCGTAAGACGGATGGAGAGTAGACAGCTGTCAGTTAGCTGTCAGTTTATAAAGCTTTGATGAATTGCCAATGATTTTGAGTGGAGATTTCAACATAAACTTCGCAGACGATAAAAATCAACTATTAATTGAATTTTTAAATAATGAATTTGGTTTAACTATGTCGAATGATCGCAATCTTAGCACAACGAAATACAAAACTACTATTGATGCGGTCTTTATTAGACATTTAAATAGGTTCGAATCAAAACTGTTCGTTTCTTACTTCAGCTACCATAAACCTATCGTATCAGTTTTAGAGATTGGCGATGATAGTTCTGGTAATGATGATGGTGAAAAAGTCGTTGAAATTATGGATGAAAGTTGATTTTTCGGAGAGATAAACTTTTTAATGTAAAATAATTGTAATAGTTTTAAAGTGTTAAATTTTTAATGTAATATAAATTGTCATGTTTGTGTACGATAGCGCAATAAATGAATATTGTATTCTACCACATAAATGATAGTACTTTTATACTGATAAAGCAATTGGTGCAAAATTATTCCCTAACCATTCCAAAATATCAAACATGCTCAACGTTAATAATCAAGTTTTCACTTCTGCCGGCACTCCCGTTTTTTTTATTGCAGTGAATGGCGAGACGAGCAAGCCGTTCGCCTGATGGTAAGCGATACGACCGCTCATAAACAGTAGAAACATTCCACAGCGCTCGCCATCCTGAGACATAAGATGTCAAGTCTCAATATGTCCAGTAGTTGCTCTGGCTACAATGTCCTTCAATCCGAAACACAACAGTGCATTTAAGCAGTGTTGTTTCACGGGAGAAATAGACATTGCGGTGGTACCTACCCTGATGGCCTCGCACATATGAGAGACCTACCACCAGTAAAAAATTCGGCTTTTATAATATAACTTCGGCAAAATTACATGTTATTAAATATTACGCTATTTTCAAACTTTAACATAATGCAATTTTGTCAGCGTCTGACCGTGTGATGCTTATGTCAGAGGCATGCGCCCACAAACTTTCAGCTTTTATAAAATAACGAAGGTCTGGCGGCCACGGGCTCTTGGTCTATTAGTTATTACAGGGAAATATAGATCAAGTCGGCATTGCTGCAGATACTACACATCATATACTTGTTACATTTCTACCTACTGTTTCAGAATAATGTAAAATAAAATATAAAAACAAAATATGATAATGTATGTTTAACAACTTATAAATTTTTAATTATTAAGGCTACAATATTAGATAGATTTTAAAAACAACAGTACCTATAATTGATGTATTCTACTAGAATATCTGCATCAGTCCATATACGTCCCACTGCAGGGTACGGGCTGTTGGACAGTACGATTGAGAGTGGTTAGGCTATAAGTATAATCCACCACGCTATTAGATTATACTTTTGTTTAAAAAATATGGTTAATTTAAACATATATTTACAATTCCCAATGTATGCAAATAAACGAAAACTTCGATTTTTACCTATTTGTCCGTAACATTAATCTTATTCGTCGCACCCGTGCCGCTGTCGCCCTCCTGCCGCCTGTGCAATGCTCGATCGCCCCGCCCCGCTGTCGCGCGTTTCGTGCGCATCACCTATACTGTCCATGCTTATGCTCCGCCGTCGCATCGCCTCGCCACCGCTCCGCCATCGCTAGTTTCGTGCCCGCAGCCTTAAGGCTGCGGGCACGAAACTAGCGATAAAATATATTTGCGAAAACATATATTTGTAAGTAATAAGCAAATTACAAATATATGAAAGTTGGTGGTAGGAGTGATAGAAAAGGATGCAACATGCACGGCGTGACGTCATCTTCCATAAGGTTTGTCTCTTTCGCACGCGCGCGAAAGAGTCAACGAGAGTCCCCACCGTACTATTAAATGTATTAATCATCATCATCATCATCATATCAGCCACAGGAAGTCCACTGCTGAACATAGGCCTCCCCCAATGATCTCCACAATGACCCGTTGGAAGCGGCCTGCATCCAGCGACTTCCTGCGACCTTAGTCAGATCGTCCGTCCACCTTGTAGGCGGGCGTCCGACACTTCGCTTGCCTGTACGTGGCCTCCACTCGAGAACCTTTCGGCCCCAACGGCCATCGGTTCTACGAGCATTAATTAATGTATTAATATCTCAGTCATTTTACATTCAATTTTGATGCTGTTTTCAAATTCGTTTGTTTTTATAAACGATGCTTTTAAGGAATGATTACTTACTGCTCAAATAAAATCTTGGACACAACCCTATTATAGGTACTGTTGTTTTTAAAATCTATCTAATATTGTAGCCTTAGAAGTAATTAAAAATTTATAAGTAGTTAAACATACATTATCATATTGTGTTTTTATATTTTATTTTACATTATTCTGAAACAGTAGGTAGAAATGTAACAAATATATGATGTGTAGTATCTGCAGCAATGCCGACTTGATCTATAGTTCCCTGTCATAACTAAGCGACTGATCGACCGTCATGTTTCGTGCCCACGTGAAATACTACTCTTCATCGCCCCGCTCCGCCGCCGCATCGCCTCGCCACCGCCCCGCCATCGCTAATTTCGTGCCCGCAGCCTAAAGGCCTTGCGGCGGTCTGATTTGATCCACGTCGGACAGCGTGTTTTATAGTGGTTTTTAAAATATTTGTAGAAAACATGAAAACCAAGTTTGTTGAAATATAAAAATGGTAATTTATTGATAAGATGTTCTTCTATTGTAATATGCAATTGCTATAAAAAATTATGTACGATAAGTTGGTGAAAAAAATATGTTCTTGACGAGAGTTTCTGAATAATTTCGCATTGTTTAATTTTTTATTTTTCAGGAACTAAACACAAAAAGATTATTTTTCTCAGCAAAATCCCTCCATAAGGGTCTTATTAGTCTGATAATATTTTTATTTTCATCTTATATTTAGTGGTTTCGGATATCTTAAGCTTCTAAATTGCCATTTAAAGCCTAAATAACGAAACTTGTGTTCAGGAATCCGTATAGTACTCACAAATTATCCATCAATCTATAATGTTTTCCACCAAAATCCCTAGATGACAACCTTTTCTAAAATTAGTAATAATTATTTTTCCTTTAAATTGTTTATTGGTGGCTATTAACTCATTTGAAAAGTCCTGTTTTTAAGCCAAAAAGCGCGTGCAGGGTATAAACGCTCTTAATATTATTTTTATGTATTGAATTCAGTAAATCCACTGCGGTAGCTTTTAATTAAAAAAAAACAAAAAAAAAGTAATTCCTATTGTTCTATTACATTCAATACAGTTACAAATTCTAGATAAAATATCGTATCATATTGGGTATATAATAAACATGACTTAATTATTTTAATTTTAATGTAAATACATTGCAAAATGAACATATAAGCTATTTGGAACGTGATTCTACATCACTATAACATTGCTATGTCGATCTGTTGCGTACAGTAAGTGTATTTATTTTACACCAGTGTCCACTATTATTGTACATAAGCGCAAGTTCATGTGTCATGAGCCAGGATGGACCGACTGAAACAAAAACGAAGTCGGCCCGGATATTACTGGTGGTAGGTCTCGCATATGTGAGAGGCTGCTTGGGTGGGTACCACCGCAATGTCTATTTCTCTCGTCAAACAGCAGTTTAAATGCACTGTTGTGTTTCGGATTGAAGGACATTATAGCCAGAGAAACTACTGGACATATCGAGACTTAACATCTTATATCTCAGGATGGCAAGCGCAGTTGAACGCCAAGCATTACTTTGTAATTCAAGGTGTTTGGTTTTGCTACTGCGCATGAGCGGTCGCATCGCTTACCATCAGGCGAAAGGAATGCTCGACACGCCATTCACAGCAATAACAAAAATAAAAAGTAATGATATTGCCATGAATTCATGTTTTCAGTAGCATTAAAGTACCTAGTTTATTTTTAGTGTATTTATTTATACATTTACAAGAAGCTGGTGTTTAGTACAATACCCGGCAAACTTCTTGAGCATTCGTTGATTTATTTATTTATATATTTATTAGAACATCCACAAAAATACATGTTAATAAATATAGTCTAAGAGCGAGTGTTCCGCAGACTTAGAGGAAAGTAACAAACTACATAGTAATTCCAGGTATACTGTGTCATCTGCCATTGGTGAAATAGGGGTTCGCTATTCCCATCGAGGGTTCTTTTGAGCGTGCCTAGAAGTCAAAAGGCATAAAAATTTACTTTAAAAACGTGATCGCAGCATGTCTGTCCTTTTGATATCTTAAAGTATATATTATGTTTTATAGAAAAAATGAATGGCAAACACTTATTCCGGTTCCTACTATATTTCATATAATTTGAAAGCTATTTTATAAAAACATAATTTATTTCAGCAAAGCTGATATTTATATATGTTACTTATATTATTATTTAATTATTAATTAATAGTCAACAAACAGCAATAACAATAAAGTCAACAAACAGAATAACAATAAAATCAACAAACAATTATAACAAATAACTTCAACGACTAATGGCGATTTACTTTTCACTGCACGCAAGTGTACCCGGGAGCAAGCGGAACGTGAGCGCGGTGCGGGGCGCAAGGTGCGACTGATCGACCAATAAGGCGATCGATACGATCTCCTCTGCCGTCGCGCCCCGCTCTTCATACCAAAGAGATCTAAAATACGGTTCTGCGCAGTCAAGGTCATTTGCTCAAGAAGTTTGCCGGATATTGTACATGCTGTATTATTATATGACTTGAATACTTTGTTTATAAATAATCTTATTTAAGTCCAGCATTATTTATTATATAGAATAAATATAAAGCAACAACCTTATTGACTTACATGTGACTTTAAAAACTTAATAAAAAAAATTGATTAATAATGTGACAATGTAAGACAGTATAAATACGAAGTTCAATTATGTATAGCTTCACTTTTTTAATTCAATATTCGACCTCCAAAGTGATATACATCTGAGTTATGCAGTGAGTGCAATGCACATGATCTTTATGTAAAGTGCTGTGACTATTCATTGCTTAAGTATACACCGCACATAATGATCCAATTTGCTTGTTGCTATAGGTGGTCAGAAATCAAGTACACACATGATTTGGTATAATTTTACAAAAAAAATTGTATGTTAAAAATACCTCAAACGAATTTTAATAGATAATACAATGTTTTTTTTATGTAAATAAAAAGAAATAATGGTGTTATTTGTTTTATTTACACCATTTAATACATTTTTGACATCTCATCTATATAAACAGCATATTCGATTTGCCTCATATTAGACTTTAGTTGGTAAAACCAATTATTGTAATTATTCATTCTAATAGTATTTGAATTTATATTCACAGTTCTTAAATTTTTATCATGATTATATGTTAGCAATTCTTTCATTTTTCTAAGACTTTGGGTATTTTCAACAGCACTTGTGTTTTCCTCAAATGTTTTGTGTTTTCGTGTCCACTTTGAATTTATATTTATCTCGTCTTTTAAACCTACATTATCAGTAGTTAATTTTATTTCTTTTTTATAGTTGCCTTTTTATTGGTGATTGTAATGTCCAGATGTTTGCTAGGACATGTACTTTTGTTTTTTCCAAATGCTGTGGGAAGTCCAGCTTCTAACAAAGCTTTTGAATAATCCTGTATTTCATTGTAATTTACACTACTATCAAAACAAGAAGACCTTTCTGTATCTTTTACACTATTGTTTTGTATTTGTTTAGTATCAGTTTTATTTGTTTTAATTTGAGATGAATGTTGATTATCATTGATTTGTTCACATGAGAGATTATTTTGGATATCATGTTGTTTACCCTTTTCAGTATTTTCACAGCCATTCATTTTACGAATTGTACAGGAAACATGATTAGGTTCAGTCTTTTTCATAACATTTTCCTCTTTTTGGATACATGATAGGTTTTTGTTTATATTTATTTTTCTAATATTTACATGTGTATAACTTACATCATCTTCTGATATATTTTTTGATAGCTGAAAGGAGGTAACTAAATCAGAAAAACTTTGAATGTCATTAGAAGATGGACTTGGTGTTTGAAAAGACTTCTGTAGTTTCTCAAATGTGTGAAATAATTCTGTATTGTTGTCACTATCACATGTTAATATATCCCACAATTCTTCATTTATTACATCTGATGGAATATCTTTTTCTGTTTGTACAATGTCTGTCTTGGCTGCAACTAGAGGCTGTGATGTATTGGGTGAACTGCAATTAAGTTGATCACCAGTCCATATGTTTCGTAAATTCAATGATAAATTAATTGTTTGAAACATTTCTTTAAATTTGGACACTTCTTGTCCTTCACTTAATATAGTTATTGCTGTTCCATAAGAACCATATCTGCCTGCTCTACCTATTCTATGTAAATAAGTTTGCCAGTCAAATGGTGGTTCAAAATTAATAACAAGGTCTACATTTGATGCATCTATCCCTCTAGCTGCCAAATCAGTTGATATTAATATTCTACACTTGTATTCTTGCAAAGTCTTCAAAGCATCAAGTCGATCAAGTTGTTCTTGTTGGCCATATAACAATGTTGCTGGCCATTTTGCTTTTGTCAAAAGTCTATGTAACTCTGCAACTCTGGCTTGATAATTGCAAAATATTAAGCACTGTTTGAATTCTCTAGCCATGAATATTTTAAGTAGTTCCTGAAACCTGTTCTCTGTTTGTTTGACAATATTACTATTTTGTTTAACTAAGGTTACATTCTGTGATATTCCCAGCAATACATTATTACTATCTGGACATATATGTTGAGCATTATGTACAAATTTACTAATAAAAGATTTGTATTTTTCTGGATATGTTGCACTGCTCATGATTACTTGCTTTTGTTTTGGTAGTATGGAAAAAACATAGTTTATATCTGTTAAAAAGCTTTTTTCCACTAACTTATCACACTCATCTAGAATAAGAAGACGAACAGCAGAAACATCTATGTGTTTGTCTTGTATTAAATGTTTTAAACGACCTGGGCTGCCAACTACAATGTGCACTTCTTTAGACTTAAATTTAAGGATGTCTTCATGTATAGGCAAACCACCCATAACTACCTCAACATTGAGTCCTAAAACAAATGTAACAATTCAAAGTGTATTTTACAGTTAATTCAATGTTTAGATCAATAAGTAATATAAACTACCTGAATATCGAGACCCAATTTGTTTTATAACATCGCATATCTGTGCTGCAATTTCACGAGTTGGTGCTAACACAATCACTTGAAGACCTTTGGCAAGATCAATTTTTTCCAACGCTATAACTGTAAATACACCGGTTTTTCCAGTCCCAGATTTAGCTTCAAGAAGTAAATCTATAATAAAATAAGAAAACATATTAGTAACAAAATTTGATCAGCTTTGAACCTTTAAAATAAAACTAATAGTTTTATTTAGATGTGTAACATTCGCGTAAATCTAAGAATACATTCAGCTTTGAACCTCTCGTGTGGCTAATTTGCATGAGCTATGGTAAATGCTTACTATCAGGTGGGCGTTAAGCTTCTTTACTACATTAGTGGTTAAAAAAGAATAATTTCAATAGAGCACTTACCAAATCCACATTTCCCTAATGGGATTCCATGTAATTGGATTGGTGATGGTTTATAAAAACCAGATTTTTTCAGACCCGACAATGTTTTTTTGTTCAACAAACATGACTCAAATGTTATGTCTTCTTGAATTCGAATGTCTTGCGTTCTATTCCCTTCGCTGATATTATGGCCTAAAACCATCTTAGCCCCAAGGTTAAGGTATCAACGAGGGAATGTTCACGTTCCCAATTGCCTTTATTGTATTTATTAAAATAACCTATTTTACCTAGCTCGAACCCGTTATAAGACCCACAGACTAATAAACAAGACAGACAGCCGAGTCCATACAAATTTTTTAACACGATAAGGGAACTCACACAGTGAAAGCCCAAACATGTACTTTATGTCTATATTATGTTATACAATTCATTCATAATTAATCGTCCATCTCTTTCTATCCAGTACATATTTTGACAGAGTGTTCTTCTTTACTTTTCGTTCGGTGGTTATATACATGTGTAGCAGTGCTGTGACAATCGGTACTTTATCGAGATACCGATCTTTAATTTAATTAGGGATGGCTTTATTTTCCGGTTGACATCTGTGCCTCAAACTTACCGGTTTTTTTTACCGATTTAGGTAGTTGTATATTCATATATTGGTTTTAAAGAAATAAATAAAATAAACTTCAAAAATAAATAACTTTATTTATAAACAATGAAAATTAAATTAATTTGTTATTCTGAAAATACCATAAACAATCCTTATTTAGATTGTCACTTTTTTTCTTTACCACCCGGTTCACAAGGCTGTATTCGCTAGAGAAGAACGGGCAAGAAACTCTAGCGTTGCTCTTTTATAATATATTTACAATACAGTGATTATGCATTAGTTAAATTCAGAAAAGTTCACAATTCATGTATAAAAATCAATTGATCACAATATTACAGGTCATTTTATACAGCTGAGATACGTGAAGTCAACCAGAACGCACAATTGGTCTACACTGTTCCGGTAAAGCAATGATTGGCAATGGCAATAGTAGTTTCAAAGTAATTAAAAGTTATGATATTATAAATACATTAGGTTTCGTTCATTTTACCTTCTGATTGACCCTAACATACATATTTTAAAATTCGTTATGAGGTTTTTGTTTGTTAAATCGGGATAATCTTAGGAAACTACCACTAAGATAAGAAAAAATCTGCGTTTGATAGCGATTCATGACAATTTAGAATATTTCTCTCCTCAATCAAGAGATGTAAGGTTGTATGGAAGTAAATAATGTGAAAGTAAGAAGCACAACAAATTATTTATCACATTTACCTGTTTCTGAAAAGAAAAAATGTTACATATATTACTTATAAATCTTATTATCACATATTTTACTTCTAAGACCCCTCGTAACTAGAAATTTTACAATTAACGCCCAACGCTCTATAAGATATAAGCATAATATTAATATGTTTTTTTTTAATATCTTAAGCTTTATGAATGTTAAGTTATGTTAGCAACTACAGTTACAGTTTCTTTATGTTAGTAACTACAGGGTTGGCATGGATCATAGTAGTTGGCGATATAAATTTACCCAAATTAGTTCAGGCTTCTAGTAAATTAATGAAATGTTTTCATTATGGTTAACTTTAGATACATTAAATGAATAGCGTGCTAAAAACTTAATAGTGTAAATTTACAAATTATTACACCATGGAAGCCATTCCATGTGTAACATTACAAATGTATTATTAAATCGAATACAAAATAAGTTAAATACAAGTCTGAATACAATATAATGTTAGTATCTTGAAACCATATATGTATATAGATTAAACATAATATTTTTTTAATCACGAAGATAGTTTCTTAAACATTCTGCATAAAAAAACGAAAATGTTGGATTCAATAATTTGAGGAAATTCAATAATTTATATTTATCCATACACTCCTATACGTGGGCCCCCTCAATAAACGATTGAGATTGAGATAGGTCATGGTCCACTAGATCATCATTTAAAGATATGATCGAAATTGCTCTTCCATTACATTGCAAATCAATAAAAATATATGAAAGGTGCAAAAGCATGATTCATATAAACAGTTTAAAACAACATATTATGCTTTTCAATTAGCAAAATGATAAACATATTGAAGATTACTTTGTTTTTAAACCATGTAAAGGAGAGTAGAGATACAATAGTCAAACTATTATATGATTCTACTATGCAATATTTCAAAGCATAAAATTAAATTAATTACATTTTCCGGCAAAGTATTGCTATGGACATGATTACAATGAAGAGTATTGCGAAAAATGTCTGCTTACAAATATACTATTTGTATTAATTAAAAACAAGTCATTATGAAATTTAATACATCATTGCAGACTTTCATTCTAATGTACCAAAATAATACATTTCAAATTGGTTAATATAAAATACAATTAAATAATACAACCCTTGAATACAATATAAATAAAACTACAAAATAAGTTTATAAATATTGCAACTTGTGACACATTCCATGCATAATAATATAATTGGTACTACTATATAAAGGCACATTTACAAGCAAAATGAATATAAAAATACTGGACGCAATATGATTAAGAAACAAACAAATTTCTATTTCAGGATTCTACATTTAAATTACATGTAAGATTTGGCATTCAGTTTCGTATATATAAATATTTTGAAAACCATCAGGTAGGTTCATATTAAGGTGTAATAGAATGTTTGGCAACATAGGTCTATTTTAAAGAAAACCTTGAATTTAAATTAAAATGATTATACACCCTAAAAGGATACTTGAGCATCAACAATCAAATTTAATAAAATAATTTTAAATGTAATACAATATTTAAATGAATTAACAAAAGTTATTACAAATATTGCAACTTGTGAGACATTCCATGCATAATAATATAATTGGTAATACTATATAAAGGCACATTTACAAGCAAAATGAATATAAAAATACTGGACGCAATATGATTAAGAAACAAACAAATTTCTATTTCAGGATTCTACATTTAAATTACATGTAAGATTTGGCATTCAGTTTAATATATATAAATATTTTGAAAACCATCAGGTAGGTTCATATTAAGGTGTAATAGAATGTTTGGCAACATAGGTCTATTTTAAAGAAAACCTTGAATTTAAATTAAAATGATTATACACCCTAAAAGGATACTTGAGCATCAACAATCAAATTTAATAAAATAATTTTAAATGTAATACAATATTTAAATGAATTAACAAAAGTTATTACAAATATTGCAACTTGTGAGACATTCCATGCATAATAATATAATTGGTAATACTATATAAAGGCACATTTACAAGCAAAATGAATATAAAAATACTGGACGCAATATGATTAAGAAACAAACAAATTTCTATTTCAGGGTTCTACATTTAAATTACATGTAAGATTTGGCATTCAGTTTAATATATATAAATATTTTGAAAACCATCAGGTAGGTTCATATTAAGGTGTAATAGAATGTTTGGCAACATAGGTCTATTTTAAAGAAAACCTTGAATTTAAATTAAAATGATTATACACCCTAAAAGGATACTTGAGCATCAACAATCAAATTTAATAAAATAATTTTAAATGTAATACAATATTTAAATGAATTAACAAAAGTTATTACAAATATTGCAACTTGTGAAGCATTCCATGCATAATAATATAATTGGTAATACCATATAAAGGCACATTTACATGTAAAATGATTATGAAAATACTGGATGCAATATTATGATTAAGAAACAAACAAATTTCTATTTCAGGATTCTACATTTCAATCATATATATATATATATATATATATATATATATAAACATTCAATTTAATATATATAAATATTTTGACAACGATCAAACAGGTTCATATTAACGTATAAGAAAATGTTTGGCAACATAGGTCTATTTTAAAGAAAACCTTGAATTGAAACTAAAATGATTTTACACCCTGAAAGTAGACTTGAGCGACACTCAAATTTAATTTAAGAATTTTAAATTTAAGATAATATTTAAATCAATTAACAAATTTATTCTATATAACAAAGCTAAGGATTGAGTTTGACAACATACAGTTGAGACTGCTGTGAGCTGAGGATGATGATGATGACTATTAGCTATTATTATGTACTACGTCTCCTTACTTTTCTATAACTCAATCCTTTTGTAACTTTTTCACGGATTAGAGTTTCCATTTCTACATCTTTAGGCCTGTGATCGACATTATTAATTCTATTATTAAAATTACAACACCATTGTTTAACCTGCATTCTAATTACATACAACCAAAAAGATTCCATAAAAGACTCTTTATGATTATTACAATTATACCATGTAGTATCAATATTTTTCTTTAATGAACTTACTATTTCGGAATAAACGTAAACACTGCAAATGGATGGTAAAATCTTATCAATAATATATATACTCTGCCATACAATTTTACTCAAGTTCTTGGAAGGATAATACAACCTATCTACATCAGTACTATACTCTCTTAAACGAATTAATTGGTGAGATGACTCACTCTTACTTAATAGGGAGTTTATACAGTTACTACAATCATTACATTTTAAATTTGACATTAAAGAGCGACAAATTGCGCCAGCAATATATGGTATAGATTTGTGTTGATATATATTTTCATTAGGGATGGAGTTTTCTATAAGATTACTTTCCTCAGGATTAAGATGTTCAGGGTAGGAACTAAATTTTTGTTGATTAATTAAGTTATTTAATGTACCTAACATTTTATCGTCATCATCCGAACAATTAGTATATAATGATTTTCCAGTTGTAATATTATTAATCAATAATGTTTTGAAGGCTGACACAAAATGAGTACAGTCAGGATTGGTATTAAAAGTACCATGTGCCCTTATCTGTCCAAAAAAATTTTCTATCGGATCTTGATTAAGACGTCGGAGACTTAGAAACTTTACACCTTCAACAGAGCGCAAATCTGACCACAAATGTTTTATTGAGTTGACATTATGCACAAAATGCTTCAGTGATAGAGGTTTTGCTTCCCTTGGATTGGGAGAGTCAAAACGCATAGACATTAATTTTTTTACAGCTTCATTCCAGAAATCTATGTGTTCAGAGTTACAAGACAATGCATGTGTCAATTTGTTACCATAGCGGCCAAAACCATTTAAACTATCAAACAAATCATTTATGAAGGTAATTATTTCTGCTGTGAAAAAATTATTATCAAAATTAGGATTAAAAGTAGAATAATCATGTTCTTGGAGATGTTGGATACTCTTCGTATAAGCTTGTAGTGATGTAGCCACTTGCCGGCTAAAAACTTGGGCTGCAAGTTTGACCTGTAATGTATGAGCATTTTAATTATTGTGTAGCAATAATCAATATAAAGTCTATACTAATATATAACTTTTGACATCAGTTGCGCGCGGTGCCGCTTAACGAGTGCACGTATCGTGTTTATTTATCGGTGACGCGTCAATTAAATTCGTTTAATAATAATGTGATGGACGAGGTCCATCGCGGGCCGTCGTCTATTGGAAGCGATGCAATGAGTGAGGAAGAGATACGTGAAGATTGTGACCAATTAATTTCAGGGCACGATGAACGTAACGATAGATGTCAGACACCGATCTCGGGCATACTTATGAGTACTCAACGGACGGCGAAGCGGTTGCGTTATAGTAGCGAGGAAGGCGAATCGGATGGTTTTACATTAGTACAAAGAAAGGGAAAGAAGAATTATTTAATGAATACAAACATTAATATGAATGAGAATGAACAATATGAAGTATGTATGGCATCCCATCAACTACTTCCTAAGCAAATTGGTTTGGCGAAGATTTTGAAATCGGAAAACATTCAAAATATAACAAGAATAAAATATAAAAATCCATGCCGAGTGTTAATTACTTTTGAAGTGAAACAAGATGCAGATAAGTTAATTAATAATAAAAATATTATGGAGGAATTAGGTTACCGCTGTCATTCAACTAGCGAAGTAAGCACAACATATGGCGTCGTAAAATACTTAGAAATGGACGTAAGTGATGATGAATTACTCAAAGCATTTAAATGTGAACATAAGATAGTAGCTGCAAAAAGATTAAAACGTATGTCAGAAAATGGTGAATGGGTGGACAGTGAATCGGTGCGTTTCAGTTTTAATGGCCCGACTTTACCATTTTATATCTACGGATATGACTGCAGATTTAAGGTGGAACCGTATACCTTTCCAGTGACTCAATGCTCAAAGTGCTGGAAATATGGTCATTTGGCAAGACTTTGTCCAAGTAAGAAAAAAAATTGCCCTAAATGTGGAGCAGAACATGAAAACTGTGCGACAACGAAATTCAGATGTATAAACTGTAGGGGTGAGCATATTGCATTTAATAAGAGATGTCCTGTTTTCCTTAAAGAAAAAGAAATTCGTTCAATTATGAGCCGAAATAATTGCACATACAAGGTAGCTCTAACCAAATATATAAGAAGCAAAGCTAATGTTCAGAAACAACAACACAACTTTGTGGAAGTTAGTAATGACGGTAGCTACCCACATTTAGTTGATAACGAAATAATAAGAACAAAATATAGTCAAACAGGAACTACAACCAAACAAATTAATGAAGAGCTTACAGATGATAGTGAAGTGGAATCTGACGATAAAGTAAATAATAATACACTAGGAAAAGAGTAATCAAGAAGAAATAGATACCCAAAAAAGAAACAGAAAAGGAACATTGATGTCTGCGACAGAAACAAAAATGTGAAGACACCAGAAGACAGTAACCAACCATATGCAGGAGAATGTCATAAGAAGACAAAAATTGACTTTTGGCACATACTATGGAAATTGAAAGAAGTTGTACTGTCTAAAGAAAGTTGAGAAGTGAAATTGCAGCAAATATTAAAAATATTTTTTGAAGAAATAATATCATACCTTGTAGAATTAGTCAAACGTGAAGATTTTTTAAATAAGATTGTAAACACTATCTATAATGGATAATAATGCCCTACTCTTAAATGTTACTGGGACATCGGGCGCTGACTTTTCATTTGAGCAAGTTCTTAATATTGCTCAATGGAACTCTCAGAGCCTGATGCCCAAAAAGTATGATTTAGAGTTGTTTCTTTCACAAGAAAAAATCAGTATTTGTATAATTAGTGAAACGTGGCTAAATTCAGAGACTAGTATCAAAATAAAAGACTACAATATTTTTAGGAAAGACAGATTAGATTCGTATGGCGGAGTAGCTATAATTACACATAGGTCAGTCAAAGCTCATATACTTACATCCTATAAGTGTAAATAATTCAGGAATTGAAATAATATGCATTAAAATTTGTAATTGTAAGAATTTAGATTATATAACGTCCGTATATTGCTCCTCATCTGTTAGAACTACTCGAAATGACTGGGAGCATATATTTTCTCAGTTTTCAACAAAAACTATTATAGCCGGTGATTTTAATGCACACCATGCAAGTTGGTCATGTAAAACAGATCAAAGAGGATTGCAAATTCTTGATGTATCTTTTGAATACAATTATGTGCCACTTAATAACGGAGACAGTACCAGAATTAACTCTTTAAGTTAACTCTTTTTTGCAAGAATCTTCACCAGATATTACTTTTGTTTCCTCCGATTTAGTGATTTATTGGAAATGGCAGGTAACAAGAGAATCCTTAGGCAGTGATCATATGTTAATTAAGTACTCCATGCAATATATAGCTTCTGCCAGAAGAGGAAATCGCCGAAATTTTAAACTGGCGAATTGGCAATTATATCAGGAAATCCTAAAAAGTCAGGTTGATTATTCTATAATAGTTGATGTTAATAATATTCAAACCACATACAATTTATTTATGGGGGAAATTAGCTGTGCGGCTAACTGGAGTATTCCTACATTTAAGGGTTGTAGTGGACTTATACACAAGTTTAGTCCTAAGCCTTATTGGACTCCATCACTATCTGCGGCTATTGCTGAACGTAGTTTTGCACTTAAAAATTTTAGGCGCAATCCTACACCTAATAACTTTATATTATTAAAACAAAAAATAGCGAACGCACAGCGAATCCACAGACAGGCAAAAACAAAAAGTTGGCAACAATTCTGTAATAGTTTAGACGAGACGGTAAACACGTCAGAGATTTGGCGACGTATGCGTTGGTTGAAAGGTGTAAAAAACGAATATGTTGAAGCTCCTAAACACAAAAAAGAAGAACTTTTACGTAGCCTTGCTCCTGACACCGTTGAGCCTCAAATGCCATTATTTTTTTCTACAAACAGTTCTTTAGAAAGCAACTTTTCCATTAATTAATTAAATAATAGTATTAAAAAAAAAAAAGATACGGCCCCAGGAAGTGATCAAATTAGTTATTCCATGATATACTACCTACCAACTGAAGCAAAACTATTGCTACTCAAGATACTTAACATGATTTTTAAACACTCCATAATACCAGACCAATGGCGTAATATAAAAGTAGTCCCTATACCAAAGCCGAATTGTGATAATGAGTTCAGGCCTATTTCATTAATGTCCTGCATATGTAAAATTTTTCATCATATGTTATGTAAGCGTATAGAGTGGTTCGTAGAAACCAATAAAATCTTAGCGCCTACCACAAGCGGTTTTAGAAAAGGTCAATCGTGTATTGACTGCTTAGTGCGATTAACTTCCCAAATTCGAAAAATATTTCAACTTTGACGGTTTTTCTAGATGTTCAAAGTGCTTACAATAATGTTTCCATAGAAAAATTAGTTTCAACACTAGATACTTTAAAAGTAGGAACTCAAATTTGTAAATATATTTGGTCTTTTTTAACCCGAAGACGGTTATTAATTAAAGATTCCATGGATAAGGACGAAATGTTTAGATGGACAGCGAGGGGTTTAGCTCAAGGTGATCCTCTCTCACCTTTATTATTTAATTTAGTTACTTATAAAATAGGTTTGGGGTATCAAAATGTTCAGACACTGCAATATGCGGATGATTTTGCTTTCTATACACAAAATAAAAATGTAGTTAATAGTGCACACGATATTCAAAATTGTTTAAACTCAGTTGTAGAGGACTTAAGAGAAATAGGACTAGAAGTATCCCCACATAAAACACAATGTTGTTTGTTTCGAAGAGGAAGGCAAAGTAATCAGTTAAATTTAACAATCAATAACATCCAAATAAAACCAGTAGATAATGTTAAATACTTAGGTATGTGGTTAGATAAATCTTTACTATGGCGAATGCATATTAATCAAACTCATGTTAAAGCTACAAAAATGGTGAACATTCTTAAAGTATTAGCAGGTGCATCTTGGGGCTTGCATCCCATTCATCTTAGAATATTATATAATGCTTTAATTCGAAGTAGGCTAGATTTTGGAAGCTTTATTTATGACACTAAAACACATTTAGAAAAAATTGACCGAATTCAAAACATTGCACTACGTACTATAGGCGGTTTTATTAGAACAACACCCATTCATGTCATGGAATATGAACTCTGCGTTCAGCCACTTTCCATTAGACGTCAAAATCTAGCCACGAAATATATTTCAAAAACCCAATCATTATTTGGTAATTTAACTGTTTCTCTCTTGGAAAAACTTTCATTAAACTGTCGAACAAGATATTGGAAAAACAAAAAGAAGCCATTGCATGTATCAGTTTTCGCAGAAACAAGAAGAGAAAGGTGCAATAAAAGTCAAACCCTTCAAATGTTTCAATTAAATACCTGGATGTCTAATATTAACACAGAGTTTATAAAGATAGATGTAGATGAAGCTCATGTACCTAAAAATCAATGCAATAGCTCACTATTAAAACACAATGTTATAGAAATGATTAATTGTAATTATAAAAACTGTTATAGGATATTCACGGATGGATCCAAAATAAATAACATGTCTGGGGCAGCTTTCTATGATCCCAATTGTAATGTCAAAGAGCTATATACAATTGTATCCCCTCATAATACAATAATGGCGGTGGAACTCTTTGCAATCTCAGAAGCAATATCGTATATCGCCACTTCGGATATTAAAGAGGTAGTCATATTAACAGATAGCCGAAGTGCTTTACAGCATATTGCTCGATGTGTCTCTGTAGGAAGAGGTGCTTCGGTAGCATATGCCATAATTAAAAAAGTATTACTTTTGCAGAGTAAAGGTGTTAATCTGAGGTTGCAATGGATCCCATCGCATATAGGTATTCGAGGAAACTAGATTGTTGATAGGCTAGCGAAAGAATCCTTGTGTAATGGCACCGAAATTTACATAAGGCTAGAAAATACAGAAATTTTAAATAAATATAGATACAAAATATTTGAAAAATGGAAAATACATAGTGATAAGATATTTACTCAAAAAGGAATCTGATACCGAACAATCCAACAAGAACCTCCTCGAATACCTTTTTGTATGTTAAGTAATATGAGAAGACAGTTTGTCGTCGTAGCGCATAGACTCAGATCGGGGCACTTGCCTCTCAATAAATTCAAACATCTAATGAAACATACTGACTCTCCCAATTGTTCACTTTGTGGAGTGATAGAAGATGTCCACCACCTTCTACTTAATTGCACCCGAACTGAGTCTATGAGAGCAAATATGATAGATAAATTTTATGTAAATCCAATGGATACAGGAGTATTTCAGAGTATTTTGGCAGAACCGACGAGTATAATGGCTAAATATTGGTGTTCTACAATTTTTGATAAAATAATGTAGCTAGTTTCAATAATTATATGTACAATAGGTCTGACATAGTCGCAGAGCTACTCAAAGATCTTATATTAAATAAATAGAAAAAAAAAACTTTTGACATATTGATAACTTTTGTGATTAGTGACCACATCAAAACAGAATCTTGATAGAAATTGTATACTTTAATTTACCTTCATTTTGTCATATGAAGTTGGATTAATGTGTTTCTCTGTAAGTTTGGTGCTTCTTGCTCGGCCACCAAAGCCATCCCATTTGTATAGACTTTCTATACATTCCCACTTTGCTCTTCGATAACCAATAAGGAGATGCTTTTTCTGAAATTATTACGAAAACATTTTAACAAATGAGGTACATCATAGATATGATATAATTGGTAAGGGCCAATTTTGTAGCAAATGTCATTGGTGCAATTATTACTTCGTAAAAGTTCAGCATTGGAATCTGATATTAATGACTTAATAGCAGCAACATTAGCAGAGCCTTGATCACTAACTGTAGCTCTAACTATAAAACCAGATTTAAAAACTGCTAACACTATTTCTTTTATTATATTCTTTAAAACAAATGTTTAACCCCATCTCGTGCAAAATAAAACGCTATCGGAATTTTCCAAGGAGAAAATAACCCTCTTAACATAAAGACTAAAGCTTTATCAGCTACATTATTTGTTCGTTACCAGAACCCATATCTTCAAAACCCTCAATAACCCCAGTAAAATAATTAAAATTTAAGTTCTTTTTAATACTCATTTCATCAAACATTAAAGTGCATTGCCTGTCTATTGTAGGTTTATTTAATGCAGCATCTGCCAAATGTTTAAATATAAAGTCATTAATACCAGGCCTCAAAGGAATATTAGTAAGCAGGGAATTAATTCGCGACTTGCAAGGTAATGCTATATATTTTCGCAAAAATCCATAGCACTTAGGGCTTAACTTATATAACGACAAAGCAAATACTTTTTCGTCATTAGTATAGCGCCGACCTTTTAATGAAGTACCAGTCAAACGTAACTGTGAATCTACTAATAACTTTCCAAATTTACTTAATATGTTATATTTCTTTAAAACAACTTAGTTTTAGGAGCATTAAGGGTTACTTTCGTCTTAAGCCTTGTTTTTTGCAATTGTGCAAGACGTAACTTATTTCTTAATCTGTTAATTGATGCACGTAAAATCTGCTTACGAGGGGTAGATTTATTTGGATCTAGTCTAATACGCTTAATTAACTGACATTTTACTTGACTACTACAGTTTCGTTTTTTTACATTAGACACAGCAAGGGTAGATGATGTGGATGGGGTAACACATATTTCTAGCTGTTCTCTATTAGGTGGTATGTAAGGGTCAACATGAGATATAGCACTACTACTAGGTTCATTACATTTAGATTGAAATGTATTTGAAACAACAGGTAACTCAGCAGAGTCAGAACTAATATCTGCTTTTACACTATTAAAGCATTCATAGTTTATAGTCGGTTGATTTACTATATCAGAAGGGACAACTACTTTAAAAATAAAAGGTTCTATATGGTCATTAGTGGGCGTTATTTCTAAATGTTTCTCTAAATTTATATTCAAGTTCAAACACGGAATTGCACAAGGTTTTAATTTTAATTTTTCATTAATATGTTCGGCAAGAAAATGTTTATGACAAAAACGAATACGGCTACGTTTAACAAAAGGTATGTTTTGTAAATATGGACAAACCCCTAACCACATTTCCCACCTTGCTTGGTTTGTGAAGGGTACACAAAAATATTTATTATTTGGTCCCCGAGTTTTACACCCGGGAACAATGCCACTTATTTACCATAGTTCTTACAAAAATAACAAGTATTTTAACACAAATTCAATAATAACTATTACTCGTTTGAGCCGGTAAAACACTAAGGTCACTTAAGGCTATTTTATCTTTTACGAAAACATAAGCACACAAAATCAATAAAAAGGAAAAAAACCGCCTTTGATTGCAAACTGTAGCACCAGAATCCGTGATTAGAAAGTTATTAAATTCCAATTATAAGATTCGTTGTACTATGACTTGATCAAGGCACAAGAGAAAATGGCGGATGGCGGCAAACGAGACGAGATACGTTTTGACATATCTTTCAATCCTAGTGACATAAAATACTACGTCACACACCACACTAATATAATATGAGTAAGATGAACGCCATCCCATATTAAAATAGTGAGATAGCTAGCATAGCTTAACGTGCAACTTTTTTTATTCGGAGTTGGACGGGCCTGATAAGACCTTTCAACTCTTGTTTATTATACAAAGAATATTATCACAGACGACTAAAAATACAGACCATACAGACGGCCACAGACTAATAAACAAGACAGACAGCCGAGTCCATACAAAATTTTTAACACGTTAAGGGAACTCACACAGTGAAAGCCCAAACATGTACTTTATGTCTATATTATTTTATACAATTCATTCATAATTAATCGTCCATCTCTTTCTATCCAGTACATATTTTGACAGAGTGTTCTTCTTTACTTTTCGTTCGGTGGTTATATACATGTGTAGCAGTGCTGTGACAATCGGTACTTTATCGAGATACCGATCTTTAATTTAATTAGGGATGACTTTATTTTCCGGTTGACATCTGTGCCTCAAACTTACCGGTTTTTTTTTACCGATTTAGGTAGTTGTATATTCATATATTGGTTTTAAAGAAATAAATAAAATAAACTTCAAAATAAATAACTTTATTTATAAACAATGAAAATTAAATTAATTTGTTATTCTGAAAATACCATAAACAATCCTTATTTAAATTGTCACTTTTTTTCTTTACCACCCGGTTCACAAGGCTGTCTTCGCTAGAGAAGAACGGGCAAGAAACTCTAGCGTTGCTCTTTATAATATATTTACAATACAGTGATTATGCATTAGTTAAATTCAGAAAAGTTCACAATTCATGTATAAAAATCAATTGATCACAATATTACAGGTCATTTTATACAGCTGAGATACGTGAAGTCAACCAGCAGGGCTATTGCGTATCTCGGTGGACAATTGAAAGTGATTATCACTTTATAAAGTGTCCAACAATTAACTGTCAACTCAGAACGCACAATTGGTCTACACTGTTCCGGTAAAGCAATGATTGGCAATGGCAATCGTAGTCAGCGGCGTAGCTAGCATAGGTGGCACCCGGGGCGGATTTTGTAGGTGTCACCCCAAACTCAAACACAATGTATAAAATAAAAAGTAATAATCGTTTACGTTTTATTAAAATAAGAGTATTACAAATAGTAGTATATTATGTAAAACAGTATGCCAAAATTAAAATTTCTTCCTTCTAGCTTTGACACTTGCGAACTCCGAAATCACGTCTTCAAAATTATATTTTGTGTTGCTTCATGTTCTATTGTTAAAATACCAAGATTATTTAATCTGGTTTCAGTCATTGTAGACCGCAAGTAATTTTTTATTAATTTCAATTTGCTGAACTTCTCTCACATGAAGCAACTGATGCACATATTGTTATAAATAACTTTAGTGCGACCGTTAGATTCGGAAGAGATTCTGTAAAATCCAATTCCACAATGAATTTTAAATAGTCCAGTGTCACTCAATTAGAGACAGTAATATTAGCCGCTTTTATATGTCTTCTCAATCTTGGTATTTCTAAAAGTAGTTCTGTTTCTGATACTTCATCGTAAAGTTAGTAAATTTTGATATTGCAAATTTTAACTGTTCAGTGTTTGCCGAAAGCAAAGTCTTCGACTGTACAACCTCAAATAATGAAACTACGTCTTTAATGGACTTTACTCTTGTTTCGAGTTCAATATTGAATCTGTCAAGACATTCTAACATGTCCTTTTGAAGTTCCGCTCTAAGTGTTAGTCCAGCATCTGTGGACGATGCTAACTCACCGGGCATGCGCTTCTTGCGACGAATTCGTCGTTCCATCGAAATGTTGTATTCTTCCGATTTTCGTACAGCAAAATCTATTGCCTCTTCTGCTAGATGCAACCGTTTCTCTCCAATGAATAGACGAAGTGCTTCTAGTTTTATGATTATTTCATCACAACATAATCCTTTGCTTTGTAATGCAATCTGAGCATAGTTCACTTCCCTTAGCACATCATTCCAGAAGAAAAAGAAAACAAAGAAATGAGAAATTGCACACAGCAAGGGATAAGATTTTGTGCACCACCTCTTGTTTCTAAATTTACGTCTTGGTCACATAGTTCCTCAATTGCAGATATTATTCCATCAAAATTTCAGTCAATACTTTTACTGCACCATAATGAGCACTCCAGCGCGTTGTTGAAAGTCTTTTAACAGATGCTTTGCTGTGATTGAGGAGCACCTCCCAGCGCTTGTGGAGGTTGAAAAAAAGTTAAATATTGTCTCCACTGCTCCGAAAAATGTAACACAAGTCACATTTTGTGCGAACGAATGCTGGCCGCATAAATTAATTGAATGATCAATGCAACCAATAAAAATTGCTTTTATTGTTTTTTTCTTTTATAATAGCTTGCACTCCCCCGTGTTACCACTCATAACCTGCAGCATTATCATAACCTTGAGAACGACACATCATAATATCTAAGCCATCGTTTTCAAGCTTCTTTAGTATTTCAGCGCTTAAATCAGCTGCTTTTTTCCATGCAAGGGAAAAATCTTAAGAATACTTCTTTGACTTCTACTTTTCTATTATTAATTTTTACATAACGAATTACTTCAGACATTTGATCGACATGTGAAACGTCAGGTGTGCTATCAAACATAATTCCGAAATATTTGGCCAGTTTAATTTCGTTGACAAGCTGACATTTAACGTGATTAGCTAAAACATTTATGAACTCATTTTGTATTCGGGCGATAAATATGTTACTTTATGTGATTTTTCCTGCTCCAAATATAATATATGTTCTTTAAGTACAATATCATACTTTGAAAGCAGCTTAACTAGTTCTAAGAAATTACCTTTATTGGATGACCCTTGGGTTTCATCATGTCCACGAAATGCTAGGTTTTGTTTCGCCAAAAACAAAGTTATATCAAATAATCTAGATAACAGATTTTTCCACTTCTGTTTTTCCGTATTCATTAATTGCAAGGTTGCGTCATCTATTGTGGTGTGAGATTTTAATATCATTTCCAAAGTTTCCAATTTTCGAAATTTTCTAAATGTTCACATGAAGTTTCATGGTCCAATACTTTAGGATTTAGTTTCCACCATTTCTGAAATCCAGTTGTAAATGTTCTTTGTATGTTACTGACAGCAAATAAACGGCAGCAAAAACAGTACAGATTATTTGATATAGGAGAAAATACCATCCATGATCGTAGAATTTTTCACCACTAGGCATCTCTTTATAAAACCATTCCTGTGACAGATGACGAGAATCTCCTTTAATCTTTGAAACCATGACGAGATACAGTAGGGAACGGTCCTTCTTTGTTCTGGAAATGTTTCACTGCCCTTTTTTTATTATGTCAATGCGAAACATTATTGGGAACCGGTAAACTCCAATGTGAAATATCCCTCAAGTGTTGCACAGATTCTTCGAAGCTAATGCTGTCTCCAAAGTAGCATTAACGGTGTCATTGTCATTATTTGATTTGGTTTCCGTCGAGGAAATGGGTTGTCTTCAATGATTCCTGTATTGTCGCTGTTGCTATCTGAATGTGAGTCTTAAAGATGTGAAATCATTACTTTCGTCAACAGGAGACTCGGGTACTTTAATTGAACCTTGGCCGCTATCTGCTTTTGTGACATATTTGAAAAGAGATCCAGACATGCTCTGAATTTGATCCATTTTAGCCTTTTGGCTTTTCTCTGTTGAACCCGCTTTGTCTTTTCGAAGTATGAATTCCCCGAGGCATATTTCGTTCTGGGTATCCTAAAAATATTTTTGTTTGTAAGTGATACGTTGATTTATAAACAAATTGTAACGGTAAATAAACACCTAGGTACACGTTACGTAACTAGCTTTGTGAATATATATTTATATAAATTAACAATCTGCATCTGGGTGTAAATATGTATTTAAGTAGGTATTTTTAGAAAATACTAGTTAATACTCCACCGTTAATTGTGATATCCTTAGGTGATATCGTATAAATACTCGTGGTAGTGCTCGAGCTACTCATCTCGGAGCCGAATCAATGTACGTGAAGATGTATGATTATAATTACCTACTTTTATCATTAATCTAAACTTAAATATAATCCGTTTGGATCAGAAAATAATAATAAATAAGTATATTAATAAGTATATTAATAATTAATAAACATTATTACCTTAAGTCTCTAAAGTATGATCGTAAAACTTGTAGATCAAATAATCTAAGATACTGCTACTAGATACTAACGAATTAAAAAAGTTAGTATCACCTTTAATAAAAATACTTCACTTACCTTGTTTATTTTCTTCAAGAATCGACTATTAACTAGGTTATTTATTATAAATAAGATACGAAAATTGTCGTTTATAATATCTAATAATTAAAAAACACTTGCACTAGACGTTCACACGTTCACGCAAAAGAATATTGAAATGAATGCGGTCGAAAACAAAAGAATTTGTCTAATCCACAATACAAGTGACGAGCTCTATATCGAGGGAATCCCTAAGTAGCGTTGGTTATACGCGAACAAGAAGCTTATCCCAAATGGAGATTGCATTCCGTACTAAATCACTAAGCAAAATTTGACCTTGAAGAGTCGCTGTTATCTCTATCCTTTTCTTTAGAGTGACAATGCATAAAATGACATTATGTTCATTCATTTTCCTCGATAGAAAAGTGATAGAAGATAACCGCGACGTCATTTAAGGTCAACTTTTGTGCTTCACTTTTATATACGGAAATGCACTCTCCTTTGGTAGAAGCTTCTTGTAGTCCGCGAACGGAGTATTATTTAGGGGGAAATCCCTTATCGATTGACCGTGTGAACGCAGTGCAACGGCACCTCGTATGATGAAACTATTATTCGATCGACTTGAAAATTTAGATATATTGTTGAGATGTAAATTAAAAAGCAAAAAAAAAACGATTTTTTGAACCCACGAAATCCCTAATGACAAAATCGCGTCCCGAGTAATGATTAACTATAATGTTTGTTATAGCTCTGTCTAGTTATTCTTCGTCTCATGGTGGGTTACATTATTTGTATTTATATCAGGTTCATTTCTTATGCGTGTGTACAATACTGTACTTAGGTACCTAGGATTATTTTTATTAGTAGCGGTTAGGTCGCTGTCTGCCACAAATTTTTGATTTTTTATAGGTAGAAGTAAAAGAACTATAACTGATGGTCAAAGTTGGTCCGGTGTCAACCCCTGTTGGTTGACAGCAGGGCTGAGACCGCCTTTCCGCCCCCCCCTAGCTACGCCACTGATCGTAGTTTCAAAGTAATTAAAAGTTATGATATTAATAAATACATTAGCTTACATTAGGTTTCGTTCATTTACCTCGATTGACCCCTAACATACCTCTTTTAAATTCGTTATGAGGTTTTGTTTGTTACATCGGGAAATCTTAGGAACACTACCACTAAGATAAGAAAAAATCTGCGTTTGATAGTCGATTCATGCACTTAAAATATTTCCTCCGCCTAATCAAGAGATGTAAGGTTGTATGGAAGTAATCATGTGCAAGTAAGAAGCACAACAAATTATTTCACATTTACCTGTTATCTGAAAGAAAAAATGTTACATTGTTACTTGATAAATCTGTCTTTCCATAATTTTACTTCTCAATACCCCTGTAACTAGAAATTTTACAATTAACGCCCAACGCTCTATAGATATAACCTAATATTACTATGTTTTTTTTTAAGATCTTAAGGCCTTATGCATGTACGTTATTTAGCAACCTACAGTTACGTTTCTTAATGTTGTACTACAGGTTGGCAATTGATCATAGTATTGCGATATACTTTCCCCCAAATTAGTTTTCAGGCTTCTAGTAATTAATGAAATGTTTTCATTATTGTTAACTTTAGATACATTAAAGGGATAGCGTGCTAAAAACTTAATAGTGTAAATTTACAGTTATACTTAATACATGACACGGTAGTTCTTTTTGCTGAGCTCTGGGGCTACTCAAAGCGAAGGTAATCATATCATAGGCAAGACGAATTATTTTAAATCATGTTTTTTATATATATATACACATTTATTATATCCGGACATAATCTATATTTCAAGCAATTAACAATGTTTAACAATTTTCAAGACCATATTTTCTAATAATCCTTCACTAGTGGCACCAGAAAAAGCTAGTACAGGTGTCCTCGGCGTCCGCCTATACGTAACCACTATGTAAACATGTCTTGTGTCTATGCGCAGCGAAGAAGTTAAAGAAACA